>WOXC01003814.1:0-219732 GCA_011680675.1 Gymnobelideus leadbeateri
TCCCCTCGCCTGCAAACACTTCCCCTTGCCTCTTCTACAAGAGAAAGTTTACCCAACCTTGTCTCTCCCCATCTCCTCTTGCCACATTACTCTCTCACCTCTTAACTTCACCCCTTAAGTATCCTCCCTTCTCAACAAATTCAACCTGTGCCCTCTATCCATGTATATCTGTAAACATATATGCACACATTCACATATGTATTCATATGCACATATTCTCTTCTTCAATTATTTTCATACTGAGAAAGGTTTCATCAGACACAGTTATTGTTTGTCCATGTAGGAATGTAAAAAGTTCAACTTTGATAAGTTCCTTGTGATTTCTTTTCCCTGAATACCTTCTCAAGCATCTCTTGTCTGAAGGTCAAATTTTCTAATCAATTCTGGTTTTTTCCTCAAGAATGCTTTAAAGTCCTCTATTCCACTGAATGACCATATTTTCCCCTGAAACAAGATACTCAGTTTTGCAGGATAGGTAATTCTTGGTTTTAATACCAGGTCCTTTGCCCCCCAGAATACCATATTCCATGCCCTTCCATACCTCAATGTTGAAGCTGCATATACTGTGCTATTCTGATTGTGTTTCCAAATATTGAAATTGTTTCTTCCTTGCTGCTTGGAGTATTTTGTCCTTGAACAGGGAATTCTGCAACTTGGCTTTAGCATTCCTAGAAGGTTTCTTTTGGGGATCCTTTTCAGGAGGTGATAGGGGGATTCTTTCAACCTCTATTTTGCCCTCTGGGTCTAAAACATCAGGGCGATTTTCCTTGAGAATTTCTTGAAGGGTGATTTCTAGGTTCTTTCTTTGATAATGGCTTTCGGGTATTCCAATAATTTTTAAATTGTCTCTCCTGGATCTATTTTCCAGGTCAGTGCTTTTTCCCATGCGATATTTCACATTGTCTTCTATTGTTTCATTTGTTTGGATCTGTTTAACAGCATCTTGATTTCTCATAAAGTCACTAGCTTCCACTTGCTCCAGCCTAACTCTCAAGGAATGAATCTCCTCAGTGAGGTTTTCAGATTCTTTTTCCATCTGGCAAAATCGGCTTTTTAAGGCATTCTTCTCCTCATTGCCTTTCTGATCCTCTTTTGCCATTTGAGTTAGTCTATTTTTAAGGTGTTATTTTCCTCAGTCAGGCTGTTGACTCCTTTCATACTTCCTGCATCCTTCTCATTTCTCTTCCCAATTTTTCCTTTACTTCTCTTATTTGGTTTTTAAAATCCTTCTTAAGGTCCTGTATGGCCTTCAACCCGCTCATATTTTCATTTGGGGCTTTTGGTGCAGGATTTCTGACCTCATGGTCCTCCTCCTGTTCCATGCTTTCATCCTTTTTGCCCCCCCAAAATAGGAGTCTAACGTTGAATTTTTCTGTTTATTTTGTTTCCTTTGCCTAGGCATGTTGCCACTCAATTAATTGACTTTTGGGCTTGTTGCCACAGTAGGACTCTGCCACCAGCCAGGGGAGCTTCTGTCCCAAAGGTTGGTTTCTTCTCAACTGCCAGAATTAGTTGGACACACACCCCAAGACCTCCACCCCAGACCACATTCCACATCCAGGAAGGTAAAGCAAGAGCAATTACCCCCCAGACTGATCGCCAGATCCCCTTACAGTCAGGCCAGGAGCTGAAGTTGCAACTGAAACTGCAAAATTGTGGCTGTGATGCAGCTCCTCAGTAGCTTCTCACACACAGGGGTAGATTGCTCCCAAAGTCCATAGGGCACTGACCACTCACTTTATCCTAGGCATATATGTGTTGATAATTCTGGAAAAGCCACAGCTGCTGGTGTTCTGGGGTCCTTCCAGCCAGCTGCTGGCTGGGTAGCCCTAGGGCTAAAACACTGGTTCACACGGGCCTGGGGTTGGCTCCCAGACTGATCTGCTGACTGCTCCCTGCTGGGCTACCTGGTTGTCCTCAGCAGGAGGTTAGCTTCTCTGTGTGGTTCTGTGGGTTCTGGAGCTCCAGATGTTGTTCAGAGTCTGCTTTTACATAATTTTGAAGTGGTGTGGGCTGGAGCACTGTGGAAGTGCTGTTTCTCCTCCCCTATTTTGACTCCGCCCCTTCTTATTTGATTTTTCAAATCCTATTTACATTCTTCCAATCTTTTTTTTTTTTCCATTTGGGAACATTTGATGTTTCTCACTAAAGAAGGGGTGGATTATTTAGCTCTACTATTTTCCTCTGAATATGAACCCAGATCTTCTCTATGCCCATAGTAACTATCCATGGTTTGACTATTTCTCCATTGCTTAATCATTTTTTCTTTTTTTTTGCAGGTATTATTGTGATCAAGTTCTAATCCTGAGAAAATCAATCCCCAAGCTTCAGGGTCTTTTCAGAGGTCTTTCCTAAGGCTGAAACTTGCACTACCCTCTCCACTATTAGACCACAGCTAGAACTCCTGGTCATCCTGCCCTGCAAATGCTTTTGCTCCCTGTGACCTCTCAGGTGGCTGCAAACTACAGCTGTCCTTTCTTCCCTGGAACTAAAACCAAAGGCTCTGCTCTCCTACAAGTGCCCACAGTCTGCAGGGTCCCGGATTTACTCCCAGGCCTTGTTGTTTGTTGATTCAGCAGACTGAACCTCTGCCCCTGCAGGTCAGGTCTTTCCTGGGGTCTTCTCAAGTTGTCTTAGAAGGACAACTACTTTACCCTGACTTTTGTTTATTTCTACCACTCTATGTTTCCTCTAATGTAATATTCTGCCTCTCACTGTGCAGGAAAATTGGAGAACAAAAAGTTTTCTGACATACTCTGCCATCTTGTCTATTTTTTTCACTGTCTTAGTTTAGATTTTTAGCTTATCTTTTTCTCCCCAGTACTGCCTATGCCAAACTATTCTCAAAGTGGTATAAAGTTTTCCAGAAGCCCTTATTATTTTTTCAACCAAGGGGAAGAATTTGTTTGGAGAAATATCCCAACCTTTTCTCTCATGCAAGTCGAGATAGATTTTCCTCAAAATTGTGGAAAATTCCTCCAAAAAATCCCCTGTAAAATTGTGCTCAGGACTTGATTGGCTCAAGAGTTTAAGGGGAAAGATGTGTTTCCCATGGCACACCTTCTTGCAATGTATTGGCTATATTGATATAACTCCCTGTGCATCCAAAAGGCAAATTCATGTGGAGTTGGGCATTGTATTAGAAAGCACCCAAATACACCCAGAATGGCCTGGTAGGACAGCTTCTACGATCTGCTTTTCTAAAGGAAAGACAACATTATTTTTTTAAATTTAAATTTATTTATTGACTTTTAGTTTATAACATTCAGTTCCACAATCCCTTGAGTTTCAAATTTTCTCCTCCTCCCTCACCTCCTCCTTTCCACACCCCCTCCATGGCACCATGGAATCAAATATATTTGTAAAGAAGGATTATAACTAATGGTGTGAACAGTGAGAAAATGGAAACAAAACAAAACAAAGTGAGAAGGTCATTTACTTTAATCTGCGTTCAGACTTTGTAGTTCATTCTCTGGATGTGGATATCTCTTTCCATCATGTGTCTTTTGGAGCTGTCTCCTAACCTTGCATTGCTGAGAGGAGCACAGTCTATCCAAATTGGTCGTCACACATAAAATGTGTCGGTGATTGTGTACAGAGTTCTCCTCATTCTGCTCTCCTCGCTCAGCATCACTTGATATAAGACTTCCCAGGTTATTATGAAGTCTGTCTGCTCCTCATTTCTTGTAGCACTGTAGTATTCCATGATATTCGTATACTATGACTTGTCCAACCATTCCTCAATGGAGAGGAATCCCCTTGATTTACAATTCTTTGCCACCTCAAAAAGAGCTGCTATAAATATTTTTGTATATGCAGAGCCTGTTCCCACTTATGATCTCTTTGGAATACTGCCCCAGAAGTGGTGTTGCTAGGTCAAGGGTTATGCAGTTATTTATAGACTTTGGGGCATAGTTCCAGTTTGCTCTCCAGAATGGTTAAATCGGCTCACAGCTCCACCAGCAAAGCTTTACTGTTCCAATATTTCCACAACTTCTCCAGCATTGATCATTTTCCTGTTTTGTCATCTTAGCCAATCTGACCTGTGATGTGTGGTACCTCAGAGTTGTTTTTATCTGCATTTCTCTAATCCATAGTGATTTAGAGCATTTCTTCCTATGCTTATAGATATCCTTAATTTCATTCTCTGAAAACTGCCTGCTCATATCCTTTGACCATCTGTCAATTGGGGAATGATTTGTATTTTTATAGATTTGACTCAGTTCTCTGTGTATTTTAGAAATGAGGCCTTTGTCAGAGACACTGGTTGTAAAAATTCTTTCCTGATTTTTCACTTCCCTCTTAATCTTGGTTACATTAGCTTTATTTATACAGAAACTTTTAAATTTAATGTTATCAAAATTAACCATTTGGTATTTCATAATGCTCTCTAACTCTTGTTTGGTCATAAAAATCTTTCCTCCTCCATAAATCTGGCAGATAAAATATTACTTGCTCTCCTAGATTGCTTATAGTATCAGCCTTTATACATAGATCGTGCACCCATTTAGACTTTATTTTGGTATATGGTGTTAGATAATGGTCTATGCCCATTTTCTGCCATACTATTTTACAGTTTCCCCAGCAGTGTTTGTCAAATAGTGTACTTATCCCCAAAACTGGAGTCTTTGGGTTTATCAAACAGTAGATTACTATAGTCATTGCCTGCTGTGTCCCCTGGACCTAATCTATTCCACTGATCCACTAGTCTATCCCTCAGTCACTATCAAGTAGTTTTGATGATTGCTACTTTATAATACAGATTAAAATCTGGTATGGCTAGGCCACCTTGTTTATGTTTCTGTTCATTAATTCCCTTGATATTCTGGATCTTTTGTTGGTCCACATGAATTTTGTTATAATTTTTTCTAGCTCTATAAAATAAATATTTTGGTAGAGTTATTGGTATGGCAGAAAATGTGTAATTTAATTTAGGTAAAATTTTCATTTATATTGTATTAGCTCAACCTAGTCACAAGCAACTGATGTTTTTTTCCAGTTAGTAAGATCAGACTTTATTTGTGAGTAAAATTTTGTAATTCTGTTCATATAGGTCCTGGGTTTGTTTTGGCAGGTGGATTCCCAAATATTTTTATAATGTCTGTGGTAATATAAAGGGAATTTCTCTTTCTATCTTTTGCTGTTGGATTTCATTAGAAATATACAAGAACGTTGAGTATTTCTGTGGGTTTATTTTATATCCTGCAACTTTGCCTTATTTATTCATTATCTCTAGTACCTTTTTACTTGATTTTCTAGGATTCTCTAAACATATCATCATATCATCTGCAAAGAGTGATAGCTTAGTCTTTTCCTTGCCTGATTTGATTCTTTCATTTTCTTTTATTGCTGCTGCTAACATTTCTAGTACTAAATGGAATAAGAGGGGTGATAGTGAACATCCTTCTTTCACCCCTGATCTTACTGGAAATGCTTTTAGCTTATCCCCATTACATATAATATTTGCTGGTGGTTTTAGATAGATGCTACTTATTATTTTAAGGAAAACTCCATTTATTCCTATATGTTCTAGTGTTTTTTTTAATATAAATGTTTGTTGTATTTTTTTCAAAAGCCGTTTCTGCATTTATTGAGATAATCATATGGTTTTTGCCAGTGATCAATTATAATGAAAGTTTTCATGATATTGAACCACCCTTGAATTCCTGGAATAAATCCTACCTGATCAAAGTGTATTATTCTCATGATGAATTGCTTTAGTCTTTTTGCTAATATTTTATATAAAGTTTTTGCCCCTATATTAATAAGGAAAATTGGTCTGTAATTTTCTTTCTCTGTTTTTTCTCTTCCCCATTTAGGTATTGGTACCATATTTGTGTCATAAAAAGAATTTGGTGGGGCTCCTTCTTCTCCAGTATTCCCAAGTAGTCTGTAAAGTATTGGAATCGAGTGTTCTTTAAATGTTTAATAGAATGCACTAGTAAATCCATCTGGTCCTGGAGATTTTTTCCTAGGGAGTTCATTGATGGCTTGTTCAATTTCTTTTTCTGAGATGAGGTTATTTAAGTAATTTGCTTCCTCTTCACTTAATCTGGGCAATTTATATTTTTTGTAGATATTCATCCATTTCACTAAGATTCTCAAATTTATGTGCATACAATTGGATAAAATAATTCATAATTATTGTTTTAATTTCCTCATTCACGCTTTTCATTTTTGTTACTCATAATTTAGTTTCATTCTCTCTTTTCTTTTTATCACATTGACTAAAAGTCTATTAATTTTATTTTTTCATAAAATCAGCTCATAGTTTCATTTATTAATTCAATAGTTTTCTTAAATTCAATTTTATTAATCTCTTCCTTGGTTTTCAGCATTTCTAATTTAGTACTTAATTGGGGATTTTCAATTTGTTCTTTTTGTAGCTTTTTCAGTTGCATCCTGAATTTATTGAGCTCTATTTTCTCTATTTTATTCATGTATGCATTCATAGATATAAAACTTCTCCTAACAACTGCTTTTGCTTCATCTCAAGCGTTTTGATGTGTTGTCTCATTATTGTCATTCTCTTGAATGAAGTTACTGACTGTTTCTATAATTTCTTCTTTGACCCATTCATTCTTTAGGATTAAATTATTTAGTTTCCAATTAATTTTTAGTCTGTCTTTCCATGGCCTTTTATTGCATATAAGTTTTGTTGCATCACGACCTCAGGAGGATGCATTTAATATTTCTGCTTTTCTGCACCAAATTGTGAGGATTTCATGCCGTAGTACATGATCAAGTATTTCGTATGTCCCATGTACTACTGAGAAGAAAGTGTATTTTTTTTATCCCCATTCAGTTTTCTCCAGGTCTATCATATTTCCCTTCTCTAAAATACTATTCACCTCCTTAACTTCTTACTTGTTTATTTTGAGGTTAGACTTATCAAGTCCAGAGAAGGGGAGGTTGAGGTTGCCTACTAGTATAGTTTTGCTATATATTTCTTCCTCTAATTCCCTTAACTTCTCTAGGCATTTGGATGCTGCACAGCTTAGTGTATATATGCTTAGTAATGATATTGCTTCATTCTCGATGTCACCTTTTAGCAGGATATAGTTTCCTTCCTTATCCCTTTTAATTAGATATATTTTTACTTTTGCTTTATCTGAGATGAGGATTGCTACCCCTGATTTTTTTTTTCTTTTAGATGGCATATCGAAAGATTATGTTTTTAATACTTTCTTCTATCTGTTTCCATTTTATGGAAGAGTTCATCCCATTCACATTCAAAGTTGTGATAAATAGCTGTGTCTTTCCCTCCATCCTATTCTCTCCCCTGTTTATGCTTTTATTTCTCCCTTATCCCTTCCCCTCCTTAAGAGTTTTCCTTTTAACCACCGCCTCCCTCAGTACTCCCTCCTTATGCACCCCCTCCCTTTACGTACCCTTCCCCCTTGCTACTTCTTCCCTCCCTTTTAAGCACCCCCTTTTTCCCCCTTACCCCTCCTCCTGCCTGCAGGACACATTGTATTTTTATACTTAACAGAGTATGTTATTCTTTCTTTTTTATTAAACAAATACTTTATTATCTTCTGCTTTACATAATTCTTTTCCACCAAATTTTGAGTTACAATTTCCCCCCATTTTTCCCTACCCACCACCCCAGAATAGCAGTCCCACTAGACATCCCCTCATCCAATCTGCTCTCTCCCATATCTTCTCCCATACCCCCTTCGACTTTGCCATTAGGGCAAGGTGAATCACTGAGCCCCAGTGCCTGGTCATCTTATGAAACATTTAATTTTAAAACTTCGATTTTCAGATCCATTTCCTTCCACCCTTGTTACTCTCTCCCTCTGAGAAGATAAGCAATTCAGTATGAGTTGTACATGTATAGCTATGCAAAACATTACCATAGTAGATATATTGTAAAAGACGGCTTATATTTCCCTCCCACCCATCTCACCTCCCACTTGGTACATTCCCTACTTTGATCATGTCCCTCTTTGATAGTGGGCACTTCCAACCACCCCTCCCCCCAGAATGCCCTCCCCTCCATCATCCCCCCTCTCATCCCCCTTTACTCTACTCAACTGCAGGGTGAGATATCGCATTTAGCATGTATGTCATTCTCTCCCTGAGCCAACTTCAATAAGAATATGGTTTTGCCTTCTTGCCTTCCTGTTCTTCCCCTCCCCTGCAACTACTTCCCCTTGCCTCTTCTACATGACATAGATTACCCTACCCTGTCTCTCCCCACCTCCTCTTGCCACTTTCCTCTCTCACCTCTTGACTTCACCCCTTAAGAATCATCCCTTCCCATCAAATTAAACCTGTGCCCCCTATCCATGTATACCTGTAAACATATGACCATATACCATTCTTCAGTTATTTTCATAATGAGAAAGGTTTCATCAGACACAGTTATTGTTTTTCCATGTAGGAATGTAAATAGTTCAACTTTGAAAAGTTCCTTGTGATTTCTTTTCCCTGAATCGCTTCTCAAGCATCTCTTGCTTCTTGTGTCTGAAGGTCAAATTTTCTATTCAACTCTGTTTTTTTCCTCAAGAATGCTTGAAAGTCCTCTATTCCACCGAATGACCATATTTTCCCCTGAAACAAGATACTCAGATTTGCTGGGTAGGTGATTCTTGGCTTCAATCCCAGCTCTTTTGACCTCTGGAATATCATATTCCATGCCCTTCAATCCCTCAGTGTAGAAGCTGCCAGGTCCTGTGCTATTCTGGTTGTGTTTCCACAGTATTGAAATTGTTTATTCCTGGCTGCTTGTAGTATTTTCTCCTTTTTCTGCGAATTCTGGAACCTGGCTATAATATTCCTAGGAGTTTTCTTTTTGGGATCTTTTTCAGGAGGTGATCAGTGAATTCCTTAAACCTCTATTTTCCCCTTTGGGTCTAACACATCAGAGCAATTTATTCGAGAATTTCTTTAAGGATGATTTCTAGGCTCTTCATTTGATCATGGCTTTCAGGTAGTCCAATAATTTTTAAATTATCTCTCCTGGATCTATTTTCCAGGTCAATGGTTTTTCCCATGAGATATTTAATAGCCTTCTATTCTTTCATTTGTTTTGGATCTGTTTAACAGCATCTTGATTTCTCATAAAGTCACTAGCTTCAATTTGCTCCAGTCTAACTCTGAGGGAATGATTCTCCTCATTGAGCTTTTGAGATTCTTTTTCCAACTGGCAAATTCGCCTTTTTAAGGCATTCTTCTCTTCATTCTGAGCCTCTTTTGCCATTTGAGTTAGTGTATTTTTTAAGGTGTTATTTTCCTCAGTCAGGCTGTTGACTGTCATTTCATACTTTTCTTGCATCTTTCTCATTTCTCTTCCCGGTTTTCCCCCCACTTCTCTTATCTGCTTCTTAAGGTCCTATATGGCCTGTAGACAGCTTGTATTTTCATTTGGGGGTTTTGGTGTAGGAGTTCTGACCTCACAGTCCTTCTCCAGGCTTTGATCCTCTTTGCCCCTAAGATATGTGTCCAATGTTGACTTTTTCTGTTTATTTTGTTTCTTTTGCCTAGGCATGTTGCCACTTAATTACTTGATTTGGGGCTTGTTGCCACAGTAGGACCCTGCCACCAGACAGGGGAGCTTCCACCCAAACGTGGGGTCTCCACAACTTCCGCCGGTTGGGTGGCCTCTGTAAAGCCTCCACCCACTCTGGTAAATTGGATACCCACCCCAAACTTCCCCCCCTCCCCCCCGGCCCACAATCCAGATCCAGGCAGTTCAAAGCAAGAGCGATTAACCCCCAGACTGCTGGATCTTCCTACAGTTCGCAGAGCAGGAGCTAGAGCTGCCATTGATGCTGCAAAATGGCTTCTGTGCCGAGTTTCTTCAGCAGCTTTTCACCCCCAGGGAAGGAAGCTGACGCATTCACCAAATACTGGTCCCAAAGTCCATAGGGCAGTAACCTCTCACTTTGTCCTAGGCATATCTGTGCTGATAATTCTGGAATCGCCACAGCTGCTGATGCTCTGGGGTCCCTCCATCCGGCTGCTGGCCCGGCTGTCCTGGGGCTAAAACATCGGCTCACACGGGCCTGGGCTCAGCTCCCAGAGCGCTGGGCTGTGGGTTCCTAGCGTGCTGTGCTGCCTGCTCCCTGCAGAGCTGCTGGGTTCTCCTCAGTGGGATGTTAGATTCACTGTGTAGTTCTGTGGGTGCTGGGGCTCCAGAAGTTGTTCAGAGTCCCCTTTTACATAATTTGGAAGCTGTATGGGGCAGAGAACCTAGGAAGTGCTGGTTCTTCTCCTCCATCTTGGCTCCACACCCATGTTATTCTTTCTTTGAACCCAAACCAATGAGAGTAAATTTCATACAGTATTCCTCTCCCCTCTCCTTTCCCTCTACTATAATGAATTTTGTCTCTTTTCATGTTAGAATCTTAAACTTAACTGATTATGTTCATCCCTCCTTGAACCAAAACCAATCAGAGTAAAGTTCATATCAGGTTCATCTCCCTCCTTTCTTTTCCTCCTACTATAGTATGTTTTTATGCCTCTTTGTGTGGCATAATGTACCCTTTTCTGCCTCATCATTTCTTTTTTTCCCATTGCAATCCCAATTAAAATCAGTTTTTGAAGTTCCTGTTCCTTACGTTCAGATTTCATTTTTAGGGAGGTATTTTCTCCAGTTAGCTTTTGAACCTCCCTTCCCAGTTCACCAGTTTTACTTTTTAAGGGTTTGTTTTCTTCAGTGAGATGTTTGTTTTGTTGTTTTTTTTTTTATTTTGGCTATTGCAATTTTAAAATAATTGGTCAGGGGCGGCTAGGTGTCACAGTGAGTAAGAGCAGCGGCCTGCAGTCAGGAGGCCCCAGGTTTGGTTGCAGCCTCAGAAAATTAGCACCCACACATAAAAATGACTAGCTGTGTAACCTTGAGCAAGTTACTTAATTGCTTAAAAAAAAAGTATTGGTCAATTTATCTTCTGCTTCTCTAATTTGACTTTTAAAATCCTTCTTGAGCTCTTCCAAGAATGCTATTTTGGATTTGAGACCAGTTCTTATTTCCTTCTTTGGTCTCAGGTATGGGTATAGAGTCATTGCTTTCTCCTTCTGAAAGTGGTTCTTCTCATTTGTAATAATAAGATTCAATCCTCTTTTGTTTTCCTTTTCCAAATCGCTTCCAATCCATTGTGCTTACCTATCCTGGCTTTTAAAGTGGATTTCTGCTTCTGGGTAAAGATGGCTCTGACCCACACTTCTTAAGCTGGGAGCTAGGGGCCTTGTTGTTGACTTTGTGTGCTGTGGCCTCTCGGTGTCTAGACTGAGACCAAGGTCAGAACTCTCAGTGTTTCCCCTAGGTTACCTTGAAGCTCACAGAGTAAGGTGTGGGGTAGGAGTGGTCTGGCTACTTCAGGTTTTTGCTTCTCTGTCCCTGGGCTAGACCTCAGGCATGCTCAGCAGCTGGTGGCCTGCCACTCTGGTGTCTGCAGATTTCCTTGACTGTGTTAAGGCACACCTGGGCTTCTGGTGTTAGTGCTTGTTGGCTCCACCCTCCTGGGTTTCTGGATCTCCAGCTGGTCAGCTGAGATGCTGCTTGTTGGGATGCCTCAAGCCCTTCACATCAGGTTCAGCACCGATTCAGTCATACCATTTCTCTAGCACTCCCAAGCCTGCTGCTGCTTACACTATTTCAAGATTTTACACTGGGACGATAATCTCTGGGTTTTCAGGGTCAGAGTGGGGGATTAGAGCAGCTAGGATTTACCCCACCATGTTGGCTCCTGGTAGTTCAGTTAGGTGATTTTCAAACATTCAGTCTGTGGGGTAATAGCCCCAGGAGAAGCTGCTGCTCCAGCTACATACAGACCCTGTGCTTTCTCTTACCCAGCTCTGACAGATTCTCCTTCTTGTGGTGAGACTTCTGTGAATTGCCCTTGTGGTGGGTGAATCCACTCACCAGGGCTCCTTCTGGCTCCACTGTAGTCTGATCTCAGGTCCCCACTTGTGAAGTCCGTATGTGCTCCACACTCACCCTGCCCAGTACTACATGTGCACTTTATTGAAATAGGAATCTGTCCAGCACCACAGAGATGATGATGGGGAGATTTGAACGAGATGCCTTTGACACACTCTTTGACCATGCTCCTGATAAGCTCAGTGTGGTGAAGAAGTCTCTTATCACATTCGTGAACAAACACCTTAATAAGCTGAACTTGGAGGTGACAGAGCTGGAGACGCAGTTTGCAGATGGTGTGTACCTGGTTTTGCTCATGGGCCTTCTGGAAGGGTACTTTGTTCCTCTCCATAACTTTCATTTAACTCCAGAGAATTTTGACCAGAAGGTCCACAAAGTCTCCTTCGCTTTTGAACTCATGCAAGATGGAGGACTCAAGAAGCCAAAGGCTCTCCCAGAAGATGTCGTCAACCTGGATCTCAAGTCTACCCTGAGGGTTTTATACAACCTGTTCACCAAGTACAAAAACATGGAGTGATTGCAGCAGCTGCTGAAATATCCATCCAGATGTCTTCTTGAAGAGAGACCAGGCCTCGGTCTCTCCTTTGTGCCTTAGTTTAGCTTGCCTGCCTTTGTGATGCTGCAGGCTTCGCTGCCTCCTCTGTCTTGTTGGTGCTAGGGAGTAAAGCCCACTGGATGTGACAGGTCCGGGATCAGGGGTTGGGGCCTCCCCATCTCGAACGCTGGATCCCTGCTCCTGCTTTGCTCTTGGGACAGATGACAAGCTCAGAGCCTACCCCAGCAGAGGCCACCTGGCCTGGTCTCAGACGGAGTCACTGGTGACCTGAGGTCTGTCCAAATGTCCTCACACTCTCCTGGCTTTCCCACTGTTTCTTTCAGACTGGAACTCCCTTTAAAACCTGTGCTTTCCAGTAAAAACCAGCTTTGCATTTAAAAAAAAAAAAAGAAATAGGAATCTGTCATGTTCCATCTACCAATGGATTCTGTCACTCTAAAATCTGTTCAGATTCACTTTTTAGAGGTTACTGATGGAATTCACTGAGCAGGTCAGGTAAGTTCCTGCTCTCATTCTACCATCTCCCACCAGACTGGGAGAACACTAACATTTGAGTACTCAGGGACTCTTAACAAATGGCTATTCAGAGTCCCTTCCAGGGGAAAAAAAGGTCCTTCTAATGAGGTAACCTCCAAGGCAAAATATCACCTCAAATTATATATTGACTTTTGGCTAATTGGCTTAGAGCCATGAAGGCATCACAGTGTTCTGTGACTCACTGCATAATTAGCTTAGCACCAAAAGGTGTGAAAACCTTCCTACAAGCAAACCCCTCTGTAAGTAAGCCTCCCAATAAGCAAGCTTCCCCCTAAGCAAGCACCTCCTTGGGCAAATTCCTCCACCAATGGGTTTTATGTTGACTCAGGGTGTATCACAATTGTGAAAGCAGCAAGACATACATGATTGAAATACCCGTGTACCTTTAGACCTGGGAAAATAACTCCTGTTCCAAGGAAAAGGAGGACACATGTGGTCACATAAGCCTGTATAATTGACAGGGAAGATCTTACTGTTCCATCAACATTGCAGGGGCTTTCAGATTTGATGGATGCCTCAAGACTGGTAGTTCTTGCTGACCAAACACATTTCCATATGGAAATGAAGAAAGGCGTGTCTGCCCAAGCCAAGAGATGTCAAATATTTGTTGAATATCATTTTTGTATTTTTTTCAATTAAATCTCCAATTGTTAGCTATTGAATGAACTATGAAGTGTCTCATCAATATCAAACCTGAAATATCAGGGTATTACCCTGAGTCATACCTGTTCCTACCTAACACCTTTCCTTATATCCCTAGCTCTTAGGGATCCTGCCTCAAGAAGGTTAGGTACTTAATAAATGCTTGTGGACTGGCTTACCGTTGTAGTGTAGTTTGGTATCTGGCATTGGCAAGTCTCCTTCCTTCCTTCCCACTTTTTTTCTCCTTTATTTTCGTTGAGATTCTTGACATTTTTTTGCCACCAGATGAAATTGTGTATTATTTTTTTCTAATTTTATAAAGTAATTATTTGGTAGTATGCTATGACACTCAATACATAAATTAATTTAGGTAATGTTGACTTTTTTTGTATATTGGTCTAGCCTTTCATGGGCAATTAACATCTCTCTAATAATTTAAGAAAGGCTTTTTCTGTAAACAGTGCTTTGTATATTCATATACTGTAAAAATCTCACATATTTTAAAATTCTGTATTGTAATTAGAATTCCATTATAAATGGAAATTATTTTTCTATCTCTTCCTAAGTGAAGGAAGCTAGGTGGTACAGTGGATCTGGTCCTAGACTGGTCCTAGAGGCAGGAAGACCTGAGTGCAAATTCAGCCTTAAACTAGCTATATAACCCTAGGCAAGTCACTTAATCTTTGTCTACCGCAGTTTCCTCCATCTGCCTCAATTCCTTCAATTGCAAACTGAGGATAATTTTAGAGGTGAGTTGCTTGCAACGTACTTAGCATAGTGAAGGACATATAGTAGGTGCTAAATAAATACTTTCCCCTCCCTTCTTTCCCATTGCTTCCCTTCCTCCCTCCCTTCCTTCTTTCTTTCTTGTTGTATTTTGGTGGTAACAAACAGAAATGCTGGTAATTTATATGTACTTTTCTTATATCTTGCAACTTTGCTGAAGTTCTAATTGTTCCAATTAATTTTAGTTGATTCTCTCAGTTTCTTTAAGTACCTCATCCTATCAAAATTGGTCATTGCAAAAACTGGTCGTTTTATCTCTTCTATGCTATGTTTTGTCTCACAATTTCTTTTTTCTTTCATTGCTAGAACCAACAATGTTTTTAGACTTGTTCATTTGTACCTCACTCTTCATGACCCCATGAACCACAGCACTCCAGGCCTTTCTATCTTCCATTGTTTCTTCATAATCCAGCAAATGCTGGCAAGTTGGTCTCTAGTCCCTCAGTCTCATTGAAAACTCACCTGCTCTTCTGGTAATTCTCAGTTCACATATTGCTGAAGCCTAGTTTGCAGAATCTTAAGCATAGCCTTTCTGGCATGTGAGAGGAGAACATTTGTTGGATAATTCTAACATTACTTGCTATTGCCCTTATTTAGGATTGGGACATAAAATAACTTTTCCTTGCACTATATCAAAGAGCAATAGTAATGCTGGAAATCCTTCAACAAAATTTGCTTCTACTGGGAAAAGACTGTAGTTAATCCCCATTATCCACAGTGATGGTTCTTGATTTTAGAAGGAATCTTCTTTTTTTTTAAATTAATTTATTAGTGTAGTTACAGTTAACAAGATTCAATTCCATAGTTCCTTGATTTTCAAATTTCCTTTACTTCCCTCCCCCGTTCCCCCCACGACAGCATATAGTCCAGTATAGGATCTGCAAATGCATTCATATTAGACATTATTCCAATTAAAAAGGTATATTGTACCAGGTGGGATGAAAGATGGTAAGGAAGAAATAAAACCAAACAATGAAAAGAAAAATATCATTTAGTTTGC
Source organism: Gymnobelideus leadbeateri (assembly GCA_011680675.1). NCBI lineage: Eukaryota > Metazoa > Chordata > Mammalia > Diprotodontia > Petauridae > Gymnobelideus > Gymnobelideus leadbeateri. The sequence goes on from WOXC01003814.1 coordinate 15,412, forward strand.
TTTCATCAGGATTCAGGCTCAGTTCTTTCAAGTTATATCTCTGGATGGCACATTTCTAACTTCCTTGAGTCTTTCGGGATTGACTTATATCACTGCATTGCTGAAAAGAGCCCAGGCTGTCATAGTTGGTCATCACAGATATGATATGTCTGTGATTGTATACAAATTTCTTCTGATTCTACTCTTCTCGCTCAGCATCAGTTTGTATAAGTCTCTCCAGGTAATTATGAAATCGGTCACCTCCTCGTTTCTTATAGCACAATAATATTCCATTATATTCATATACCACAAAGGGTTTAGCCATTCCCCAGTTGATGGGCACCCCTTTAGTTTTGAATTCTTTGCAACAACAAGAAGGGCTGCTAAAATATTTTTGTACATATGGGTCTCCTTCCCACTTCTATGATCTCTTTGTGATATAACCCTAGAAGTGGTATTGTTATTATTTTTATTTTTTAGAAAATTTGATATTTATTTTTTTTATTTTCAAATTTCCTTTACTTCCCTTCCCTCCCCCCTCCCCCCACAACAGCATATAGTCCAGTACAGAATGTGCAATACATTCATATTAGACATTATTCCAATTAAAAAGGCATATTGTACTAGGTGGGATGAAAGATGGTAAAGAAGAAATAAAACCAAATAATGAAAAGAAAAAGATCATTTAGTTTGCTTCCATCAGGATTCAGGCTGTTCTTTCTAGTTATATATCTGGATGGCGCATTTCTCTCTTTCTTGAGTCTTTCAGGATTGATATATCACTGCATTGTTGAAAAGAGTCCATTCTGTCAGAGTTGGTCATCACAGATATGGTATGTCTGTGATTGTATACAAATTTCTTCTGATTCTACTCTTCTCGCTCAGCATCAGTTTGTATAAGTCTCTCCAGGTAATTATGAAATCCGTCACCTCCTCGTTTCTTATAACACAATAATATTCCATTACGTTCATATACCACAACTTGCTTAGCCATTCCCCAATTGATGGGCACCCCTTTAGTTTCGAATTCCTTGCAACCACAAAAAGGGCTGCTATACATATTTTTGTACCTATGGGTCTTCCTCCAACTTCTATGATCTCTTTGGGATATAACCCTAGAAGTGGTATTGCTGGGTCAAAAGGTATGAAATTATTTATAATCCTTTGGGCATAATTCCAGATTGCTCTCCAGAATGGTTAGATAAGTTCACAACTCCACCAGCAATGTATTAATGTTCCAATTTGTACAATCCTCTCCAGCATCTCTCACTTTCTTATTTTTTCATCTTAGCCAATCTGACTGGAGAGATGTCGTATCTCAGAGTTGTTTTGATTTGCATTTCTCTAATCAATAGTGATTTAGAGCATTTCTTCATATGCTTATAGATATCTTTAATTTATTTCTCTGAAAACTGCCTGTTAATATCCTTTGACCATTTATCAATTGGGGAATGACTTGTATTCATATAGATTTGGCTCAATTCTCTATAAATTTTAGAAATGAGTCCTTTATCAGAGACACAAGTTGTAAAAATTCTTTCCCAATTTCCCACCTCCCTCTTGATCTTGGATACATTGGCTTTGTTTGTACAGAAGCCTTTCAATTTAATGTAATCAAAATTATCCATTTTGCATTTTATAATACTCTCTAATTTTTGTTTGGTCCTAAAGTCTTCCCCTCTCCACAAATCTGTCAGGAAAAATGTTCCTTGCTTTCCCAAATTGCTTAAAGTATCATGCTTTACACCTAGATCAAGCACCCATTTAGACTTGATTTTGGTATATGGTGTTAGATAATGATCTATGCCTAGTATCTGCCATACTGTATTCCAGTTTTCCCAGCAGTTTTTGTCAAATAGTGCATTCTTATCCCCAAAACTGGGATCTTTGGGTTTATCGAACAATAGATTACTATATTCATTAACTGCTGGGTCTCCTGGGCCTAATCTACTCCATTGATCCACTACTCTACACCTCTGCCAGTACCAAGCAGTTTTGATGACTGCTGCTGTATAATACAGATTAAGATCTGACAAAGCTAGTCCACCTTCCCTAGCATTTCTTTTCATTAATTCCCTTGATATTCTAGACCGTTTCTTTTTCCAAATAAATTTTGTTATTATTTTGTCTAACTCTGGAAAGTAGTTTTTCGGTAAATTGATTGGTATGGCACTAAATATATAGTTTATTTGGGTAAAATTGTCATTTTTATTATATTAGCTCCACCCAGCCATGAACAATTGATATTTTTCCAACTATTTAGATCTGATTTTATTTGTATGAGAAGTGCTTTGCAGTTGTGATCATATAGATTCTGGGTTTATTTTGGCAAGTAGATTCCCAAATATTTTATAATGTCTACAGTGACTTTAAATGGGATTTCTCTTTCTATCTCTTGCTTTTGACTTTCACTAGAGATGTACATGAATGCTGAGGATTTATGTGGGTTTATTTTATATCCTGCAACTTTGCCAAATTTATTTATTGTCTCAAGTAGTTTGTTTGTTTTTTTTTACTTGCTTCTCTAGGGTTCTCTAAGTATATCATCATATCATCTGCAAAGAGTGATAGCTTGGTCACTTCTTTGCCTAATTTGATTCCTTCGATTTCTTTTTCTTCTCTAATTCCCACTGCTAGCGTTTCTAGTACCAGATTGAATAAGAGGGGTGAGAGTGGACACCCTTGTTTCACTCCTGATCTTATTGGAAAGGCTTCTAGTTTATCCCCATTGCATATAATACTTGCTGATGGTTTTAAAAGATGCTATCAACTATTTTAAGGGAGACTCCGTTTATTCCTATACTTTCTAGTGTTTTTAATAGGAATGGATGTTGTACTTTGTCAAAAGCCTTTTCTGCATCTATTGAGATGATCATGTGGTTTCTGCTAGTTTTATTGTTGATATTCTCAATTATACTGATGGTTTTCCTAATATTAAACCATCCTTGCATGCCTGGAATAAATCCTACCTGATGAGAGTGTATTATTTTTGTGATAAGTTGTTGGAGTCTTTTGGCTAATAATTTATTTGGAATTTTTGCGTCTAAATTCATGAGGGAAATTGATCTATAATTTTCTTTCTCTGTTTTATCTCTTCCTGATTTATGAATCAGTACCATATTTGTGTCATAGAAAGAGTTTGGTAGGACTACTTCTTCACTAATTTTCCCAAATAGTTTGTAGAGTATTGGAATCAATTGTTCTTTAAATGTTTGATAGAATTCACTAGTGAACCCATCTGGCCCTGGAGATTTTTTCCTCGGGAGTTCATTGATGGCTTGTTTGATTTCTTTTTCTGAGATGGGGTAACTTAGGTAACTCACTTCCTCTTCAGTTAATCTGGGCAACTTATGATTTTGTAAATATTCATCCATTTCACTAAAATTGTCATATCTGTGTGCATACAATTGGGAAAAAAATTACTCATATTTTTTTTATTTCCTCTTCATTAGAGGTAGATTCACCTTTTTTTTATTTTTGATACTCATAATTTGGTTTTCTTCTTTCTTTTTATCATATAGACTAAGGGTCTATCAATTTTGTTGATTTTTTTCATAAAACCAGCTCTTAGGTTTATTTATTAATTCAATAGTTTTCTTAATTTCAATTTTATTATTTTCTCCTTTGGTTTTCAATATTTCTAATTTAGTACTAAATTGGGGATTTTCAATTTGTTCTTTTTCTAGCTTTTTTCATTGCATGTCCAATTCATTGACCTCCCTTCTCTTTGCTTTGATTAAGTATGCACTCAATGATTTAAAACTTCCCCTGAGAACTGCCTTTAGTGCATCCCACAAGTTTGGGTATGTTGTCTCATTATTATCATTCTCTTGAATGAAATTATTGATTGTTTCTATAATTTCTTCTTTGACCCATCCGTTCTTTAAGATTAAATTCTTTAATTTCCAATTAGTTTTTAGTCTATCTTTCCATGGCCCTTTATTGCATCATGATCTGAGAATGTTGCATTTAATATTTCTGCCTTTTTGCACTGTATTGTGAGGTTTTTATGCCCTAGTACATGGTCTATTTTTGAGTATGTACCATGCACTGCTGAGAAGAAAGTAAATTCCTTTTTATCCCCATTCAGTTTTCTCCAGAGATACATCATATCTAGTCTCTCTAAGATTCTATTCGCCTTCTTAACTTCTTTCTTGTTTATTTTGAGGTTAGATTTATCGAGTTCAGAGAGGGGGAGATTAAGGTCCCCCACTAGTGTAGTTTTGCTATCTATTTCTTCCTCTAATTCTTTTAACTTCTCCTCTAGGAATTTGGATGCTATACCACTTGGTGCAAAAAAATATATATATATATATATATATATATATATATATATATATATATATATATATATATATATATATATTAAGTAGTGATATTGCTTCATTCTCGATGGTGCCTTTTAGTAGGATATAGTTTCCTTCCTTATCTCTTTTAGTTAGATCTATTTTTGCTTTTGCTTTATCTGTGATAAGTATTGCTATCCCTGCTTTTTTTTTTACTTTAGCTGAGGCATAATAAATTTTACTCCAACCTTTTACCTTTACCCTCTGGGTATCCCTTTGTTTCAAATGTGATTCTTGTAGAAAGAATATTGTAGGATTATGGTTTTTAATCCATTCTGCTATCTATCTCTTTTTTATGGGAGAGTTCATCCCATTCACATTCACAGTAATGTTGACTATCTGTCTCTTTACCTCCATCATATTCCCTCCCCTGTTTATGTTTTTGTTTCTTCCTTCTCCCTTCCACTCCTTGAAGTTTTCCCTTTTGACTGCCCCCTCCCTCAGTGTTCCCACCCAGTGTCCCCACTTCTTAACCTACCCTCTCCCCTTACTAATATTTCCCTCCCTACTAGCCCCCCTTTTAGTCTCCTCCTTTCACCCCCCCCCTTACCCTTTCACTATCCATAGGACACAATAAATTTTTATGCTTATCAGAATGAATTACTCCCCGTTTGATTCCAAACCAATGAGAGTAAATTTCAAACAGTGCTCCTCTCCCTCCCTCCTTTTCCTCTATTTAATGAATTTATGAGTCTATTCACAGTAGAATCTTAAACTTCACTGATTAATTTGATCCCTCTTTGAACTAGAATCAGTGAAAATAGTGTTTAACTGATGTTCTTCTCCCTCTTTCTTTCCCCTCTTCTATAGTGTGTTTTGATGCCTGTTCAGATGGCATATTTTACTTTTTCCTATCTCATCCTTTCCTTTTTCCCATTACAGTCCTTTTGATCCCCTTAATAGTCTTTTTTTTAGACTTTATGTTAGTGCATTCATACCCACACCCTCTATCTAAGTATAACCATTTTGAAGGTCATGATAATCATAAAGATTTCGAATATTGACAGTTATCAGCTCCACATATAGGGATATGAACATTTTGCTCTTGTTGCATCCCAAGTAATGAGTGTGTGGTTGTGGGGGGGTGTGTGTGCACTTATGCATGTGTGAGTCTTTGTTTCCCTTCTTTACCTTTTTATGTCCTTCTGGAGTCTTGTAATTGGAGATCAAATTTTCCATTGAGCTCTGGCTTTTTCATCAGGAAAGGCTGGAAGTCCCTTATTTCATTAAACGTCCATCTCCTTGCCTTAAAAATATGCTCAGTTTTGCCGGGTATTTAATCCTTGGTTGTAGTCCTAGCTCTTTTGCCCTATGAAGTATCAAATTCCTGTCCCTCCGCTCTTTTAATGTAGAAGCTGCTAGGTCCTGTGTGATCCTAACTGTAGTTCCTCGATATTTGATTTTTTTCTTTTTGGCTGCTTGTAGAATTTTTCTTTAATCTTGTAATTCTGGAATTTGGCTACTATATTTCTTGGAGTTTTCAGTTTGGGATCTCTTTCAGGAGGAGTCCGGTGAATTCTATCCATAGCTATTTTATCTTCTGATTCCAGGACCTCAGGACAGTTTTCTTTGACAATCTCTTGGAGGATGTTGTCTAGACTGCTTTTTTCATCATGGCTTTCTGGTAGACCAATAATTCTTAAGTTGTCTCTCCTGGATCTGTTCTCTAGGTCAGTTATTTTTCCTGTGAGATATTTTACATTTTCTTCCAATTTTTCAATCGTTTTTTTAATTGACTCCTGCTGTATCATAGTGTTCTGAGTTTCAGTTTGAGTGTGTCTAATTTTTAGCGAATTATGATCTTCAGTTAGTTTTTTTTTATTCAAAAAGTCAGTGTATTTTGATTTTCACCTTGTTTAAGATGGATTTTGGTTTTATCAAAAACAGTCAGCGGTGCTTGCTCACCCCCATAGCCTTCCCCCGCCCCTTTTTTCCATAATGTCAGTCATTTAATCTGAACATCATTTGAGAGCCATTGTGAAAAACGGCAAACCCTTATTCATTTGGACAGGACTGGGTTAGGGAATGTTAATTTCAGCTTTTGGTTTGCCTTATCTGTTCAGATTATTCTTAACAAGCCTCCAAGAAAGAAGATTTGATTTTTTGTTCCAAGAGGACACCTGGTGCTGATCATTTAGCAAAGTTTGATCAGACAAACTCCACATACATCCTAGACAACTGTTTTCCCCATTCCACCCCCCAATAACAAGACTTTTATAAGCAGTAATCAAATTCCAATTCTGTAACTACTGAGAACCCAGGTCTAGGGTCCACAGGGGGCCCCGGCCAGGGTTTTTCTTTTTAATTTTCCCAGTGGTAGAACCCTGTTGCCTATTTACTAACTGTGATATAATGGGTCCCTAAACCTAAATCAAAGAGCAGATCCCATTCCATCACTAGGACAAGGGCAGGGTCCCATCCTGGCCCCTCGAACAATTTTTTCTAAATGCACACCACCTGACACGGGCAGGCAGGTGTGATTTGATTAAAAAAAAGAAGCTCAGAAGGGAGGAGGAGGGGGGAATGGAACAAGGAAGAAGACAGCAAGGGGATCAACACCCTCTCCTTCCATCCACACCTGGGCTTCTGCAAGAGAGAGGCAATCTTACCACCAACTACATCTGGGGAAGGGAGGGCAGAAGTACAGACAGAAGAAAAAGCGGCAGCACATTCTTTACCAACCAATGGAAGGCTCCTCTCTGGGCTCAGCCTCCCCTGCCCTCCCCCTGTTGCTTTTCTAAGGAGGCCAGCCTGCTCTAGCTTCGAGAGCTGTTGCTCTGGAAGTTAGGGGAGTCCTGCTCATTGATAGTATTCAACAAAATGCATGCTGGCTGGTGAGGCTGGTGATGGTGGCCGTGCTCTCGGGCTTGCTCCTCAGAAAGGTGGTAGAGCCCCTCTTCCTCATCCCCAGGAGGTCTCACTTGGCAACTATCACAGAAGTCCAGGGTGCTGTCCAGGGCATCATCAAGGAGCCCTCTGAGTTCTTTAAGGTCGTCCTCATGGTGGCCTCGGTTGCAGACACACACCTCAATGCCAGAGTCTCCAGTGAAGCGTCGGTGCCTTCCAGGTGTCTTGTCTTTGCTATCAGGAAAGGCGCTGCTTTGCTCCAAGCTCTCCGAGTTGTAATCTTCCAGCAGCGACTCCTTACATTCTGAGTCCTTATCTAGGAAAGACCCTGGGTCACCCAGCTCCCCCAGACAGGCCCCAGAGCTACCTGGCTCCAGGACTAGGGCTTTGTTGGCCTCTTGGTCCACCAGCAGTGTGGAGGGCTCAGGGTCTTCTGGGCTTGATCTGGTGCTATTCCTGCTGCTGCCAGGCACGGACAGTGGGCTGGTGTGTGCCTCCTGAAGGCTCCTGATTGGGTCAGGGCCTGAGGGGCTATTGCAGACAGGGACCACCTGCTGTTGCTGTTGCTGCTGCTGCTGCTGTAGCTGTAAGGCACTGTATGTTGGGGAACGGGTTGGAGGTCGGTTCACCACTTCCTCATAAGGAGGTAGTAAATAGTTTGGCAAAAACCTGAAATAAAATGGCAGCGCTGAGTAGTTATGTGCTTCCCGGTAGGCAATCAAGTTAATTTCATGTTGCTGCTGCTGTGTCTGCAGGCGATGCTTGGAACGGTGGTGGTGGCAAACACAGCAGCAGCTCAGGATGATTATTATAGTCCACACCAGCCAGAACCCTTTCAGAGTCTTAGTTCTCTCTCAATTTAAGAAGCCCACCTATCGATTCCAAAGTCTCCAAAAATCAAAAGCTTTTCTTAATGATATACTTTGTAGAACCAGCATTCAGTACAACTCTTTCAAATTACCAGAGTTCATAGTAGTAGTTGCAGTACTGAGACTGTCCACAGCAGTGTCCTGTGTCACATATGTAGCTCTGGTTGTTGATCCCCACACAGGTTTCCTTATCCTGAGGGGGTTCGGCCCTTGCTGACAGGGGGGTGGGCAGCGCCTGGAGGAGCAGGGGCGCCATGCCGCCCAGGAACCTTCTCCTCTCCATCACCCTCCGGCTCCAGCTCCTGCTCCTCCACTGCCGATACAGCCTCCCTCCTCCTCTTCCTTCTCCTCTTCCTCCTCCCTCTCCTCCTCCTCTTCCCCCTTCTTCCCCTTGAGTTAGTTTTTGGAGTTCCTTTTTAGGGAGGTATTTTCTTTTTCCAAGTTGGTCACTGCCTCCCTGATTTGGTTTTTAAAATTTTTCTTAAGCTCCTCCAGGAATGCTATTTGGGCTTGAGACCAGTTCATGCTTCCTTATGTGGTCTCAGGTGTGGGTAGAGAGTCTATAGTGTCCTGTGTATTTAGTTGTTCTTCCCCTGCATAGTAGGCTCGAATAGACTTTCTTGCCTTCCCCTTCTCCTTTTCAGCTTCCTTCCTTCCCATTGTGACTTCCTGTTTCTTAGTTTCTCAGGCTATAAGTTTAGGGCCTGATCCTTGACTTTGAACACCTCTGGGTGGCTAGTTTATGGCTAAGTCAGGGAAATCAGTGAGGAATGTAGATGTGTAGGTGGGGGTGAGTCTGACCACTTCACATTTCTTCCTCTATACCCCTGGACTATAAGTAGGCTTTTGTTGGTGAGGTGGGGTGGGGCTTGTTGGGACCCCTCCCTCTCTTCTCTTCAGACTCCTGGCTGTCTCAGTTACACCCCTTCTTGGAGACTCTCAAGCCTGGGGATATTTCCATTAACTTGGGATTTCAATCCGGGTGGGAGATTTATCTTTGGGTTTTCTTCTTCATGAAGGAGGGATGGGAGGAACACAGCAGCTAGAATTTAATTTGCCATTCCAGCCACTGTAGTATACAGGTAGGCAGTTTCTAAACTTCCAGGCTCGGGGCGGAATGCAGCCAGAGAAGCCACTCTCGCCCCTGGGGGCCCGACTCTCCTACCTGGCTCCAATGATCCTTCCCGTCCTCGAGATTACTGCAGTTCGTCCTTGGTAAGTGTGCAGGCTGGGGCTTTTTCTCTCTCTGGTGTAGTCTGCTTGTCTGCTCTTAGGTCTGAGCTGTGCAGACCCAACTGGCTCTGAGCTTGAAACTGGGCAACCCCCTGAGCTGGACTTTGCCATGCTTTATCTTCCAGTGGGCTCCGTCACTCAGGAATCCGCTCATATTCACCCTTTGAGACTTAGTGACCGAGGAACTCAGCGAGGTTACTGCTTCCTTTCTGCCATCCTGGTTCCACCTCCTAGAAGGAATCTTCTTAAGATGGTAAGGAAAGTTCCATATATTTCCATGTTTTGTGGTGTGATTTTTTTTTCCAAATGCTTTATTAACTTCTGGTTTACATCATTCACTTAGGCCAGATTTTGAGTTATATTTTTTCCCCATTTTTCCCCTACCTACCACCCCAGAATAGCAGTCGCACAGGATATCCCCTCATCCAATCTGCTCTCTCCCATATGTGCTCCCATACCTCCTTAGAATTTTCCATTAGGGCAAGGTGAATTTCTGTGCCCCTATGCCTGCACATCTTCTCTCACAGTTACATGCAAAAGATTATTAATAATAGTATTTACATATATATATTTGAAACATTTAATTTTAAAACTTCTAATCCGAGATCCATACCCTTCCTCCCTTGTCACCCACCACTGCTGGGAAGATAAGCAATTCTGTATATGTTGTACATGTATAGCTATGCAAAACATTAACATAGTAGATGTATTGTAAGAGACTGACTAAATTTCCCTCCCACAAATCCCACCCGCCACCCGGTCCATTCCCTACATTGATCCTGTCCCTCTTCAAAAGTGGGTGCCTCCAACCTCCCCTCCCCCCAGCAGGCCTTCCCCTCCATCACCCCCCTCTCACCCCCCCCACTCTCCTGCAGGGTGAGATATCCCATTTAGTATGTATGTCATTCTCTCCCTGAGCCAAATTCAATGTGAATATGGTTTTGCCTTTTTGCCTTCCTCTTCTTCCCCTCCTCTGCAACTACTTCACCTTGCTTTTTCTTCATGAGATAGTTTAGCCTACCCTGTATCTCCCCATCTCCTCTTGTCACTTTCCTTTCTCACCTCTTAACTTCACCCCTTAAGTATCATCCCTTCCCACCAAATTCTACCTGTGGCCTCTGTCCATGTATACCTGTAAACATATATACACACATTCACATATGTGTTCATAAGCGCATATACCTTTCTTCAATTATTTTCATACTGAGAAAGGTTTCATCAGTCACAGGTATTGTTTTCCATGTAGGAATGTAAATAGTTGAACTTTGATAAGTTCCTTGTGATTCCGTTTCCCTGAATACCTTCTCAAGCATCTCTTGCTTCTTGTGTCTGAATGTCAAATTTTCTATTCAACTCTGGTTTTTTCCTCAAGAATGCTTGAAAGTCGGGGGGCAGAGCCAAGATGGCAGAGTAGAAACAGCTCCTCCAAGCCACTCTGCCCCCAGATTCCCCCCAAACGATGTAAAAGGGGACTCTGAACAACTTCTGGAGCCCCAGCACCCAAAGAACGACACAGAGAAGCTAAACTCCCGCTGAGGACAGCCCAGCAGCCCTGCAGGAAGGACCAGCGCAGTGGTCTGGGACCTGGCAATGTGCAGCGCACAGAGCGCAGGAGCCGAGCCGAGCCGAGCCCAGGTCCGCATGAGACGAGGTTTTAGCCCAGGGCAGCAGGGCCAGCAGCCACCTGGAGGAACCCCAGAACATCAGGAGCTGTGGCGACTCCAGAATTTTCAACATTTACTTGCCTAGGACAAAGTAAGAGGTTAGTGTCCTATGGACTTTGAAACTGGTATTAGGGAATGCGTCGGCTCCCTCCCCTGGGGGCTAGAAGCTGCTGAGGACAAACGCCATTTTGTAGTTTTCAGAGGCAGCTGCCGCTCCCAGCCTGCAAATTTGTAGGGAGAGCCAGCGATCAGTCTTGGGGGCTAATCGCTCTTGCTTTAACCTCCCTGGATCTGGATTGTGATTTAGGGTGGAAGTCGTGGGTGGGTTTACAGCTTGCCAGAAACGGAAGTTGCCCCCCACACGTTCGGGACGAATATTCCTCTATCTGGCCTTAAAGCCATAGTGTGGCAACAAGCCCAAAAGTCAAGTAATTAAGTGACAACATGCCAAGGCAAAGGAAACAGAAAAATGCAACCCTAGACTCCTATTTTGGGGGCATAGAGCAGGAAAAGGACTGTGAGGTCAGAAGTCCTACTCCAAAAGCCCCAGGGGAAAACATGAGCGGGTTGCAGGCCATGGAGGACCTTAAGAAGGACTTTAAAAATCAAATAAGAGAAGTGGAGGAAAAATTGGAAAGAGAAATGAGAAGGATGCAGGAAAAGTATGAAATGAGGTCAACAGCCTGACTGAGGAAAACAACACCTTAAAAAATAGACTAACTCAAATGGCAAAGGAGGCCCAAAAGGGCAATGAGGAGAAGAATGCCTTAAAAAGTCAAATTTGCCAGATGGAAAAAGAATCCCAAAAGTTCACTGAGGAGATTCATTCCTTCAGAGTTAGACTGGAGCAAATGGAAGCTAATGACTTTATGAGAAATCAAGATGCTGTTAAGCAGATCCAAACAAATGAAAGATTAGAAGGCAATGTGAAATATCTCATGGGAAAAAACCACTGACCTGGAAAATAGATCCAGGAGAGACAATTTAAAAATTATTGGACTACCTGAAAGCCAAGATCAAGGAAAGAACCTAGAAATCACCCTTCAAGAAATTCTCAAGGAAAACTGCCCTGATATTTTAGATCCAGAGGGCAAAATAGAGGTTGAAAGAATCCACTGATCACCTCCTGAAAAAGATCCCAAAAAGAAAACTCCCAGGAATATTATAGCCAGGTACCAGAATCCCCAGATCAAGGAGAAAATACTACAAGCAGCCAGGAAGAAACAATTTCAATATTGTGGAAACACAATCAGAATAGTCCAAGACCTGGCGGCTTCTACACTGAGGGATAGAAGGGCATGGAATATGATATTCCAGAGGGCAAAAGAACTGGGAATGAACCCAAGGGTCACCTACCCAGCAAAACTGAGTATTTTGTTTCAGGGGAAAATATGGTCATTCAGTGGAATAGAGGACTTTCAAGCATTCTTGAGGAAAAAACCAGAATTGAATAGAAAATTTGACATCCAGACACAAGAAGGAAGAGATGCCTGAGAAGGTAATCAGGGAAAAGAAATCAAAAGGAACTTATCAAAGTTGAACTATTTACATTCCTATATGGAAAAGCAATAACTGGGACTGATGATATCTTTCTCACTCTGAAAATAATGGAAGAAGGGGGTGTGGTCATATGAATACATATGTGAATGTGTGTGTATATGATTACAGTTATATATGGATAGAGGGCATAAGTTGAATTTGTTGGGAAGGGAGAATACTCAAGGGATGAAGTTATGAGGTGAGAGAGGAAAGTGGCAAGAGGAGATGGGGATAGACAGGGTAGTGTAAACTATCCCATGCAGAAGAAGCAAGGGGAAGTGGTTGCAAAAGAGGGAGATAATAAGGAAGGCTAAAAAGGCAAAACCACATTCCAATTGAATTTGGTTCAGGGAGAAAATGACATACAAACTAAATGGGATATCTCAACCTGCAGCAGGATAGGAGGAAGGGGGATGGGAGGAGGGATGATGGATGGGAGGGCATCCTTGGGGTGAGGGGAGGTTGGAAGTACCCACTATAAAAGAGGGATAGGATTATGTAGGGAATGGACCAGGTGGGGGGTGGGATGAGTGGGAGGGAATTATAAGCAGCCTTGTACAATATATCTACTATGATAATGTTTTGCATAGCTAGACATGTACAACATATACTGCATTACTTTTCTCCCAAGAGGGAATGGGTGACAAGGGAGGAAGGAAATGGATCTGAAATTTGAGGTCATAACATTATATATATATATATGTTATATATTATACGTTATATATTATATATATATTATATTTTTATATATTATATTTATATATATTATATTATATATATATAATATTTATATATATATTTCAAATATATATAAATACTATTATTAATACTCTTTTGCTTGTAATAGGGAGATAAGATGTGCAGGTGTTGGGATGCAAAGACTCACCTTCCTCTAATGGAAAAGTCGATGGGGGTATGGGAGAGAGCAGATTGGAGGAAGTGCTATCTTGTGGAATTACTATTCTGGCAGGTTGGGTAGGGGAATAATGGGGGGAAATGATTGTAACTCAAAATCTGGCGGAAATGAATGATGTAAAACAGAAGTTAATAAAGCATTTGTTTAAAAAAAAACAGAATGCTTGAAAGTCCTCTATTCCACTGAATGACCATATTTTCCCCTGAAACAAGATACTCAGATTTGCTGGATGGGTGATTCTTTGTTTTAATCCCAGCTCTTTTGTCCTCTGGAACATCATATTCCATGCACTTCTATACCTCAATGTAGAAGCTGCCAGGTCCTGTGCTTTTCTGATTGTGTTTCCACAATATTGAAAATGTTTCTTCCTGGCTGCTTGGACTATTTTGTCCTTGATCTGGGAATTCTGCAACCTGGCTATAATATTCATAGGAGTTTTCTTTTTGGGATCTTTTTCAGGAGGTGATCTGTGGATTCTTTTAACCTCTACTTCACCCTCTGGGTCTAAAACTTCAGGGCAATTTTCCTTGAGAATTCTTTGACAGATGATTTCTAGGTTCTTTCTTTGACCATGGCTTTCAGGTAGTCCAATAATTTGAAAATTATCTCTTCTTGACATACTTTTCAGGCCAGTGGTTTTTCCCATGAGATATTTTACATTGCCTTCTATTCTTTCAATTTCTTGGATCTGTTTAACAGCATCTTGATTTCTCGTAAAGTCACTAGCTTCTATTTGCTCCAGTCTAATTCTGAAGGAATGAATATCCTCAGTGAGCTTTTGAGATTCCTTTTCCATTTTTCAAAGTCAGCTTCTTAAGGCATTCTTCTCCTTATTGCCTTTTTGAGCCTCTTTTGCCACTTGAATTTGTCTGTTTTTGAGGTGTTATTTTCCTCAGTCAGGCTGTTGATTCTCATTTCATACTTTTCCTGCATCCTTCTCATTTCTCTTCCCAATTTTTCCTCCACTTTTCTCATTTGGGTTTTAAAATCCTTAAGGTCCTCTGTGAACTGTAAGCAGATCATATTTTCATTTGGGTGTTTTGGTACAGGATTTCTGGCTTCCCAGTCCTCTTCCTGTTCCATGCTTTGATCCCTTTTGCCCCCAAAATAGGAGTCTAATGTTGAATTTTTCTGTTTATTTTCTTTCCTTTGCTTAAGCCTGTTGCCACTTAATTACTTGACTTTTGGGCTTGTTGCCACAGTAGGACTCTGCCACCATCCAGGGGAGCTTCTATTCCTAAGATTGGGGTCTTCTCAACTGCCGGAGGTATTAGCTGGGTGGCCTCTGTGAAGCCTCCACACACTCTGGCAAGCTGGAAACACACCCCAAGACATCCACCCCAGACCACAATCCAGAACCAGAGAGGTTAAAAGAAGAGCGATTACCTCCCAGACTGATTGCCAGATCCCCCTACAGTCTGCAGGCCAGGAGCTGAAGCTGCAACTGAAAGTGCAAAATGGTGGCTGTGCTGCAGCTCCTCAGTAGCTTCTCACACACAGGGGTAGAAGCTGACACATTCCCAAATACTGCTCCCAAAGTCCATAGGGCACTGACCTCTCACTTTATCCTAGGCATCTATGTTTTGATATTTCTGGAAAAGCCAAAGCTTCTGGTTTTCTGGGGTTCCTCCAGCCTACAGTCTGGCCACCCTGGAGCTAAAACTGCAGCTCATGTGGTCCTGAGCTCGGCTCCCAGACTGATGTGCTGGCTGCTCCCTGCTGGGCTGCCTGGCTGTCCTCAGCAGGCGGTTAGCTTCTCTGTGTGGTTCTGTGGGTTCTGGAGCTCCAGAAGTTGTTCAGAGTCCCCTTTTACATAATTTTGAAGTGGTGTGGGCTGGAACACTATGGAAGTGCTGTTTCTAATCCGCTATCTTGGCTCTGCCCCCCTAGTGTGTTTTTTTTAAAACAGAAATAAGTGTTGGGTTTTATCAAAAGCTCTTTTTTTAAACATAATGACATAATTTTTGTTCTTGTTATTAATATAGGCAATCATGATTATTGTTTTCCTTAATCCTTCATTGCTGGTATATATCCAAACCATCTTTATGTTATGTTGTTATAGTATTTTTACTAGTATTTTATTTAACATATATGTATCAGTATTCATTAAGGATATTGGTCTATAATTTTCTTTGTTTGTTTTGACTCTCCTTAATTTGGGTATCAATACCCTTTTTGTATCATATAAGTATTTTGTTAGTATCTCTTTTTTCCATTTTTTGCAATCAAGTTGTGTAAAATTAAATCGAATTTATACTATATATATATATAATACATATAATGCCATAGCTGTGTGTTGGAGGGGTGGTCCTTGGAACTTAGAATGTCAGAGCTTGAGAGGAACTTAGAACAGAAAATAGAAGGTGACCTTAGGGGCGGGAAATGTTTGCCATGGGAGAGACTTTAGTGTGCACACTGTTCAGAGCTAGCAACCAAGAAATTCAATACTAAGCTACAGTACCTTTTTGGAGCTCAGAATTGCCAAAAAAATTAGACAGAACACAAAGGACAAGAGGAGATGAGGTATGAAGGGGAAAACTTGACTCAGGCTGATGTCTTGCAGTTCAGGTTCACTGTTGGAATGAAAAGATGCACTCACAGACCATCCTTCACTTCACCAAGGGAGGTTTATTTTGATATAGTATAAAGAATATATCCAACAAGAATTTAACTGAGGCAGTGGGTTAGGTGGTCTCCATGTGGAAATGCATAGTCAGCAGTGCACGGTGTGGTACCTCCTGTAATCTGGGAACATATGTTACATCTGAAAGGCCCTGACTTCACCTGAGTGGGCCTTTTTATGCTCTTAGGAGAAAGGCAGAGGGTACCAGGAAGCTGCCCCAGTATAACTTTGTTGCCCTGCAGGGAAAAAAAGAATATAAACAATCATGCAGAGAAGAGACAACCTGTTAGATAGTGGTCCTATCACATACAGTCACATGGTGACAAGGTCCTAAAACATGTGGGCTAGATGTGGTTCCCAACATCCCCAACTAGGCCTGAACCAGATTAAAATGTAGTTGGGAAATATTTTACAAAAGCAAAATACAGTAGAACAAAACTAGTGTTAACATGTAATTTTCTAAATACTATGTAGACTCCAGGTATTTTAATGAGAGGTCTAGTGGTCCCTGTTTTTATCTGAGTCCTATACCAATATTCTAGATGATCTACCATCATTTGAAAGCTTTTAGAGATTTTTCTGGAAAATCCTCCTGGAAACAAGGAGTTGGAATCATCCTTGCTCTCCATTGTGACTTCCAGGTTCCCCCCACCTCTCACTCCCACTTAGTAACCTCAACTCCTTTGAGGTTCATTCAATCCATTTCAACCATCCAATCAAAGGCCTAGTAGTTGTTGTCTACAAGCTCCACAGATTACTTGCCTTCCTCCCTCAATGAGCTCATTACATTGTTCACAATTTTTCTCTCCTCCTTAACCTCTGCCCTCATATTAAGGTACTCCAATAGACATATTTACTTTCCCTTAACTTCTCAACTACTCAGTTCCTCAACCTACTCACTTCCTATTACTTCCTCCTCTACCCTACTTCAACTACACACAAAGCTGATCGTGACCTAGATATTGCCATTACCCACAAACCCACTAACTCTGTGTTGAAGAATTAAGAATTCCCCTTAATCTAACAAAAATCTGTTGGCTTTCCACTTCTCCCTCTGCCTTCCAGTACCAAACCCCACTCTTTGTCCTCACCTTGACTGTCTCCCAGGCCATCACTCCTGTATTAGCCATTCTCTCCTCTTTTCTCCATCTTGACCCCTTGGTGAACCAGTTCAACTATACTGTTGTCTTGAGTCCCTGGCCCCTGATAACATTGCTCATTGGGCCCTGAGAAGACTCAGTCTTGGATGTCTTCTACAATCTACTAATTTCATTCTTATTCATGTGTTGCTGAATGAAGGTGGAGAAGATCACACAACTGTTATCTTTGGACCCAAACAACTTCAACCGTCACCTTGCTGTTGCTCAGCAGTTCTACTCTACGTCCTTTATCAGTTCACTCTCCCCAGAAGCTCTTCTAAACCTTTGCCTCCCTCCTCAAGCCTCCCATGACTCCCCTTCTCAGCTGAGAACCCTGCCTTCATATTTCCATAAATAATTGACATTTGCTATGAGCTCCACCTTCTCTCCTCTTCTTCATTTTCCATCATTCCGGTGCCTTCTGCCTCTCTCTCCTCCTTCCTCCATGTCTTCCATGCTGAAGTGACCTTACTCCTCACTGAGGCCAACCTCTACACGAACAGGACTTCCCATTCCATCCATCTCCTGTAACAGATTGGACCCCCTTTTTACCCTCACTCTCTCCCTTATATTCAATCTCTCCCTGCATCCTGATTCCTCCCCCCTGCCTTCTACCATGCCCACATCTCTCCCATCCTCAAAAACTCTCACTTTATCTGCCACCCTCAACAGTATGTTGTTGTATGTCTCTTCTGCCATTTGTGGCTTAACTCTTTGAAAAGGCCCTCTACAGTAGGTGTCTACACTTTCTCTCTCTTACCCTCTTCTTAACCCCTTACAGTCTGGCTTCTAGCCTTATCATTCCACTGAAACAATGCTTTCCAAATTTACCAATAGTCTCTCAGTTGCCAAATTCAATGACCTTTTCTCACTCCTCATCTTTCTTGATCTCTCTGTAGCCCCTGACACTATCACTCTCTCCTACTTGATACTCTCTTCTTTCTAGAGACATTCCTCTCTCTTGGCTCTCCCCCTCCCTCTCTGACTGCTCCTCCTCTGTCTCCTTGGCTGGATGCTCCTCCAGATCACTCCCTCTAACCACATGTGTCCCCCAGCATTCTGTCCCAGACCCTCTGGCCTGCTGCCTCTACACTACTTCCCTTGGAGATCCCATTGGCTCCCATGGGTTCAATGACCATCTCGATGCTGAGGATTCTCAAATCTACATTTCCTGCCCCAGCCTCTCTGTTATCCTCTGATCTCCCATCTTCAGTGGCCTTTAGATATGTTCACCTGGATATCCAGTTAACTCAACATGTCTAAAACAGAGCTCCTTGTGTTTCCCCCTAACACTGCCCTGCACCTACCTTCCCTGTTAGTATCAAGGGTACTACCATCTTCCTAGGCCATAAGGCTTGAAACCAAGGAGTCATACTGGATTTCTCACCATCTCTCACTCCTTAAATGCAATCTGTTGCTGAGGCTTAGTGATGTCACGTCTTCAACATCTCTCAAATATGCCACTTTTTCTCCTGTGACACAGTCATTGCCCTGGTTTCTGTCCTCATCATCTCATACTTGGACTTTTGCAATATCCTGCTGAGGGAGGAGGGAGCTCTGACTGCCTTAAGTCTTTCCCTACTCGAGTTCATCCTCCATTTGGCTGAAGCACATGTCTGACTATGTCACCCCCTACTCAATAAACTCCAATGACTCCTGTTTCCTCCAGGATCAAATACAAAATGCTGTTTCGCATTCACAGCCCTTCCAAACTTCACCCCCTGCTACTTTTCTAGTCTCTCACACTTTCCTCCCCCACATACACTCTTTAGTCTAGTGACATTGGCCTCCCAGCTTTTCTACAAACATGACACTCCATCTCTCATCCCTGATTATTTTCTCTGGCCATGCCCCAGGCCTGGAATGATCTTCCTCCTCCTCTATGCTCCTTGATCTCTCTACTTCCTTCAAAATCCCACCTTTTACAGGAAGCCTTCCCCAACCTCTCCTAATTGTAGTACCCTTCCTCTCAATAATCTGCTATTTATTTCTGTCTATAGCTTGCTTCCTTTATATTTGTTTGCATTTTCTTTCCCCATTGAATTGTGAATGCTTTGAAGACAGGGATTGTATTTTTTGCCTTTTTTGTATCCCCAGTGCTTAGCACAGTTCCTGGCACACTGTAGGTGCTTAATAGATAATTATTGATTGACTTAGAAACAGACAGCACTAAGAAGAAAAACAAACTTGAAAAAAATAAACTAAGAAGAAAGCAAAAACCCTAACTGACACAGAACAACAAGAACAAACTATTTTAACCCTATTTGAGCTTCCCGCAAAGGTGAAAATAGAAGGCATGGAAGTTGGAAATGTGGAGGACACAGCCTGAGGCCCCAGGATCCCTCCTTTTCATGGCGTGCCCTGAATTATCAGTTTTGGGTGGGGCCTCAGGCCCTCTAGTTCCCTGATGTTGAATTTCCTTGTACAGTTTTCATTGTACCCCATGGGCTTCATCAATTACTTTCTGACCCAACCATTTGGTTCAGAAGCAATACGCAGAGCTCTATGAAAGAGAGGGTGTCTGATTAGTCACTCTATTGTACTGGTAATGGTAAATCATAAATTGATTTTGTGTGTTGTATTAGCAAGCACACTTAGGAGGGGCTACTAGGACAGTTTCTTTGATCTGTTTTTAAAGGAAAGACTACTCAAAAAGGGGTTAATGATCCTACTTTTAATTACATTAGTTCAGGGGATAGGCCAGCACCCTGAACTTGGAGAAAATACAGAGAAAATACAAGCAAAGAAATTACCATAAAGGCCAACAGACAGGGCTCCAGCTGTCTGAACACAGCAACACATACATCACTGGATAAAGGGAGTACAGACAACACCTGAGTAGTCAGGGGGCTCTGAAGATATAGAAACTCAGAGGCTCAACCAGGAACTCAAAAGATCTTTCTTATGAATGAACCTCCAAAGCCAAATGGCAACTCAGATTATATGTATATATACACACTTCTCAGAGCCAGAAGGCATCACAACCCTTGTGACTCAGGGCCTAATTAGGTTAGTACCAACAGGTGTAAAAGCCTTCCTACAAGCAAGCCTCCCATAAACGAGCTTTCTTTAAGTTAGACCCCTCCCCCCAATGGTCCCTCTGTGCTTCAGGATGTGTCACAGCTGGGCATGTAGACCTATTAATGGGTCAGGAAGATCTTATATCCCATTAACATTATACATGTACACCATATATTACACCTAGCTTCACAAGTATATATAGAGGTAGACAGGATGTTGGGCCAGTTTCAGAGTGAAGAATCACTTTAGCAATAGAGGAAGGACTAAGACTTACACTTCTCTTTATTAGTAATCAAACTTGATTATCAATCAAATGTATGCAAAATGTCAGTTCATATTCTCTTTTAAGCAAGCCAAATACTAACCCAAGGTCAAGCTGGGGGCTGGGGAGTGTATCTGGTGAACTTTTATGGTTCTAGTTCTAGGCACTAGCTGATTGTATCCAAATTCTTTTCTTCCTTGTGTTGTCCACTTTGTTATGAAGACATTTAATATGGTGACACAATGAAACAAAATCAAATTACTCAACAAATGAACATTTCATAAATACCCACTATATGCTAGGCACTATGTTAGGTGCTGGATCAAAGTCCAAACAGCATATAAAGAATGTTCCAGAAGGCTTCTGAGAGTCCTTATGCCAACTAGCCAGGCAGCAATGAAATGGAGGGGACCAGTGGTGAGGGCAAAGCTCACTGGGTCCCAAAGAGTCCCAACAATTATATCTGGGCAAACAGCAAATTCTGTGCAGGCAAGTTGAGCTTTCAGTGAGTCAACCATCAAGCCATGGCTCCAACTACTAAGGGTAACAATGCCTTTCCTTGCCAACCATTCACATCTGGTGGGCATCTGCCCCCTCCCACATTTCCCCACTAACTTCAAGCTGGGCAGATCCTGAATCTCAGCCACAGGCTGCAGAAAAGCTGCTTAATGGGGCATAGAGAATGTCTTCCACAGGCACAGGGTATTGTGGGTATGGAAATGGAAAATCACCACTCTCTCAAGACAGAGGGAACTTTCAGGATGGCCCAGGCCCTCCTCCAAGAGAGGAAGGAGGAGGGGACAGCCTAGAGACTGGCCACTGTAGTAGGGCTTCTAAGTAAAGGGCAGCATTGGTACAGATAGATCTGGTTACAATGCTGTGAAATAAAGCTATTCTCCCTTACCCCCCAGCCCAATATTGGTGGGGGATGGGAATGTCAAATGGGAGTGTCAACAGGGGCAGAAGAATATTAATTAACCTAGGTTATCTCCTTGGCAGTTCAGTCAGGAGATTTTCCCACATTATATCATTCAAGTGTGAGACACCTTCCAGCTGGGACAGTTTGAATTCTTAGGACCTGGGAATAGGGACTGTATCTACTGATTGTCCTGTGATGGGGAAGGTGGAAGGTTGTCTCTCAGGGCCCTTGCTCTAACAGACCTAGAACTTCAGAGAAAGAAGGGCATGTTAGGTGTTTCATAAAAGCTCTAGATTTGAGGGAGCAGAATCCATTGAGGTGGGTCCTCCAGAGCCAGATCCTAGTCTCCAGACCTGAGTCCCCTCCCCGGTCTCCTTCTTGTCAGGATCAGCAATGCTGAAGCTACACAGGTGTGTGTTGGGGGGCGGTGCAGAGAGGCAAAGTAGCTGGACTGGACTCAGAATGATGCAGGGGATGAGGAAGGGGTATGAGGAGGCAGCTTGCAGGGCTCTCTAAGGCCCTCTTCACAATAGGGGGTTCCCTGGTGCCACATGAGATTCAAATACTGGGGAAGAGCTGGAAGCTGGATGGCTCTGGAGACTTGGCCTCTTACAGAACCATTAAAAACAGAGATCATGGAGGCCTGTTACACTGCTTATTCCTTTCCTGATGAGGTGGAGCCTCCCTTCTTAGCTGTCAGTCAGGCCATCACCAAGAATTTATTCAGTGCTTACTATGTACCAGGAACTGTGCTAAGCATTGGGAATGCAAATGAAAGCAGAAAGGAAGACAGTTCTTGTCCTCAAGGAACTTAGGAAATATTAAGATGGCAGAGTTAAGAGGAGCCCTCAAATCAGGGCTGAGTCCAGCAGAGGATACTTTCCAGGTGTGAATTCCAGGGCTAAAGTGATCTTGGAGGATGAAGAGTTTTGGTTCAGCCCCTCCTAGACTCTTGACACACCTAAACCTGTGGGTACGTGTGGGTTGGGGGTGGCAAAGGCTAGTCCTGAGTTTCAGCCTCCTGCCACGTGCCTTCCTGATAGTGATTGAAGACAGCAGGTTAGCATTTTACAGGTGTTGGTGTTTGGCCTTATCCCGAAGGCATCCAATGAATTCTGACTCACCTATCCTAGGCAGTAAGGACACTCAGGTGCTAGTGGGGCCTCCAAGCTATGAAACACAGATGGATAGGTGTCTTCTTGGAGCAAAGAGTGCAGGGAATCAACAGGTTGTTACTGAATCTCTAGCACAGCATTTGATCATCCTCTACCTCTTTCTCTCCCCCTTTTAGACTCTGTCATGGAAGAGCAAGCAGTTTGGTCCTCTCCTGCTCAGCTCAGCAGCCCCTGGATCCATGGCTACATCTATTCCATTCCAAAATGCAGGGTCATCAGAGGTAAAAACTTGTACATATTTCCCATTGTTCATTCCATCTGATACTGTCATTCTTTATAATCTGACTAATGTCTAATGTGAAAGTATTTGCAGATCCTATACTTGATTGCATGCCGTCATGGGAGGGGAGGGGCGGGAGGGAGAGAAAATTTGAAACTCAAGGAATTGTGGAACTGAATCCTGTAAACTAAAAGTAAACAAAAATTAATAAAGACCAAAGAATAAAAAAAAAAAAACTTGTACATCATCCATTCCAGGCATTGTGTGAGCCAATATGTACAACCAATAGCTTTCTTCTACCGGCATGATCAGTGAGGTAAGCACTCATCAAGCTATTGTTTGGTTGTTGTTGTTTGACTAATAGATTGACTGACTGGCAGGTGAAGGTCCATATGCATAAGGAAAAATAGCTGCTCCAAAGTTTAGGTAACAAGACCCCTCCCAGCACCAGTTGAGCCTTTGTTAGGGCCCTCTAGGAAGGTAGTCACCAAGAGAAGACAAAGGGATTCACATACATAAAAGAATTTTGTCCTGAAGGTGGGAGATACAAGCTGCTTTTTCCTCTGGACTTGCCCACGCCCTTCTTTTGAATGTCAGAGAACTTCCTAGCCCTGGGCCCCTATCCTTTCACTTCCACTTCCCAAGGAGGCAAAGTCATCTTGCCAACATACATTCTAGATGGAAATCATGCTCACAATTATTGCATTTGGCAATAATTCTCAAACTGGATCAACCTGTATGTTAAGAAAAGGAAAGAAGATCCATAGTGTATCCTGCTGTCTTATTCTTACTTGGTTTCCCAACGTGATGTGTCTAGCAGATAAAGGAGGTACAGCAGTACTGGGGGTGTACCAAACAACATTAGCCTGTGCCACACCAATTCCTATTACCCCTTTCCCCATTTGCTATTTGTGGGAGCCAGGTTGGGATCACCTTAAGCAAAGGTAGATCTGGTCTTGTAACGTTTTATAGAATGTCTAGGAGTGGCTGAGAAAAAGGCAAAAGAAGTAAATTTTCCTCAACAGGTGGTGGTGAATAACAAAAGGCCACTTCTCTACCAGGGACTTAGCCTAGAGGTTCTCTTTCTAGTCAGTGGGCATTTATAAAAGTCCTACAGTAGGCCAGGCACTGTGCTAAGGGCTGGGGATACAAAAAAGAGGCAAAAGACAGACCCTGCCCTCAAAGAGCTTATGATCTAATAGGGGAGACAATGAGCAAGCAATATGAACAAACAAGCTATATACAAGATAATTAGGGAATAAAATCGAGGAGATACTAGGTTAAGAGGGAGTGGGGAAGGTTTATTGTAGAAGATAGGAGAAGTCAGCCATTTTAATAGGGGAGGGAGAACGTTCCAGACATGTGGAAAGAGAAAATGTTTGGTGGAACAGCCAGGAGACCAGTAGCACTGGATGGAAGAGTATGTGTCAGGGAGTAAGGTGTAAGAAGGCTGGAAAGGTGGAAGGGACAGGTTATGAAGGGCTTTGAATGCCAAACAGCATTCCATATTTGCCTCTAGAGTTTATTGAGTGAGAAAGGTGTGGGGAGAAGGATGTGACATAGTCTGATCTGTGTTTTAGTGACTGATTACGAGGAGACTTGAGGCAGGCAGACCACCCCCCCAGCAGTTATTGCAATAATCTGGATATAAGGTGATGTCAAACCCCCTGCACAAAGAGTCAGAGGAGAGGAAGAAGTGTATTTGAAGATTCTGCAAAGATGATTTCAACAGGCCTTGGCAACAGCTTGGATATGGGGGGCAGGGGGGGTGGGGGAGCAGTGAGAGAATGAGGAGTCCAGGATGAGTCCTAGGCTGTGAGCCAGAGGGACTGAGAGAATGATAGTATTGTCTCCAGTAATAGGAAGTGGGGTAGGATTTTGGGGGAAAGATCATGAGCTCCATTTTGGACATGTTGAGTTGAAGATGTCTATTGGACATCCAATTCAAGATGTCTGAAAGGCAATGGGAGATTTTAAATTGAAGATCAGTAGGGAGACTGGGGCAGGATAGGTAGATTATAAACTAATCATTATTTTGGATTTCATTGTGAAGGCTTCATTTTTGTTTGTGGTCCCAGAACCAGTTTCTCTTTTCACTGTGTTATGGTCTGTGAAGGATGCATTAGCTATTCTACCTTTTTTTGCATTTGTTTCCAATATCTCTGTGCCTTCCTGGTCAATTTTTGTAAAAGTCCCACGTTTTGGAGAGAAATATGTATATTCATTTCTGTTCCACTTAGAAGATATCACAAGTCTTTTTGACTCTAGTTTCTGCAGAGGTTTGTTCAGTTCTCAGGCTCAAGTCCATTGTTGGCTTGAGTCAGTTTGTGTATCCCTTCTGGAACTTAGATACTTCTGGGAGATGAATGCTGAATGAGTACTTTAGCATCATCCTCCCCAAATGGTTGTGGATAGATTGTGATTCTCCATTTGTGAAGTGTTTAGTCATTATAATTACACAGTGTTTAACTTCATTTTATTGGAACAATCTTGGCCCAAGAGAATAGATGAAATTTCCTGTCACTGGAGATAGGGAAGGCTATTTTGACATTATCTAATGTTGGAAGCTAGTTGCTTGTTACTAGTTGGAGGCACACATTTAGGGAAGCAGAAACAGGTGTTCTTTTGGTTCAGGCTAGCCTAAGTAAGCACCTATCTCCCCCTCTGCCATGGGCTGATGCTGCAAGCACATACACTTTTATTGGAAGTCTAAGGGAGAAGAAAATGTTGGAAAAGAGTTCCTGGAGCCATTTCTCCTTAAAACTCTCATAGGCCACAAAAGGGGAAACTTTTCCAAGGTCCTTTAAGGTTTGGAGATGCCAAAGTCTAGTGAAAGGAAGCAGAAGAAAGTAAAGCAAACCAGCTTTAGTGAGGGACTATACTTAAAATATGAAAAGCAGTCAGTAGAATGGAGACACATTCCACTTGTACCCTAAAGAAATGGGCCATCCCACAACCAATATTAGTTGGTGGGTTTTGTAGGGATTTTATCTGTGAGGGAATGAGAATTCTAGAACCAGTGGGTGAAGGGGGCGAAGGGAATGGGGACTCCTAGAGAATTGGCAGCCACCTGTGGGAAAGAGACTTTAGGCAATTACTGCATGTCTTACACAATAACTCAGGGGTTCTGAAGGGCTTTGCCCTTCCTTGAGGTTCTACCTTCTGTAGTCAGAGGGAGGGAGGAGCCGTAGGGGAAGGGGTATTTAAGAGGACAGGGGTTCTTAACCATTGCCCCTGTTTTCCTGGGTGGAGCCAGGAGAATAAATCTGTGGCCCCCTTTCCCTTTCTGCATATCCCTTATCTCTGTGGTAGTAGCACCATATTCTGACCCAGCAGTAGCATGAGCTGTCTTACAGAAGTATGTGTGTGCTCGAACACCCCCCCACCCCCACACACCTTGTCTGCTCTTCCAGTATATAATGGAGAGACGGTAGCACTGAGGAACTGAGTCCAGTCTTAGTAGGGGAGAGGGTGTGGAGCATGATTGTGGTTTGCAGTAGCATTTTCAAAGTTCAGTAATCCAGCAGGAAGTCAGTACCAGCAGCTCCAGCAAGTCACCAGATTTACCATAATATTACCCTCCTCTACTGTGAGAGGGGCCACTCTAGCCCGTCAGGCTTCTGTTAACAGAGAAGTTGGAACTAGGCCCTAATGAGACCCAAGTACTACCAGGGAGTGAATTATCAGAAAGTCAAGAGAAAGGGAAGTGGTCAGGTGGCTGGATGGGGGAGTGGAGAGGTTACAGGTGAGCCTAAGCAATTATTGTACATAGAACACCTGCTAGAACCCTAGAGGGTGCTTTCTCATTTATCTCCCTATGCCGGGCCAGGCTGGCTGGCTCCTTGTGTGATAAACTTAACCTCAGCCTCTGGTCCTATCCTAAGCCTTTTTGTTTTCTTTTTGAGCCAGCCTCTGTAGCCTAAAAAGGATGAAGATTAACTTTCTATTTGAAGGAAAGAGAAAGTCTAAGAAGCCTAGGGGAATGTGTGGACATTCACAATTTAATAAGCTTTCTCAAGACTGTGTAGGAAACTTCTATTTTGTGAACCACAAAATTGGGGTATTTCAAAAACCTGGCCAGACTGCAAACTGTCAGCTACTGCACTAGAGTCAGCAAAAAATAAAAAGGAAAAATATGAACCCTGTCCTAACCCCAGTCTAATATCCCTGGCAACAAATAGGAGCTGCTGAATTGAGCCTGCCACGTCCTCTCACAGGAGCATAGAGGTGCTAATGATAACTTGGCAGAACTTGGCTCCATGCCACCGAATCGTGGTAATGCCACCTGTGGCCTATGTCTCCCTGGCCCCTACATGGAGGCTGCCTTAGCTCCCTCCTGAAGTCCTCAAAGGTGCTGGGAGGTTGTTCAGGCAGGAGGGAATTGGCAGCCTAACTCCTGAATGATAGGAATGCCTTAGGCTCCATACTTAACCTACTTTCCAGGCACAGCACCCATTGGGGGTCAGAGAACTAGGGTCAGAACACAGGCCTCTCAAAGGTTGTCTTTTTATTTATTTTTTTAAAGCTTACCCATGGCACAAAAGGGAGGTTTCTCCTCCCTTGATTTCTTTCTATTTCCAAAGAGAACTGGAATCTGGCATTGGAAGAGGGTGTTGGCCAATGGCCAGGGAAAGCTTTTTGCACCTCAATGCCACAGGTGGGAAGATCCTTTCATGTATCAGGGTTAGAGACTCCTTAAGGCATGATTGGGGGAGTTGAAAGAATGGTGGTGGCAGCAATAAGCATAGTGTTTGAAGAGCCTTTGAGACTTTAAAATTTAACAGATTTGTTAGGGTGTAAATAACTTGATGTGGGGCTGTGGTCTAACATCCCTCCAACCACACCCATGCCATGATGGCCAAGCAGCTATAGAAGGTGGACCAGAGCATTGTCTGAAGTTATACTTAATCCTACCTAGGAGAATGTTACAATACCTAAAGCCAAAGTTGTGTCCCTATTGAGAGGGGTTGGGTTCAGATCATAGTGGCAAGCCAGAAAAGGCACTGGGTGTGGCCCTCTTAATAAAATTAATGGGCTGCTGTGGGAGCAGAACCTCTCTTCTTATATTGGATTTCCGTTTCCTCCCCCATGGCCTTCAGGGTAAGTGGGAAGGTGGGGGCCATCTGCAATCCCTACTGTAATTCCCACCATAAGGGCTGTCAGGCTGGGGGGAAGGGGTTGGTGCTGTAGCTGGGATTCATGATCATCCAGTAGTTCCAAGCCATCTGAGTACTTCTTTCTGTTATTATCCTGCCTAATGAAGGGCAAGAGAGGTTTCTCATAGTTGGAAGGGACTCCTTGGAGGACAAATTGGTGGGTCTCGGTGCAGTTGAAAGGTTAATGTGTTAGCTGTTTCATTTCCACCCAATTAAGAGTGTCTCTGGCCCCCTCCAGGTAGAATCAGTTTAGCCAGTCAGCCCCCTTTTTATTTTTTTTTCTGTTGATAGCCATTAATGAGACTCAGAATTCCTAGGTGGATGAATTTCCTCTTTTCTGTCTGAACATCTGGCTCCTCCCCTTTTTGGAGGGGTAGGAAGGTAGGTGGAGAGTCCCTCTTTGCCATCAAGAGCCATCTTTTGGTTTTGATGGCTGTTGAATTGTTTGTCCTTTGTTCTTGAAGAGGACCCATGACATCGGGAGGGTGATGGCTTGGGGGAGGAAAGACTCCAGGGAATTGGTGCCTAGTTTGTATTCCAACTCCTTGAGACATCTTTCTTTCTTGGTTTATTGGGGTGGGTTTGGCCTTACTTGGTTACACAAGAGTAGGTTCTCCTGGGCCTCTGTGAAGCATCCATAAGGTAATAGTCCCAATTATCTATGAAATTCATATGTATTTATTAAGCACTTACTGTGGCAGACCCTGAGCTAAATGTTAAGCATCGCTGAGGAGCTCTTGTTCTAGTGGAAAAGAGAGCATGCAAACAAAGCCCTCCTTCAAAGCCCTCCCTTAGACTCAAGTCCCACATACCCTGGCTTCTCAGAGTTTTTCTGCTGGAATGGAATCCTGCCTCCAAGGATGTCATAGCTTGAGCTCCCAGGTCCAGTGAGGACTCTGTCACCTGTGCCTATACAAGCAAGCCATAGGCAGAATAAATGGGGGGTGTGTCTCAGAGAGAGAGAGCATTAGATGGGATCCAGAAGGGTTTCTTATGGAAGATGGGACTTTACCTGAGGCATGAAGGGAAACCAGGAGCTGGGAGTTAGAGGCCTTTGCTGTGTCCTCTCAGCAAGGAAAAGGGCCCAGTGCTACTGTTCAGTCCTACAAGGGTGTTCTTGTAGCATAGAGACTATTCCACACCCCCGCCCCCGGCTGGGAGGCCCCATTTGTTATATTCACCCCTCTCCCATGGGAAGTTCTTTGGTGCCCTGATTGGTATTGGAGGTGTCTAGGCTGTTTCACTGATTTCAGACCCCACCAGTGATATTAGCTCAGCTTTAGGGGAGGTTGCTCCCAGCTCCATTTAACCACCTAGCTTAACGTTCACAAAGGAATATATTTACTTCAAGGGTATAGCAAGAACAAACATAGAGACACTTTCCCCAACACTTGGAAACATAAGTTCCCCCTTGCACCATTTTATACTCTGGAGAAGGTGAGGGGCTTACTTTCACACTTTAACAATAATAAGGACTAACATTGATTTGATTACTACTGTGTGCCAAGCATTGTGCTAAGTGCTTTACAATTAGCATCTCATTTGATCCTCATGGCTCTGGAAGGTAGGAGCTTATTATTTCCGTTTTACTGGTGAAGAAACTGAGGTAGACAGAAATGAAGGAGCTTGCCAAGGGTCACACAGGTAGGAAGTGTCTGAGGCAGAATTTGAACCCAGATTGTCCTGAAGCAAGGCCCAGCACTGTGTACTACCCCATAGCTACACTTCCAGATCTAAGTTCAAAGCCCTCCCTTAGACTCAAGTCCCACATACCCTGGCTTCTCAGAGTTTTTCTGCTGGAATGGAATCCTGCCTCCAAGGATGTCATAGCTTGAGCTCCCAGGTCCAGTGAGGACTCTGTCACCTGTGCCTATAACGGAAAAGGAGAAACAAAACATAAGCCAAAACAAAATCCCAACCTCAAGCTGATTTCCCAGAGTCAGAGGGTAAAAAGAGAGAGGAGATGCAGGTAAGGGGAGTCACAGTTAATAGAGCAGTGGACCTGGGACCAAGAAGTCCTGAGTTCAAATCCATTCTCAAAATCTTACTATGGGCACTTTCTTCTTATCAATGGCTTCCTTGCAGTATAGGCCCAGTAATGGCGTCTCTGGTTCACAACATGTTCATCCTTTTTCTTTACTTTTTTTTTTTTTTTCAAAGAGGACCAATGGCATCACAGGGTGATGTTTTGACTAACAAGTGAATTAGATTTAAGTGAGACAGGGTTGCACAAAGTCATCAGCCTCCCTCTCTCTTCCAGAGTCATCTGTTGCAGGACAAAAGTGAAGAAGAGCAGCAATGGTCTGGGATGCAGTGGATGATAGCGTCTTCGATGCCTGGCCAAGCTCTGAGCAATTGCTCCACAGCACCTGCTTCAGCCTTCACGGCCATTGGAACAGATTGAGCTCATCTTACCATTCCCCTGGGGGAAGTCTTCATATGCTCCCCCGACAACTCACTGATGGATTTGAGGCCTGTTGGTTCCCCTCAGCCTGGTTAAGCACCTGTCTTCCAGGACGGTTTTATTGGGGTGTGGCCTCCGTGCATACAACAGCTTCTTGGAGCCACAGGTGAGAGTTGGGTGAGGTGAACACCCAAGGTAGATGAGCACCTTTGTACTGGGTGTTGAGACAACTAACACCAGTGGGAGGGCTTTTCAGGGCTCAAAAGATAGAGACACTTTAGTCACTTTATTTGCATAATTCCAAATTACTTTCCAAAATAACTGTGTCATTTCACAGTTCCAGCAAAAATGTATTCATTAACTTCTCTTCCTATAATCCCTCCAATATTGACTGTTGCTATTTTTTTTTCATTTTTGCCAATTTGCAGTATGAAACTTTGGTGTTGTTTTGATTTACATTTCTCTTCAACATTATTAGTGATTTGGAGCATTTTTTCATTAGCTTGTGAATACTTTGCAGTTCTTTGGAGAACTGTTTTTTCATATCTTTTTACTATTTATCTATTGGGGAATATCTGCTGTATAGGCATAGATACATATACACATGAACATGTGTATACATATGTGTAATTATGTATGTGTATTATATAGTTTATATATCTTAAATCCCAAAGCATTATCAGAGAATTTTGATACAAAGATTTTCCCTTATTTTTTTTTACTTTTTGAAAATATATTTTGATTTCATTAAGTATTTCCAGTCTCACATAAAATATCAATATTCAGTTTTTAAAATGTTGATTTCCAAATTCTCTTCTTCCCTCCCACCTCCCTTCCTATCGATTAAGAAGACAAGCAATATTATATCCATTATACATGTGAAATTATGCAGAACATATTTCTATATTAGCCACATTGCAAAAAAAGCAAGAAAAATAAAGTAAAAACAATAATCTGTACTTGGAGTTCATCAGTTCTCTCTCTGGAGGTGGATAGGATTTTTCATCATGAGTTCTGGTGTTGTCAAAATCATTGTATTGATCAGAGTAGCTAGGACTTTCAGAATTGACTGTCTTTACAATATTGTTACCATTGTATAAATTGTTCTCCTGGTTCTGCCCACATTGTTTTCCATCAGTTCATACTAGTCTTCCCAGCTTTTTCTGAAACCAATCCCTTTGTCATTTTTTATAGCATAGTAGTATTCTAGCACAATCATATGCCACAACTTATTCAGCCATTCTCTAATTAATAGGCATCTCCTCAATTACCAATTCTTTACCACCACAAAAAAGAGCTACTATAAACATTTTTTACATATAAGACCTCTTCTTTTTTCTTTGATCTCTTTGTATATAGACCTAGTAGTTGGTGTTCTTAAGTCAAAGGGTATACATAGTTTTATCTCTTTCTTATTTGGTTGAGAGTACATCCCCCATCTCTAAATGAGAGCAGTATATAATGTGTTTCTCCTCTATTTTTCTTATGATCTTTGTTATTAAGGTGTTATATCCATTTGGGATGTATGGGAGAATGTGGTGTAAGGTGTTGGTCTAAGCCTAATTTCTATCAAACTACTTTCCAGTATGCCTAAAAGTTTTTATCAAATAAGGGATTTTATAATTTATATTTTCCACTTTGTCAGACAATGAGTTATTGATTTGTATTGTTTCTAAATCTCCTTTGTCTAGTCTGTTCCCCTGATCTATCTCTCTATTCTTTAACCAATACCAGATGACTTTGATGACCAACTGCTAAGAAGCTATAGAATACTATAGTTTCGGGTCTGGAAGTGCTAGTCTCCCTTCATTCTTATTTCTTCTCATTATTTCCCTTAATAGTCTAGATCTATTGTTTTTTTTTTTACTCTAAATGAATTCTGTAATTCTATTAATATTTTGTTATCAAGTTTTTATTTAAAAAATTTGGCTTGTTTTTTTTTTTTTGGTTTGGTAACTTAAATTGGTATGACATTAAAAGTGTAAATTAATTTTGATAGTATTGACATATTATTATATTGACACTGCTTAGCAATGAGCACTGAATATTCCTCCAGCTATTTAAATTATTCTTTATTTCTTTAGAGAATAGTTTGTAATTGAATGTATAGATGTGTTTTGTGTGATCATAAATCCCCAGATAGTTTATGTACTTGGCTGTTAGTTCAAATTATGTTTCCTTTTCTATTACTGCTTCTTGTGTTTTTTTAATATTATATAGAAATGTTGTTGATCTCTGGGAATTTATTATGTACCTGACAACTTTGCTAAAGCTACTGTCTCAGAATCTTTGCTGATTCCTTGGTGTTTTCTAAGTAAATCATCAAATCATCTGCTAACAAGGAGAGTTTTAATCACTTCTATATCTATCTTTATCCCTTTAATTCCTTTCCCTTTTCATTGTTAATATTTCCAGTACTATATCAATTAAGAGGAGGGAAACTGGGCACCCTTGCATCAATTCCATATTTACTGGAAAAAGTCCTAGAGCATCCCAATTTCATACGATGCTGGCTTTTGATTTCAGTAGATGCTTTTTATGACATTAAAAAAAGGTGCTTCGATAATATGACATGTTGGGTTTTTATCACAAATAAGTGATGTACATTGTTAAGGGTTTTTGGCATCTAATGAGAAGATCATGTGGTTTTATATATTTTAGTTTTTATTATAATTAATTATGTTTATTGTTTTCCTATTGTTGAATAAATCCCACTTGATTGTAATAAAATATTTATTGGATAAATAACTGTATAGGATTTTGTTTAACATGATTGAGTCAATGTCTATTAATGATTTTGGCCAATAGTTTTGTTTCTGTATTTTATCTTGTCCGGGTATAGGTATTATGATTTTATTTCTCTCAAGAAAAGGATTCTGATAGGATACTTTCTTTCTAAGACTTTGAAAATAATTTCTGAAGTATAGGTACTGTTTTTTTTAAAGTTTGATAGAATTTTCCTGTGAATTCCTCAGGTCTAGAAATTTTATTTTCCCCATCTTTGGTAGTTTTTTTCAAAATAATTTAATTATTTTTAGTTTTCAACATTCATTTCCACAAGACTTTGTGTTACAATTTTTTCTCCCCATCTTTCCCCTACACCACCCCAAAATAGTAAGCCAACTGGATGCCCCTTCCACCAATCTGTTCTCTCTTCTCTCTTTCCCCCATTGTCCCCTAACTTTCTAGTACTACAAGATGAATTTCTATACCCCAGTGCCTATGTGTGTGTGTGTGTTTATATATATATATATATATGTATATATATATATATATATACATATATATATATACACACACACACATACACACACACACACACATATATATGTATGTATACATATATATGCATATATATTACCTTCAACTATCTTCAACTAACTTCAACTAACTTCAACCTTCAACTACTGAGAAAAAAAAGTCTCATGAGTTATAATTATCATTTTTCCATGTAGGAATGTAAATAGCTCAAATTTAATAAGTTCGTTATGATTTCTTTTCCCTGTTAACCTTCTCATGCTTCTCTTGCTTCTTGTATTTGAAAGTCAAATTTTTTTTTCACCTCTGGTTTTTTCATCAAGAATGTTTGAGGGGTGGAGCCAAGATGGCGGAGTAGAAACAGCATTTCCAATGTGCTCTGCCCCACACAAATTTCAAACAATGTGAAAGGGGATTCCGAACAACTTCTGGAGCCACCGCACCCACAGAACAGCACAGAGAAGCTAACCTCCTGCTGAACACAGCCCAGCAGCCCTGCAGGGAGCGGCCAGCGCAGCGCCGTGAGAGCAGGCAGCACAGTGGGCTGGGAACTGACAGAGCAGTGCGCAGAGCCAAGCCCAGGTCCGAGGTTTTATTCCCAGGGTGGCTGGGCCTTCAGCCAGCTGGAGGAACCCCAGAACAGGAGCAATTGTGGCGATTCCAGAATTATCAGCACAGATATGCCTAGGACAAAGTGAGAGGTTACTGCCCTATGGACATTGGGAGCAGTATTTGGGGAACGAGTGGCTTCCTCCTCTGGGGGCGAAAAGCTGCTGAAGAAATGAGGCACAGAAGCCACTTTGCATCGTCAGTAGTGGCTCTAGCTCGTGGTCTTCGAACTGTAGGGAGATCCAGCAATCAGTCTGGGGGTTAATCGCTCTTGCTTTAAACTGCCTGGATCTGGATTGTGGTCTGGGGGGAAGGGAAGTTTGGGGTGGGTATCCAATTTGCCAGAGTGGGTGGAGGCTTTACAGAAGCCACCCAACTGGCGGAAGTTGGGAAGACCCCATGTTTGGGTGGAAGTTCCCCTGTCTGGTGGTAGAGTCCAACTGTGGCAACAAGCCCCAAAATCAAGTCATTAAGTGGCAGCATGCCTAGGCAAATGAAACAAAATAAACAGAAAAGTTCAACATCGGACTCCTATTTTAGGGTCAAAGAGGCTCAAAGCACGGAGGAGGACTGTGAGGTCAGAACTCCTGCACCAAAAGCCCCAAATGAACATACAAGCTGGATACAGGCCATCGAGGACCTTAAGAAGCAGATAGGAGAAGTGGGGGGAAATTTGGGAAGAGAAATGAAAAAGATGGAAGAAAAGTATGAAATGACAGTCAACAGCCTGACTGAGGAAAACAACACCTTAAAAAATAGATTAACTCAAATGGCAAAAGAGGCTCAGAAAGGCAATGAGGAGAAGAATGCCTTAAAAAGTCGAATTTGCCAGATGGAAAAAGAATCTCAAAAGCTCACTGAGGTGAGCTCATTCCTTCAGAGTTAGACTGGAGCAAATGGAAGCTAGTGACTTTATGAGAAATCAAGATACTAGTAAACAGATCCAAACAAATGAAAGAATAGAAGGCAATGTGAAATATCTCATGGGAAAAACCATTGACCTGGAAAATAGATCAAGGAGAGATAATTTAAAAATTATTGGACTACCTGAAAGCCATGATCAAAGAAACAACCTAGAAATCACCCTTCAAGTAATTCTCAAGGAAAATTTCCCTGATGTTTTAGACACAGTGGGGGAAATAGAGGTTGAAAGAATCCACCAATCACCTCCTGAAAAAGATCCCAAAAAGAAAACTCCTAGGAATATTATAGCCAGGCTCCAGAACTCCCAGATCAAGGAGAAAATACTCCACGCAGCCAGGAAGAAACAATTTCAATATTGTGGAAACACAATCAGAATAGCCCAGGACCTGGCAGCTTCCACACTGAGGGATCAAAGAGCATGGAATATGATATTCCAAAGGGCAACAGAGCTGGGATTGAAGCCAATGGTCACCTACCCAGCAAAACTGAGTATCTTGTTTCAGGGGAAAATATGGTCATTCAGTGGAATAGAGAACTTTCAAGCATTCTTGAGGAAAAAAAAAAAAAAACAGAGTTGAATAGAAAATTTAACATCCAGATGCAAGAAGCAAGAGATGCCTGAGAAGGTAATCAGGGAAAAGAAATCAAAAGGAACTTATCAAAGTTGAACTATTTACATTCCTACATGGAAAAACAATAACTGTGACTGATGAAATCTTTCTCAGTATGAAAACAATGGAAGAAGGGTACATGGCATATGTTTACAGGTATACATGGATAGAGGGCACAGGTTGAATTTTTTGGGAAGGGATGGTTCTTTTTTTTTTTGGAGGGCAATTGGGGTTGGGTGACTTGCCCAGGGTCTCGCGGCTGGGTTTTTGTTAGTGTGTTGGGTGTCTGGGGCCGGATCCGGTCTCGGGTCCTTCTGGCTCTGGGGCCGGCTCTCTGTTCACTGCACCACCTAGCCACCCCAAGAAAGGGATGATTCTTAAGGGGTGAAGTCAAGAGGTGAGAGAGGAAAGAGGCAAGAGGAGATGGAGACAGACAGGGTAGAGTAAACTATCTCATGTAGACGAGGCAGGGGGAAGTGGTTGCAGGGGAGGGGAAGAACAGGAAGGCAAAAAGGCAAAAGCATACTCTCATTGAAGTTGGCTCAGGGAGAAAATCACATACATACTGAATGGAATATCTTACCCTCACTCACTCTCCTGAGTAGGGGAAAGGGGGATGAGGGGGGGGGATGATGGAGGGGAGGGCATTCTGGGGGGAGGGGAGGTTGGAAGTACCCACTATCAAAGAGGGACAGGATCAAAGTAGGCAATGGACCAGGTGGGAGTTGAGACGGGTGGGAGGGAAATATAAGCAGTCTTTTACAATACATCTGCTATGGTAATGTTTTGCATAGCTATACATGTACAACACATACTGAATTGCTTATCTTCTCAGAGGGAGTGGGAGACAAGGGAGGAAGGGAATGGATCTGAAAATTGAAGTTTTAAAATTTAATGTTTCATAAGATGTCCAGGCATTGGGGCTCAGAGATTCACCTTGCCCTAATGGCAGAGTCGAAGGGGGTGTGGGAGAAGATATGGGAGAGAGCAGATTGGATGAGGGGATATCTGGTGGGACTGCTGCTCTGGTGTGGTGGGTGGGGAAAAATGGGGGAAAATGTAACTCATAATCTGGTGGAAATGAAAGATGTAAACCAGAAGTTAATAAAGCATTTGTTTAATTAAAAAAAAAGAATGTTTGAAAATCCTCTGTTTCATTGAATGACTATATTTTCCCCTGAAGCGTTATACTCACTTTTGCTTGGTAGGTGATTCTTGGTTTTAGACCTAGCTCCTTTGATCCCTTAATGTAGAAGTTGCTAGATCTTGTGTTATCCTGATTGTGTTTCTACACTTCTCCAGTTATTTCTTCCTCAACTGCTTGAAGTATCTTCTCCTTGACCTGGGAACTCCGGAATTTGACTATAATATTCCTAGGAGTTTTCTTTTGGGGATGTTTTTCAAGAAGCAATTGGTGAATTCTATCAGTTTCTATTTTGGCTTCTGGTTCTAGAATATCAGGGCAATTTTCCTTGATAATTTCTTGGAGGATGGTGTCTAGGCTCTCTTTTTTATCATGGCTTTCAGGTAGTCCAATCATTCAAAAATTATCTCTCCTGGATCTGTTTTCCAGGTCAGTGGTTTTTACAATGACATATTTCACATTGCCTTCTATTTTTTTTTCATTTGTTTAGATCTGTTTTATAATATCTTGATTTCTCATAAAGTCATTAGCTTCCAGTTGCTCCAGTCTAATTTTGAAGGAGTTATTATCTTCAGTGAGTTTTTGAGATTCTTTTTCCGTCTGGCAACTTTGGCTTTTTAAGACATTTTTCTCCTCAATGGCTTTTTGGACCTTTTTGCCATTTGAGTTAGTTTTTTTTTTTTTTTAAGCAGTTATTTTCTTCAGTGTATTTTTGGGTCTCCTTAAGTAGGCTGTTGACTCTCTTTTCCTGATTTTCTTGCATCATTCTCATTTCTCTTCCCAATTTTTCCTCTACTTCCCTTCCTTGAGTTTCAAAATCCTTCTTAAGCTCCTCCTTTGCATGAGACCAGTTCATATTTTTTTTCTTGGAGGCTTTTGATGCAGGAGTTCTGACTTCTCTGTGTTCCTCCCACTTCATGTGTTGATCCTTTTTGTCCCCCAGACAAGGATTCTATGGTCTGTTTGTGCTTCCTTTGCTTGCTCGTTTTGCCAGCCAATTTCTTAACTTTGGAGCTCTTTGCCACAGTAGAACTTTGCTTCCAGTGTGGAGAGAGCTTTGTCCCAGATCTCTATGGTTTTTGCAGCTGCCATAGCTATTAGGAGGTTGCCCTCTCTACAGACCCCACAAGTTCTGGCTCACTGGCCCCACCCCTCAGGACCACCACTTGAGACTGCCATCCAGATCCAAGCAGGTTAAAGCACTGGAAGCACCTGCATGGCAATAGCTGCAGCCATTGTGTCTCCACCACTTCTTGCCCCAGGGGCAGGGGCGGGACCAAGCTCTTATATCCACTCCTGTTCCAACAGTGTTCCCCACTGACCTTTTACTTAGTCTTTATCTTTTATGGGTTGAGCAGTTTGGAAACCATCACGGCTGTTGGTGATTCACTCTCCTAAAATATGCTCTCGTGGCATCTGGTCAGGGCCACCTGGGTCTGGAACTGTGGTTCACACAGGACTGTGCTCAGTTCCCAGCATACTGTGATGGACCTTTCCTGTTGGTCTACCAGGCTGCCTTTAGCAGGAAATTTATTTCTCTCTATCTCTTTGTGGGTTCCTTAGCTCTAAAGTTTGTTTAGAGTAATTTTTATATGTATTGTAAGTGATTGGAGGGGGAGCTCACACCAAGTTGGTGCTTCTACTCTAGCCATCTTGGCTCCGCCCATTTGGTAGTTTCTTTACAGCTAGTCCTATTTCCTTTTCTAGGATTGAGTTATTTAAGATCTCTCTGTAGGCTTCTGAGAGTTTAGGCATTTTGTGTTTTTCAAAGTACTAATTTACTTATTTTGTGTTCCCAGTTTTGTGAGAACTGTGCTTTAGGTTATTGATCTAATCAATTATTCTTTTTATTACTTCTGGTTTTGCTATGATTTCATCTTGCATATTTGTTATTTTATTGATTTGATTTTCTACTCTCATCTTATTAAAAAGATTAGCTAGTGGTTTATCAACTTATTTTTCAATTTTTTTAATGTGTTTTGTCTCTTTTCAAAGAACCAACTTTTAGTTTTATTCATCATTTCTATGGCTTTTTTGCAATCTATTCATTCACCCCTCTAATTTTCAATATCTTCTCTTTTTCTTATTTTAGATATATTTATTTGTTGATTTTGTGATTATTAAATGCATACTCAGTTCATTAATCTTCTCTTTTTTTATTTTGTTAATGTTTGTTTGTAAACACATGATTTTCACTCAAGGACTGCTTTAGCAACATCCCAGAAATTTTGGTATGTTGTTTTATTATAATTTTCTTTTACAATTATTAGTGTTTTTCTAAGTTATTATTTGAAGCTCAGATAATATTTTCATTATTAATTTGGATGCTGACCTATTAGGGGCATATAAGTTTATTACTGATATTGGTACATTTTCTGTTGTTCCTTTCAGCATAATAGTTACCTCATTTATCCCTTTTCTAAATATTTGCTTTGCTTTGATATTATGATGGCAACTCCTTCTTTTGGGGATTCACTTAATGCAGAGTAAAGTTTTTTTTTTCTTTAATTCAGTTGGGGTGGTTAGGTGGCACAGTGAATAGAGCACCAGCTTTGGAATCAGGAGGACCTTAGTTCAAATCCAACTTCAGACAATTAGCACTTACTAGCCATGTGTCCTTGGGCAAGTCACTTAACCCCAATTGCCTTGCCTTCCACCGTCCAAAAGAGAAAGTCCTCAGTTTTATTTTGTAAGTCTTTGTTCTTTTTTTTAAAGCTATTTCTTGTAAGTGTGGGCTTGTAGAGTTTTGTTTTCTTATCCAATCTGTCACTCTTTTAAGTTTTATTGGATTTTTTAATTCATTTCCATTTGAAATTATGAGTTAGGTTCAATATCTTCCTCTTCTTATCCTTAAAATTGGTTTCTTTTACAGTTATGTTTTTTTTCCTCTTCTGCTATGTGCATGGTACTATGTTCCTTCACTTATTTTACTTTAATCTTTTTATTTTTTAATGTGACCCAGTTCCTACTGGCTTTCTTCTTCTCTCCCTAAT
This sequence comes from Gymnobelideus leadbeateri, assembly GCA_011680675.1. Classification (NCBI taxonomy): domain Eukaryota; kingdom Metazoa; phylum Chordata; class Mammalia; order Diprotodontia; family Petauridae; genus Gymnobelideus; species Gymnobelideus leadbeateri. Next base: position 55,263 of record WOXC01003814.1, read on the forward strand.
CCCCTCTCTAGTTTGATATAACTTTCCCTTTAGGGTTTTGTTCATCAGTTTATTTTCTTTACCCTTTTTATCAGGCTACATATTTCTTCCCCATCTTTTACCGTCTCAGTCAAATTGGTTCCCCTTTATTTCCTTTCTTTCCCTTCAACTAGTTCTGTTCATTTGTTTTTTGTTTGTTTTATTTTATTGACTAGAAAGTCAGAGTTAAATGACTTTCTCAGGGTCACACAGCTAGTAAGTGTCAAATGTCTGAGACTGGATTTGAGCTCAGATCCTCCTGACTCCAGCGCCACCTCTCTATATCTCCTTTGCTACCTAGTTGTCTCTCAATTATTTATTTATTTATTTTATTCTTTGTGTACCTTTCCCCAAAGGATTCATCTCACTTTCTTCATTACCTATTTGCCTTCATTACCTCTCTGTCTGTGTACTCTAGACTGCAGGTTCCCAAACTTATTTGGCCCACCACTCCCTTTTTAAAAAATTCCTCATCATGCCCCACCCCCCCACCGCCGGAAACTACTTTCTTTAACCCTGTAACAGATTTTTGTGAAATTTGCATCATTTCAAAATAATGTAATTTTTAATGATGCCTCTTGAATTTAATAATTTATTATAAATTTATGGGGGTTTTCGTGCATTAAAATTCTGATGAGGGGACAGCTAGGTGATGCAGTGAATAGAGCACCATCCCTAGAGTCAGAAGGACCTGATTTCAAATCTGGTCTCAGACACTTAACAATTACTAGCTGTGTGACCTTGGGCAAGTCACTTCACCCCAAATGCCCTGCCTTCCTCCCTCCAAAAAAAAAAAAAAAGAAATTCTGATGAGGCAATATTGTGTCATGCAACAGTATAGCATAGCATAGTAAACAAGTCATTACATGCACATATTCCTGCTGATGCATGCTGGACTTCTTGACAATTCAAGACTAGCTCAGCTGCCAACACTTGCTTATTAAGACCTTTCCGAAGACTTGACCACTGATCAGTTATAACTTGCATTTTGTGTTTTTATTTGGAAAATAATGTAATCACTATGACTTTAACTTTGTTACACAACAGATGAAACATCTGTTTTTTTAATAGTTTTTCAAAATTTTCTACTTTTCTTTCCTTATGCTTTTACCGCCCCTTTATTTATATTCAATGCCCCCCCATTGCAAGCAAGGCTACTACTGCCCCCCTGATTATTTCAGCACCCCCCAAAGAGTAGTATTGTCCACTTTTGGAAGCTATCTAAACCCTCTTTCTTTGATTCTTGATGCCTGGAATTATCCGGTCTCTCTCTTATTTGGATTCTTTATACAATCAAAGCTCCCAAGGTATCCATTCTAGACTCTGTCCTATAGATACTTTCTGCCACTATCTTTTAGGGCTGACCCATAGATTCTCCTTTTCCACTGTACCTCACTCCCAGAACAATGCCAGAAGATGTAGATCAGTGTTTTCTTTTTTTACCCCCCCACATTTGCCTTGAAATCTCTTCCCTCTGGCCACGGTTTCCCAATTTTGCTTTTCTCCAGAGGTTCCAATGTAGGATAATTTGACTTTTCCAGGCCTTACCAGTGTAAGGTCCTCATTTCCCTTCACCACCCTTCTCTCTTCACCTATAGAAGTATTCGTCAGTGGAACCCCTACCACCTCCAAAGTAAGGTCTCCTTTCTTCCCCCACCCCTCTGTAGACTCTTCTCTTTCTGATTCTTCAGAGGCCACCTCATTGCTAGCCCTTTCTTTGACCTCTGATGGTATCTCACACTTCTCTTTCCCTCGGCTCTCCTCTCCCTTTTATATACCTCTCATGTTATAATGTAGTCCCACAAAAAGAAACATTCACCTTTAAGCAGGATTATAGCCAAGTTCTGTCCATAATGCCGCTTGTATACCTCTTCATTTTTGCTTCTACCAGATTTCTGCATTCACTTCTCTCTCCTTGTGGTCATTTAGAGAGAAGTCTCTTAATAGTCTTTCTGTTACCACTCCTTTGCTATTGCTATCTGCATGTATTCACTCCTTCTGTTGCTTGAAGTGTTCAAGAAGCAAATAATTTCTTCAGTTCTGGTTTTCTTTCTAAAACTATTTCAAACTCTTATTATTGAATATACATCTTTTAGCCTATATGGTTAAGCTTAGATTTGTAGGATAGGTCACTGTGGGCTGTATCTTTGGAACACATCATTCATTCCCTCTTCATTTTTCTTTTTTTTAAAACAAATGCTATATTAATTTCTGTTTTACATCATTCATTTCCGCCAGATTTTGAGTTACAATCATTTTCCCCCATTATTCCCCTACCCAACCTCCCAGAACAGTAATCCCACAAGATATCGCTTCCTCCAATCTGCTCTCTCCCATACCTTCTCCCATACCCCCATCGACTTTTCCATTAGAGGAAGGTGAGTCTTTGCATCCCAATGCCTGCGCATCTTATCTCCCAATTATAAGCAAAAGAGTATTAATAATAGTATTTATATATATTTGAAACATTTAATGTTAAGACCTCGAATTTCAGATCCATTTCCTTCCTCCTTGTCACCCATTCCCTCTGGGGAGATAAGTAATTCAGTATATGTTGTACATGTCTAGCTATGCAAAACATTATCATAGTAGATATATTGTACAAGGCTGCTTATAATTCCCTCCCACTCATCCCACCCCCCACCTGGTCCATTCCCTACATGATCCTGTCCCTCTTTTATGGTGGGTACTTCCAACCTCCCCTCACCCCAAGGATGCCCTCCCATCCATCATCCCTCCTCCCATCCCCCTTCCCCCTATCCTGCTGCAGGTTGAGATATCCCATTTACTATGTATGGCATTTTCTCCCTGAACCAAATTCAGTTTGAATGTGGTTTTGCCTTTTTAGCCTTCCTTATTCCCCCCTCCATTGCAACCACTTCCCCTTGCTTCTTCTGCATGGGATAGTTTACACTACCCTGTCTATCCCCATCTCCTCTTGCCACTTTCCTCTCTCACCTCATAACTTCATCCCTTGAGTATTCTCCCTTCCCAACAAATTCAACCTATGCCCTCTATCCATATATAACTAACCATATACACACACATTCACATATGTATTCATATGACCACACCCCCTTCTTCCATTATTTTCATAGTGAGAAAGATATCATCAGTCCCAGTTATTGCTCTTCCATATAGGAATGTAAATAGTTCAACTTTGATAAGTTCCTTTTGATTTCTTTTCCCTGATTACCTTCTCAGGCATCTCTTCCTTCTTGTGTCTGGGTGTCAAATTTTCTATTCAATTCTGGTTTTTTCCTCAAGAATGGTTGAAAGTTCTCTATTCCACTGAATGACCACATTTTCCCCTGAAACAAAATACTCAGTTTTGCTGGGTAGGTGACCCGTGGGTTCATTCCCAGTTCTTTTGCCCTCTGGAATATCATATTCCATGCCTTTCCATCCCTCAGTGTAGAAGCCGCCAGGTCCTGGGCTATTCGGATTGTGTTTCCACAATATTGAAATTGTTTCTTCCTGGCTGCTTGAAGTATTTTCTCCTTGATCTGGGGATTCTGGAACATGGCTATAATATTCCTGGGAGTTTTCTTTTTGGGATCTTTTTCAGGAGGTGATCTGTGGATTCTTTCAACCTCATTTTGCCCTCTGGATCTAAAACATCAGGGCAATTTTCCTTGAGAATTTCTTGAAGGGTGATTTCTAGGTTCTTTCTTTGATCATGGCTTTTAGGTAGTCCAATAATTTTTAAATTGTCTCTCCTGGATCTATTTTTCAGGTCAGTGGTTTTTCCCATGAGATATTTCACATTGCCTTCTAATCTTTCATTTGTTTGGATCTGCTTAACAACATCTTGATTTCTCATAAAGTCACTAGCTTCCATTTGCTCCAGTCTAATTCTGAAGGAATGAATCTCCTCAGTGAACTTTTGAGATTCTTTTTCCATCTGGCAAATTCGACTTTTAAGGCATTCTTCTCCTCATTGCCCTTTTGGGCCTCCTTTGCCATTTGAGCTAGTCTATTTTTTAAGGTGTTGTTTTCCTCAGTCAGGCTGTTGACCCTCATTTCATACTTTTCCTGCATCCTTCTCATTTCTCTTTCCAATTTTTCCTCCACTTCTCTTATTTGATTTTTAAATTCCTTCTTAAGGTCCTCTATGGCCTGTAACCATCTCATGGTTTCCCCTTGGGCTTTTGGAGCAGGACTTCTGACCTCACAGCCCTTTTCCTGCTCTATGCCCCCAAAATAGGAGTCTAGGGTTGCATTTTTCTGTTTCCTTTGCCTTGGCATGTTGCCACTTAATTACTTGACTTTTGGGCTTGTTGCCACACTATGGCTCTGCCGCCAGAGAGGGGACCTTTCGTCCCGAACGTGTGGGGGACAACTTTTGTTTCTGGCAAGCTGGAAACCCACCCAAAACCTCCACCCCAAATCACAATCCAGATCCAGGGAGGTTAAAGCAAGAGTGATTACCCCCCAAGACTGATCACTGGATCCCCCTACAGTTCGAATGCCAGGAGCTGGAGCTGCCTCTGAAAACTGCAAAATGGCGTGTTTCCTCAGTGGCTTCTAGCCCCCAGGGGAGGAAGCCGACGCCTTCCCCAAATACTGGTCCCAAAGTCCATAGCACACTGACCTCTCACTTTGTCCTAGGCATTTCTATGTCGATAATTCTGGAATCGCTACAGCTGCTGGTTTTCTGGGGTCCCTCCAGCAGGCTGCTGGCCCGGCTGCCCTGGTGCTATAACCGCAACTCAGGCAGACGTGTGCTTGGCTTCCCATGCACTGCACACTGCGCACTGCACTGCTGGTTACGAGAGTGCTGCACTGGTCCTTCCTGCAGGGCTGCTGGGCTGTCCTCAGCAGGAAGTTAGCTTCTCTGTGTCGTTCTGTGGGTGCTGGGGCTCCAGAAGTTGTTCAGCATCCCCTTTTACATAGTTTGGAGGTGATCTGGGGGGACAGTCGCTTGGACGCACTGTTTCTACTCCGCCATTTTGGCTCTGCCCCCTAAGGGTAGGTTTTGATATGGGCCTGTGTCATGACTTTGTTAGTGCAGCCTCAATACCAGTAGTGTGGGAGGTGGGGAACTAGTGATAAGTGAGTTCAGAGTCAGTGTGTTCATGGATTTTTGTTGTTTGTGTGTGTGTGTGTGTGTGTGTGTGTGTGTGTGTGTGTGTGTGTGTGTGATCTTGTTCTGGGCTTCTGCATGTCCCAGGTGTGGAGACAACTTAAGTTGTTTTATCTTTGGTGCATAATTTCTGTTTTGGAGAGGTTTGAGGGGACATGGGGTCAGAGAGAATGTCTAGTCTGCCATTTTCTTGCTCATATGAGTTGAAAGTTCAGTTTACTTCAAAATGACTAAGCAAGTTGTACATAATACTTTCTCATTAGTGACCTGCTTTATTGGAGTGTCTACATGTGTTTATTAGCTGTTTTTAAAAATTCATGGAAGTTGTTTTTTTACCTCATACCACATAGGTGCTCCTCATAGTTGACAAAAATCTTAGAGAAAAATAACAATCAGATGAGCTCAATCCCAAAATGGGAGCTTAAAACAAAATGAAATCAATTATGATAAGTTCACAAATTCATTTCTAATAACTTGTTATGGCAATAAAACTGTATCACTCCACACTAGAGCTCATTATGTCTACTCGTTTTTTTCTCTTGTTACAAAATAAGTGTCAAAAATACTTTATTCTGCATTTTAGGCACAAGTCTACCAAAAACATTTTTTTAAATTTAACTTTATTCTTAATCCAAGCATTTCCTGCCTAGACTTCCCCATTCTTACCATTCCCTCTGATGTGTTTCTACCTTAAGATGATTTGAGGTGACATTTTAAGGCATATGGAACTAGGAAAAGGTCACACTATGTTAAAATAGAATTGTGGCTTACCATTCCAGGACAATCGTCATGTAATGTAGTACTAAAACTAATGGAACTATTCAGCTCCTCCTTTGATCATTACACCTCAGGGACTGAAAACACTTCCTCTTTTGGTGCCAGGCCCTTCAGGTGAGTGGGGAAGTTAAATTTAGGCTATCACTCTTGATCTCTTTCTGGGTCTTTGTTCTATCCAGTTTACTAAAAAGAAAAGGCTAGAAAGAATTTTAGGCTAGAGAAAAGTATTATTTTAGTTGAAATCAAAAGGAGATTTTAAAATATGTTCCATGGGAGGTTCACTGCGCATAAGCGGGAGTGGCAGGAGTGTGTGTGTGTGTGTGTGTGTGTGTGTGTGTGTGTGTGTGTGTGTGTTTATTCAGAGATGACCAAAACCATTACTAGTTTAACACTCTGAGTTTTGATCACCCATTTATTAGATCATGGCTCATCGTCAGAAGAGGAAACTAAAGATGAGAAAGTTGAAGTTAGTTTGCCAGAGTGTAAATTTCAGAGGCTTTTTTGATCACCTCCTTGACACTCTCTTCTCTCTAGGTTTTTGGGATATGCATCTCCCCTGGTTCTCCTCCTACCTCTCTGACCATTCCTTCTCTGTCTCCTCCAGATAATGCCGTCTAACTGTAGGTATCCCTCAGGTTCTGTCCTGGGCTCCCTTCTCTTCTCCATGTAGACTGCTTCACTTGGGGATCTCATCAGCTTTCATGGATTTAAAGACTATCTCTAAGCTTATGATTCTCAGGTCTGCCTTTCCTGCCCTAGCCTCTCTGCTGACCTCCGGTCTCCCATCTCCAACTGCCTTTCAGACATCTGAAATCTAATGTTCAAAACAGTACTCATTATCTTCCCCTCTAAACCCTCACCCCCTCCTACTTTCCCTATTAATGTAGAGGGTAACATCATAATCGCAGTCCCCCATCCTGGGCTTCTCATTCTCTCTCACTCCCCTGATCCAAGCTGTTGCTGAGGCCTGGTGATTTCACCTCCGCAGCATCTCTTGATTATGGCTCTTTTTCTCATCTAACTCTGCCACCCCTTAAATGTAGGCCGCCATATCCTCACACCTAGACTATTGCTGGAGGTTCTGCCTGCCTCAAGTCTCTCCCTACTCCAATCCAACCTCCATTCTGCCACTAAAGTGATTTGCCTAAAACAAAGGTTGGACCATATAACCTCCCTACTTAATAAACTGCAGTGAGTCCCTATTACCTCCAGAATCAAGTATAAAATGCTCTTTCACATTCCAAGGCCTTCATAACCTAGCCCCTTCCTACCATTCCTCTCTTCTTACACCCGACTTTCCTCCCCCTACCCATCCCCAATCCCCTACTCTTTAATACAATGACACTGACCTTCTGGCAGTTCCAAGAATAAGACCCTGCATGTCTCAGCTCTGGGCTTTTTCTCTGGCTGTCCTCATGCCTGGAATGTTCTCCCTTCTCTCCTCCAACTACTGATCCCCCTGGATTCCTTAAGACCCAACTACAACCCCACCTTCTACAGGAAGCTTTTTCTAACCCCTCTCAATTTCAGTGCTTTCCCTATGTTTATTATTTCCTATTTATCCTGGATTATTTATCTCTCTATCTATCTGTCATCTCTTGTCTGTACATAAACTTTTTGCTCCTTGTCTCCCCCATTAGATTATGGGCTCCTTGAGGGCAGAGACTTTCACCTCTTCTCATATCTCCAGTGTTGCTGAGCACAGTGCCTGGCACATAATAGGTGCCTAATAAAGGTTTATTAACTAATGAAGTTGGGAATAGAATTTAGGTCACAAGCTCAGGGGGTAGTATCCAACCCCCTCATTTGACAGATGTAGAAAGAGATTTAGAATGGGGAAGTAACTTGCCCAAGATCATGTGTAAGGAGAAACATATTATATGACTAAAAGAGCAACCTCCTTTTTTTCTCTGGGAGAAACTTTCCAGCTGGTCCTCTGCAGGAACCACACAATCCAGGACTTGAGCTGCCTTTTGGCCATGAGGTGGCAGTGTTGCTTCACTCAGCAGAAGGGGTAACTGAGGTCCCTTGTGGAAACTTGTTTAATTCACTTCTAGAGCTTGGGTTCTATCCCCTTTAAAAGAGGAGAACAATAAGAGTAATAAGGGCTCTTATTTCTACAGACTTTCAGGTTTCCAAGACAATTTTCTGACAACAGTCCTATGAAATAGAAAATCCAAGAATAATGGGGGTTAGGACTATGAGTGGAGATATGAGGTCCCTGGGAAGGTAGGGCTTACCAGGAGAGGAATAGATTGCACTGGCCCCACATTATGTGAAGAGACCAATTTCTATGGTCTTAATCAAAGAAACATTTATGAAATGCCTACCATTCTTGCCTAGTTGTGGCTCGGGAGAGTCCCTCAATTAAGTTCCGTATTAAAATGAAATGATACACTTATTGGTCATTACAAGGAAATTTACTTAGGAATATCAAGGGAAAGGTATTCCAGAAGAATATGTATCAGAGACCAGGAAAGATAGTGTAGTAGGAGGAAACAGTACAACCCAGCTCTTCTCCCTACCATCAACAATTATTCCCCAAAGGCTAAGGAGTCCTGATAAAGGAAAAAAGGAAAACAAACAAACAAACAAACAAGGAACAGTGATTCATTTTTTCCAAGATCAGGTCAGCATAGGGAGATGAACAGAGGTTCTTGGACACTGAACATACTATGTACCAGGGGCACTGTGTTATTTGTTGCAGAGTCGTTTCAGTCACTCTGATTCTTCAGATTCTCCATGACCCCCTTTGGAGTTTTCTTGGCAAAAATACTGGAGTAGTTTGCCATTTACTTCTTCAGATCATTTTACAGATGGGGAAATGGAGGCAGACAGGGGTGAAGTGACATAGCCAATGGTCGCGCCAGTTATAGTAAGTGTCTGAGGCCAAATGTGAGGAATCTTCCTGACGCCAGGACTGGTGATCTGTGCCCTCTAGCACCCACTAGCTGCCTCTAGCCAGGAGGATACCACACAGAATCTTTCAGTGAGGGGCCATTAAATTCAGGCCAGTGTACCAACCACAGCAAGAAGAGGTCCTAGAGGTTTCTACAAGGAGAGGTCTAATGCTGTATAAGGAGCAGGAAGAGTTATCAACTAGCATTGCTTGTATTTCCGAACCGGGTCCAAGATCCAGTGCGAAATGAGGTTACCTGTGGGAGACTAGGAAAAAAAAAATCTTGGGCCTGAGATTGTATAATGTATAACATAAATTAGCTTCAGTGCATGTGTCTCTTTCCCCCAGCAGCAAAATGTGATATGGGGGGGGGGAGGGGTTGGGGAAGACTGTATGGAAAACACACTTTTAAGTTTAATCTTAAATCAAAACAAAACAGTAAATCCAGCTCTAATGATTTCCTTCAGTCTTCGCTGATTTCCAACAATATAAACATTCACGCAAAAAAATGGAAATCATCTCTCTTGAACTGTCTCTAGCGTGCCTCCAGCCACACCTTTGCAGAGTTGGGATGACTTTTTTGATAGGTGTTGATCAGTTTTTCTGATTTTAAAATTTTTCTTCTCTTTCTTTTTTTTTTTTGTTAAAATTATTTTTTATGCAGGCTAGAAATGGAGAGGGATATTGGGAGAAATTTTGATAAGGTAACAAATGAAATTGTTGTTCAGTCGTTTTAATCACCTCTGACTCTTCATGACCCCATTTGGGATTTTCTTGTCAGAGATACTGGAGTGCTCTGTCATTTCCTTCTCCAGCTCATCTGGCAGATGAGGAACTGAAGCAAACAAGAGTTAAATGACTTGCCCAGGGTCTCACACAGCTAGTGAGTATCTGAGGCTGGATTTGAATTTGGTCTTCCTGACTCCAGGAAGCAATAAACATTTTTTTTTTAAAGACCATGTTTGCATCATAAAAGGAATTTGGAGAATCCTTCATTTCCTTATTTTTTGCAAATAATTAATGTAATACTGGAATCAATTGATTTTTGAATGTTTAATGAACTTTTCGTGTTAATCCATCCAGGACCAAGATATTTTATACCTTTGGGATTTCATCTATAACTTGTTCAATGTCTTTTTCTACAATTGGGTTATTTAAATTCCCTATTTTTTATTCTGCTAAATTCAGGCACTTTACATTTTTTAAAATATTCACCCATTTCATTTAAGCTGTTAGCTTTATTGGCATATAGTTGGGTAACGTAATTCCTAGTACTATTATTTCTTTGTTATAAAGTCTATTTTTCAATATTTTTTCTCTTTTTTAAAAATTAATTTATTAGTTTAGTTTCAGTTAACAAGATTCAATTCCATAGTTCCTTGATTTTCAAATTTCCTTTCCTTCCCTCCCCCCTCCCCCCACGACAGCATATAGTCCAGTATAGGATCTGCAAATGCATTCATATTAGACATTATTCCAGTTACAAAGGCGTATTGTACTAGGTGGGATGAAAGATGGTAAGGAAGAAATAAAACCAAACAATGAAAAGAACAAGATCATTTAGTTTGCTTCCATCAGGATTCAGGCTCAGTTCTTTCTAGTTTTATCACTGTTTGGCGCATTTCTCACTTTCTTGAGTCTTTCGGGATTAACTTATATCACTGCATTGCTGAAAAGAGTCCAGTCTGTCATAGTTGGTCAACACAGATATGGTATGTCTGTGATTGTATACAAATTTCTTCTGACTCTGCTCTTCTCACTCAGCATCAGTTTTTATAAGTCTCTCCAGGTAATTATGAAATATGTCACCTCCTCATTTCTTATAGCACAATAATATTCCATTACATTGATATACCACAACTTGTTTAGCCATTCCCCAATTGATGGGCACCCCTTTAGTTTCCAATTCTTTGCAACCACAAAAAGGGCTGCTAAAAATATTTTTGTATATATGGTCTTCCTCCCACTTCTATGATTTCTTTGGGATATAACCCTAGAAGTGGTATGGCTGGATCAAAGGGTATGAAATTATTTATAATCCTTTGGGCATAATTCCAGATTGCTCTCCAGAATGGTTGGATAAGTTCAAAACTCCACCAGCAATGCATTAGTGTTCCAATTTGCCCATATGCTCTCCAGCATTTGTCATTTTCCTGTTTTGTTATCTTAGCCAGTCTGACTGGAGAGGTGTGGTAAATCAGAGTTGTTTTGATTTGCATTTCTCTAATCAATAGTGATTTAGAGCATTTCTTCATATGGTTATAGATATCTTTAATTTCTTTCTCTGAAAACTTCCTGTTCATATCCTTTGACCACTTATCAAATGGGGAATGACTTGTATTCATATATATTTGGCTCAATTCTCTATAAATTTTAGAGATGAGTCCTTTATCAGAGACACACGTTGTAAAAATTCTTTCCCAATTTCCCACCTCCCTCTTGATCTTGGTTACATTGGCTTTGTTTGTAAAGAAGCTTTTCAATTTAATGTAATCAAAATTATCCATTTTGCATTTTATAATGATCTCTAATTCTTCTTTGGTCCTAAAGTCTTCCCCTCTCCACAGATCTGTCAGGTAAGCTATTCCTTGCTTTCCCAAATTGCTTACAGTATGATCCTTTACACCTAGATCATGCACCCATTTGGACTTGATTTTGGTATATGGTGTTAGATAATGGTCTACGCCCAGTTTCTGCCACACTGTATTCCAGTTTTCCCAGCACTTTTTGTCAAATAGTGCATTCTTATCCCCAAAACTGGGGTCTTTGGTTTTATCAAACAACAAATTGCTATATTCATTAACTGCTTGATCTCCTGCACCTAATCTATTCCATTGATCCACTACTCTACACGTCTGCCATTACCAAGCAGTTTTGATGACTGCTGCTGTATAATACAGACTAAAATCTGGCATAGCTCGTCCACCTTCCCTAGCGTTTCTTTTCATTAATTCCCTTGATACTCTAGGCCGTTTGTTTTTCCAAAAAATTTTGTTATTATTTTGTCTAAATCTAGAAAGCAGTTTTTTGGTAAATTGATTGGTATGGCACTGAATATATAGTTTATTTGGGTAAAATTGTCATTTTTATTATATTAGCTCAACCCAGCCATGAGCAATTGATATATTTCCAACTATTTAGATCTGCTTTTATTTGTGTGAGAAGTGTTTTGTAGTTGTGATCATATAGATTCTGGTTTTGTTTTGGTAAGTAGATTCCCAAATATTTTATAATGTCTACAGTGACTTTAAATGGGATTTCTCTTTCTATCTCTTGCTGTTGAGTTTCATTAGAGATGTACAGGAATGCTGAGGATTTATGTGGGTTTATGTTATATTCTGCAACTTTGACAAATTTATTTATTGTCTCTAGTAATTTTTTACTTGATTCTCTAGGATTCTCTAAGTATATCATCATATCATCTGCGAACAGTGATAGGTTGGTCACTTCTTTGCCTAATTTGATTCCTTTGATTTCTTTTTCTTCTCAAATTGCTACTGCTAGTGTTTCTAGTACCAGATTGAATAAGAGGGGTAATAGTGGACACCCTTGTTTCACTCCTGGTCCTATTGGAAAGGCTTCTAGTTTATCCCCATTGCATATAATACTCGTTTATGGTTTTAAATAGATGCTATCAACTATTTTGAGGAAGGCTCCATTTATTCCTATACTTTCTAGTGTTTTTAATAGGAATGGGTGTTGTTCTTTGTCAAAGGCCTTTTCTGCATCTATTGAGATGATCATGTGGTTTCTGCTAGTTTTATTGTTGATGTGCTCAATTATACTGATGGTTTTCCTAATATTAAACCATCCTTGCATTCCTGAAATGAATCCTACCTGATCAGAGTGTATTATTTTTGTGATAAGTTGTTGGAGTCTTTTGGTTAATAATTTATTTAGAATTTTTGCGTCTAAATTCATGAGGGAAATTGATCTATAATTTTCTTTCTCTGTTTTATCTCTTCCTGATTTAGGAATCAGTACCATATTTGTGTCATAGAAAGAGTTTGGTAGGACTCCTTCTTCACTAATTTTCCCAAATAGTTTGTAGAGTATTGGTATCAATTGTTCTTCAAATGTTTGATAGAATTCACTAGTAAACCCATCTGGCCCCGGAGATTTTTTCCTAGGGAGTTGTTTGATGGCTTGTTTGATTTCTTTTTCTGAGATGGGGTTATTTAGGTAATTCACTTCCTCTTCAGTTAATCTGGGCAACTTGTGATTTTTGTAAATATTCATCCATTTCACTAAGATTGTCATATCTATGTGCATACAATCGGAAAAAAAAATATTTCCTCATTATTATTTTGATTTCCTCTTCATTGGAGGTAGATTCACCCTTTTTATTTTTGGTACTCATAATTTGGTTTTCTTCTTTCTTTTTTTATCATATTGACTAAGGGTCTATCAATTTTGTTGATTTTTTTCATAAAATAAGCTCTTAGTTTTATTTATTAATTAAATGGTTTTCTTAATTTCAATTTTATTAATCTCACCTTTGGTTTTCAATATTTCTAATTTAGTACTAAATTGGGCATTTTCAATTTGTTCTTTTTCTATCTTTTTCAATTGCATGTCCAATGCATTGACCTCCCTTTTCTCTGCTTTAATTAAGTATGCACTCAGGGATATAAAACTTCCCCTGAGAACTGCCTTTAGTGCATCCCACATATTTTGGTATGTTGTTTCATTATTATCTTTCTCTTGAATGAAATTATTGATTGTTTCTATAATTTCTTGTTTGAACCACCAATTTTTAGGATTAAATTTTTAAATTTCCAATTAGTTTTTAGTCTATCTTTCCATGGCCCTTTATTGCATATAATTTTCATTGCATCATGATCTGAGAATGATGCGCTTAATATTTCTGCCTTTCTGCACTGGATTGTGAGGTTTTTATGCCCTAGTACATGGTCTATTTTTGAGTATGTACCATACACTGCTGAAAAGAAAGTAAATTCCTTTTTATCCCCATTCAGTTTTCTCCAGAGATCCATCATATCTAGTCTCTCTAAGATTCTATTCACCTCTTTAACTTCTTTCTTGTTTATTTTGAGGTTAGATTTATGGAGTTCAGAGAGGGGAAGATTAAGGTCCCCCACTAGTATAGTTTTGCTTTCTATTTCTTCCTCTAATTCCTTTAACTTCTCCTCTATGAATTTAGATGCTATACCACTTAGTGCATATATATTAAGTAGTGATATTGCTTCATTCTCGATGGTGCCTTTTAGTAGGATATAGTTTCCTTCCTTATCTCTTTTAATTAGATCTGTTTTTGCTTTTGCTTTATCTGAGATAAGTATTGCTACCCCTGCTTTTTTTACTTTAACTGAGGCAAAATAAATTTTATTCCAACCTTTTACCCTTACCCTGTGGGTATCCCTTTGTTTCAAATGTGTTTCTTGTAGACAGCATATTGTAGGATTATGGTTTTTAATCCATTCTGCTATCTGCCTCTGTTTTATGGGAGAGTTCATCCCATTCACATTCACAGTAATACTGACTATCTGTCTGTTCCCCTCCATACTATTCCCTCCCCTGTTTATGTTTTTGTTTCTTCCTTCTCCCTTCCCCTCCTTGAAGTTTTCCCTTTTGACCACCCCCTCCCTCAGTGTTCCCACCCAGTGATCCCTCTTCTTAACCTACCCTCTCCCCTTACTAATGTTTCCCTCCCTTCTAAACCCCCCTTTAGTCTCCTCTTTTTCACCCCCTTACCCTTCTGCTTTCTATAGGATGAAATAAGTTTCTATACTTATCAGAGTGAATTACTCCCCGTTTGATTCCAAACCAATGACAGTAAATTTCAAACATTGCTCCTCTCCCTCCCTCCTTTTCCTCTATTTAATGAATTTATATATCTATTCACATTAAAATGTTAAACTTCACTGATTTAAGTTGATCCCTCTTTGAACCAGAACCAGTGGGAATAGTGTTTAAATGATGTTCCTCTCCCTCTTTCTTTCCCCTCTTCTATAGTTTGTTTTAATGTCTCTTCAGATGGCATATTTTACCTTTTCCTATCTAATCCTTTCCTGTTTCCCATTACAGTCTCTTTGATCCCCTTAACAGATTTTTTTTTGACATCAGGTTAGTGCATTCATACCCACACCCTCTATCTAAGTATAACCCTTTTGAAGGTCATGATAATCATAAAGATTTTGAATATTGACAGTTATCAGCTCCACATATAGGGATGTGAACATTTTGCTCTTGTTTTTTTTTTTTTTTTTTTAAGCAATTGGGGTTAAGTAACTTGCTCAAGGTTACACGGCTAGTCATTGTTTATGCATGGGTGCTCATTTTCTGAGGCCAGATCTGATCTCGGGTCATCCCAACTCCAAGGCCGGCGCTCTTACTCACTGCGCCACCTAGCCACCCCTTTAGGGCAATTGGGGTTAAGTAACTTGCCCAAGGTTACATGGCTAGGTTTTTGTTTGTGTGGATTAAGTGTCGGAGGCCGGCTCTGAACTCAGGTCCTTCTGATTCCAGGGCCGGTGCTCTATTCACTGCGCCACCTAGCTGCCCCAACATTTTGCTCTTGTTGCATCCCAAGTAATGAGGGTGTGTTTGTGGGTGTGGGTGTGTGCACTTATGCATGTGTGAGTCTGTGTTTCTCTTGTTTACCTTTTTATGTCTTTCTTGAGTCTTGTAATTGGAGATCAAATTTTCCATTGAGCTCTGGCTTTTTCATAAGGAACATCTGGAAGTCCCTTATTTCATTAAACAGCCATATCCTTGCCTGGAAGATTATGCTCAGTTTCACCACGTAGTTAATCCTTGGTTGTAGTGCTAGCTCCCTTGCCCTACAAAATATCAAATTCCAGTCCCTCTGCTCTTTTAATGTAGAAGATGCTAGGTCTTGTGTGATCCTAATTGTAGTTCCTCGATATTTCAATTGTTTCTTTTTGGCTGCTTGTAGAATTTTTTCTTTAATCTTGTAATACTGGAATTTGGCTACTATATTTCTTGGAGTTTTCAGTTTGGGATCTCTCTCAGGAGGAGTCCGGTAAATTCTATCGATAGCTATTTTATCTTCTGATTCCAGGACCTCAGGACAGTTTTCTTTGACAATCTCTTGGAGGATGTTGTCTAGGCTGCTTTTTCCATCATGGCTTCCTGGTAGACCAATATTTTTTAGGTTGTCTCTCCTGGATCTCTTCTCTAGGTCAGTTATTTTTCCAGTGAGATATTTTACATTTTCTTGCAATTTTTTGATCGTCTTGTTTTGTTTGATTGACTCTTGCTGCCTCATAGAGTTCTGAGCTTCAATTTGAGTGTTTCTAATTTTTATCGAATTACGGTCTTCAGTTATTTTTTGAAGTTCCTTTTTTAGGGAGGTATTTTTTCCAATTACTTCACTGAGAAGTTTTTCCAAGTTGGTCACTGCCTCCCTGATTTGGTCTTTAAAATTTTTCTTAAGCTCCTCCAGGAATGCTATTTGTACTTGAGACCAGATCATGTTTCCTTCTGTGGTCTCAGGTGTGGGTAGAGAGTCCATATTGTCCTGTGTATTTTGTTGTTCTTGCTTTGCATAGTATGCTCAAATAGACTTTCTTGCCTTCCCCTTCTCCTTCTCAGCTTCTTTTTTCCCATTGTGACTTCCTGTTTCTTAGTTTCTCAGGCTATGAGTTTAGGACCTGATCATTGACTTTGAATACCTCTGGTTGGCTAGTTTATGGCTAAGTCAGGGAAGTCAATGAGTATGTATATGAGTAGGTATGGGTGCAGCTGACCACGTCAGATTTCTGCCTCTATACCCCTGGGCTATAAGTAGGCTTTTGTTGGTGAGGAGAGGTGGGGCTTGTTGGGACCCCACCCTCTCTTCTCTTCAGACTCCTGGCTGTCTCAGTTACACCCCTTCTTGGAGAATCTCAAGCCTGGGGCTATTTCCATTAACTTGGGATTTAAATCTGGGTGGGAGACTTATCTTTGGGTTTTCTGCTTCATGAAGGAGGGATGGGAGGATCAGAGCAGCTAGAATTTACTTTGCCATTCCAGCCCCTGTATTAAACAGGCAGGCAGTTTCTAAACTTCCAGGCTGGGGGCAGAATGCAGCCAGAGAAGCCACTCTTTCCACTGAGGGCCCAACTCTCCTACATGGCTCCAATGATCCTACCCGTCCGAGAGATGACTGTGATTCGTCCTCGGTAAGTCTGCAGGCTGGGGCTTTTTCTCTCTCTGGTGTAGTCTGCTTGCCTGCTCTTAGGTCTGGGCTGTGCAGACCCCACTTGCTCTTCGCTCGACCCGTCCAGACACACTGGGCAACCTCCTGGGCTGGACTCTGCCACACTTAGTCTTCCAGTGGGCTCTGTCACTCCGGATTCCGCTCAGATTCACCCTTTGAACCTTAGTGACTGAGGATCTCATCGAGGTTACTGCTTCCTTTCCGACACCTTGGCTCCTCCCATTTTTCAATTTTGATACTGTAAATTTCTATTTCTTTTTTGATGTCTCCTTGGGGTTTTAAAATGTCTTGGTTTTCTAGGTGTTTTTTTTTTTTTAGTTGCTTGCCTGATTCATTGATCTGTTTTTCCTCTCATGTGTTAATGAAAATGTTTAGAGATAGAAATTTTCCATTAAGGATTGCTTTGGCTGTATCCCACAAATTTTGGTATACTGTCTCATTGTCATTTTCTTTGATGATATCTATTTTCTTCTGTAACTTGTTCTTTGACTGACAGATCTTTAGGATTGTTGTCCTTCAATTAAATGTTAATCTTCTCTTCAGTGGACTTATATTGGATATAATTTTACTTGCATTGCGGGCAGTAAAGGATATTTGATATTTCTAATTTT
The DNA here is from genome assembly GCA_011680675.1 of Gymnobelideus leadbeateri. Taxonomy (NCBI): domain Eukaryota; kingdom Metazoa; phylum Chordata; class Mammalia; order Diprotodontia; family Petauridae; genus Gymnobelideus; species Gymnobelideus leadbeateri. The sequence goes on from WOXC01003814.1 coordinate 72,839, forward strand.
CTGCAATTTTGTAAGTTTTAATACTCTGTCAGTATTGTAAATGTTACATGCAATGTGTATTACTCTCTATTACCTCTTAAGTGATCTCTAGGAATCTATTTCAACTAACTTTAATAAAATTATTTTCGGATTCTTAATTTATTTATTATGTATTTTTCATTAGTTTTATCTAGGTCTGAAAGGAGTACACTAAAGTTATTGACTATTATTGTTTTATTGTCCATCTCTCCATTTAATACTTTAGTGAATAAAGATTTAGATGTTAAGCTATTTGGTGTATTTTTGTTAAGTATTAAGTATTAATTCAGTGGGTATGGTATCTTTTAATATAATGCATTTTCACTCTCTCTTTGAATCAAATGTATTTTTTTCGATTTTTTTCTATTGAGTTATCAGAGAGCATGATGCTTTTGCTTTTTTTGAGTTCAGCTAAATGTCAGCATCTTACTTTCATTGTGTTGATAGTTATGTTTTAACTCTGCATCTATCTAGCCTCAGACACTAGCTAGCCATCTGACTCTGGGCAAGTTACTTCACCGCTGTCTGCCTCAATTTCCTCATCTGTAAAATTGGAATTAATAATAGCACCCATCTCCCAGTACATATTTGTAAAGCATAGTGCCTTGCACACAGTAGGTGCTATATAAATGTGTATTCCTTTCTTGTCCTCTTGACAAAGAACTTTATGTACCTTTTTTACTTTTCTCTTGATGATTGTTTCAGTTTCAAAGTTTCTGCTTAGTTCTGACATTTTCATCAGGGCTGATTGGAAGTCCTCCATTTTATTAAAGATTCATTTCCATTCTGTGTGATTATGCTCATTTTATTTGGTTGTAAGCCTATAAAATACACACACACACACAAACACACACACCCATTGTCACAGTGGTGGGGTATATAAGTCTACTATAAGGCAAGAAATGTTTGCATAAACAAACATATATGATACACATATATGCATACACAAACATATGTGTCTGTGGATAGCTCATCAATAGGCATTTATTAAGTGCCTACTATATGTTAGGTGGCAGCTAGGTGGCGCAGTAGATAGGGGCCTGGATCTGGAGTCAGGAAAACCTGAATTCAAATCTGGATTCAGACACTCACTAGCTGTGTGAGCCTGGGCAAGTCACTTCACTTCTATTTGCCTTAGTCCACTGGAGAAGGAAATGGTAAACCACTCCAATATCTTTGCCAAGAAAACTTTATGGATGATATTGGCATGGTGTGGCTCACAGGGTTATGAAGGGTCATACACAACTGAACAACAACAAAAAGCTTAGCCAGCTGTGAATATATCTGGTGACGAAAGGAAAGTCTGATGCTATAAAGATCAATATTGGACAGGAACTTTGGATATGAGATCTATGAACCACTCCTAATACCATTTTATTGTTTGTGAGAACAAACCCTAAAATCTAAAATAGTTTTAGAAATAAATTTATGAAGTCTTTTGGTAGAGAGAGCTAGAAAGGAGTTCTGGATCCCTCTTCCAGTTTCTGGAAGGCTTACATTACATAGGATTTTGACAATGGTCTCCTCCCATGCATTACACAGGAGTCATCTGACAGGTATCACACATGAGATACACATGAGTCACAGGAAGGGAACAGAAAACACAAAACAAGATCTAAGTGGGGAATACCCAAAACAAAAACGATTTGGAAGGATCCCCAAATTCTTTGTAGCTATCTCAGGCATTCCTACAGAGTTACTGAGGTCAGGATGAAATTCTGAGTGCAAAAAACCTCTAATCACAATTATTAATGAATGATAAATAATGCATAGGAGCCACAGACTTCCATTTGGCTAATTATGCTTTTCAAGATTTTTTTTTTTTTTACTAAGGCTTCATACCTCTTCTTCCAAACGATTAAATTCTCTTTTCATATCTTTCTTGCATAGTTCTCATTTCTTTTCTCATTTTTTCCTTTATCTCTCCTATTTCTTTTTTAAGTCTTTTTCTTTTAAAATGCATGCTTTAATTTATCTAGAAATCATTGTTGGTCTTGTGTCCAATCTGCATTTTTCTTTGAGGCTTTGCTTGAAGATGTTTTTTAAGTCATTATTTTCTTCTAAGTTTGTGTCTTGATCTTTCTTGTCACCATGATAGCTTTTAATGGTCATATGCATTTTTCCTTGTTTGCCTATTTTTCAGCCTATTTCTTTCTACTTTATTTTAGTTTGGAGCTCTGCTCACTTATGGGTGTGAGGATGTCTAGCCTAAATTTCTATCTTTTTATTACTTCCTGTTGTTTATACAGCTCAGTTTGGGTGGGGGTGTCCTTTAAGTTTTTGTGCTTCCAAGGTCTGGTGAGAAGTTTGTTCCCTTCCCACCTGATCTATACTCTTCAAGTTCTTGAATCAGATTTGGCTTTTGTTTGGTTTAGTTTCCATATACTGCTGCTGTTCCCAGATGCTGTTATCCCTCTGGGACGTTCTATAGGTTCAGTGTGAGTGGACTGCTGGGTCTCCTTTGGTCTGGAACTCTTACCTTGATTATTCCACTGCAGGTTTATCTGCTGGGCTAAAGGCTAGAACTGAATAGCTGTTCTGCTCCTAGGCTCAGATCATATAGCTATATTTATGGAACTGTTTTTTTTTTCTTGCTATTGTACACAGGTAGGGCCTCTCTCTTGCTTGTGACCATGACCAAGACTGTAATCTCAGGCTCTTCTCTGCCCTCAAACTGTGACGAGGGTTGGGATAATGAGTGACAGAACTGACATTAATCACTTGTTGCTATTCTCAGCACTGGTCCAGGGGTCCTCTGCTATCTCGATCCCAGTACTAAAATATTTACTATTCAGTTTTAGCTCCCTTACTGTCCCCACCACTGCTGTTGCACTGTGCTCCTGGCCAGGCCCTGCCCGAATGTCTTAAATTATCTGTCTTCCTAAACTTCCCTGGCCTAGAAAAATGACGCATGATGACTTTTTCTTGGCGTTCCAATCAGAATTCAGTGTAGCACGTTTTCTAGGCTGTTGTGGAGTAAGTGTGTTGGGTAAGCTGAGCAGAAACAATAACTCTCATTTTGCCACACTGACTCTGTACTCTTTCTCAAATTTTGAGAATAATTTATGAAGTATAAGTATTAATTGTTCTTTAAAAGCTTAATTAAATTGCTCCTGTGGACCAGGAGTTTTTTTCTCCCCTTTGGTAGCTCCTTTAGAGTTAGTCAGAATACCTTTTCTGAGACTGGATTATTTAAGATATCTCCTTGGTCTTCTGTCAGTTCAAGTATTTTGCATTTCTTCAGGGAATTCCTTTATTTCTTTTCTCTTCTCACTTTTCTTAGCATAAAACAGTGTATAACAGGTTCTGATTATTCACTTTATTTCTTCTGGTTTTATTTTAACTAAACATTGTTCATTTGCTATTTGGTGTTTTTTTTTTTTATTTTCCATTCTCTTTTTAATCATATTGGCCCAAATGTTATAAATTTGATCAGTCTCTTAAAAATCAATTTTTAGCTTGACTGATTATTTCTATATTAGTTTTCTATTTTAACATCTCCTCTTTTGTACTATTTTAGATTTGTTTAATTATTGATTCCTTAATTTTGTAAAATGCATATCATTCACGAATAATCACTTTTTAAAAAACTTAGTTGATACATGTTTGTTTCTCCCCTGGGGACTGCTTTAGCTACAGCCCGAAAATTTTATGTTGTTTCAAAACTATCATTCTCTTTCATATAATTACTGTTTCTTTTTTTAAACAAATGCTTTATTAACTTCTGGTTTACATCATTCATTTATGCCATATTTTGAGTTACAATTTTCCCCCCATTTTCTCCCTACCCACCACCAAAGAATAGCAGACCCACAGGATATCCTCCCATCCAATCTGCTCTCTCTCATATCTTTTCCCATACCCCCTTCGACTTTACCATTAGGGCAAGGTGAATCACTGTGCCCCAATGCTTGCAATATGATCTCCCAATTACATGCTAAATAGTATTAATAATACTATTTATATGCATTTGAAACATTTAATTTTAAAGCTTTGAATTTCAGATCCATTCCCTTCCTCCCTTATCACCCACACTCTCTGGGAAGATAGGCAATTCAGTGTGTTTTGTACATGTATGGCTATGCAAAACATTACCATAGTCGGTATACTGGAAAAGACTGCTAGTATTTCCCTCCCACCCATCCCACCCCCCACCTGGTCCAATCCTTACTTTGATCCTATACCTCTTTGACAGTGGGTACGTCCAACCTCCCCTACCCCCAGAATGCCCTCCGCTCTATCATCCCCTCTCATCCCCCTTCCCTTTACTCTCCTGCAGCGGGGGGGGGGCATCCCATTTAGTATGTATGTCATTCTCTCCCTGAGTTAAATTAATGAGAATATGGTTTTGCCTTTTTGCCTTTCTGTTATTCCCCTCCCCTGAAACACTCCCCCTTGCCTCTTCTGCAAGAGAAAGTTTATCTTACCCTGTCTCTCCCCATCTCCTCTTGCTACATTCCTCTCCCACATTTTAACTTCCCCCTTAGGAAACTTTCCTTCCCACCAAATTCGACCTGTGCCCTCTATCCATGTATACCTGTAAACATATATACACACATTCACATATGTATTCATATGCCCATATACCCTTCTTGAATTATTTAGATAACGAGAAAGGTTTCATCAGACACAGTTATTGTTTTTCCATGTAGGAAGTAAATAGTACAACTTTGGTAAGTTCCTTTTGATTTCTTTTCACTGATTAACTTCTCAAGCATCTCTTGCTTCTTGTGTCTGAATGTCAAGTTTTCTATTCAACTCTGTTTTTTTTTTTTCCTCAAGAATGCTTGAAAGTCCTAGGTGATTCTTGGTTTTAATCCCAGCTCTTTTGACCTCTGGAATATCATATTCCTTGCCCTTCGATCCCTCAGTGTTGAAGCTGCCAGGTCCTGTGCTATTCTGATTGTGTTTCCACAGTATTGAAATTGTTTCTTCCTGGATGCTTGTAGTATTTTGTCCTTGATCTGGGAATTCTGGAACCTGGCTATAATATTCCTAGGAGTTTTCTTTTTGGGATCTTTTGCAGGAGGTGATTGGTGGATTCTTTCAACCTCTATTTCCCCCTCTGGACCTAACACATCAGGGCAATTTTCCTTGAGAATTTCTTGAAGGATGATTTCTAGGTTCTTTCTTTGATCATGGCTTTCAGGTAGTCCAATAATTTTTAAATTGTTTCTCCTTGATCTATTTTCCAGGTCAGTGGTTTTTCCCATGAGCTATTTCACATTGCCTTCTATTTTTTCATTTGTTTGGATCTGTTTAACAGCATCTTTATTTCTCATAAAGTCACTAGCTTCCATTTGCTCCAGTCTAACTCTGAAGGAATGAATCTCCTCAGTGAGCTTTTGAGATTCTTTTTCTATCTGGCAAATTTGGCTTTCTAAGGCATTCTTCTCCTCATTGCCTTTTTAAGCCTCCTTTGCCATTTGAGTTAGTCTATTTTTAAGGTGTTATTTTCCTCAGTTAGGCTGTTGACTCTCGTTTCATACTTTTCCTGCATCCTTCTCATTTCTCTTCCCAATTTTTCCTCCACTGCTCTTATGTGCTTTTTAAGGTCCTCTATGGCCTGTACCTAGCTCATATTTTCCATGCTTCAATCTTCTTTTCCCCCCAAAATAGTCTAATGTTTCATTTTGCTGTTTATTTTTTCCCTTTGCCTAGGCATGTTGCCACTTAATTACTTGACTTTTGGGCTTGTTGCCACAGTAGGACTCTGGTACCAGACAGGAGTGCTTCCATCCCGAACGTTGGGGTCTTCACAACTTCCGGAGGTTGGTGGCCTCTGTAAAGACTCCACCCGCTCTGCCAAACTGGATACCCACCCCAGACCTCCCCCCCCTGCCCACAATCCATATCCAGGCAGGTTAAAGCAAGAGTGATCTCCCCCCCAGGACTGATTGCTGGATCTCCATACAATTTGCAGACCAGGAGCTGAAGCTCCCACTGAAGCTGCAAAATGGCGTCTGTGCAGTCTCCTCAGCTGCTTCTCGCCCCCCGGGGAAGAAGCCAACGTGTTCCCCAGATACTGGTCCCATAGGGAACTAACCTCTCACTTTATCCTAGGCATATCTGCGTTGCTAATTCTGCAATCTCCACAGCTGCTGGTGTTCTGGGGTCCCTCCAGCCAGCTGCTGGCCTGGCTGCCCTGGGGCTAAAACCACAAGTCTCACAGGCCTGCACTGACTTTCTCCTCCCAGAGAGCTGCGCTGGCCATTCTCTGCTGGGCTGCTGGGCTGTCCTCAGAGGGGGCTTAGCTTCTCTGTCTTGTTCTGTGGTTGCTGGGGCTCCAGAAGTTGTTCAGAGTGCACCTTTTACACAGTTTGGAAGTGGTGTGGGGGGGAGCACCTTGGAAGTGCTGTTTCTACTCCCCCATCTTGGCTCCGCTCCCCAGAATTATTGTTTCTATGATTTATTCTTCGACTCACTCATGAGAAGCAATATTTGCATATTCTCTGAAGTTTGTGCTTGATCGTGTCATCAGAGCGCACTGTTCACTGTCATAAGAAGAGAGCTCATTGGTTAGTTCCCATATCACACATATATTGTCCCATCGGCAGAAACAGAAAAATATAGAGAGGAAGCTGTGTTAGAGGAAAAGGATTCACTCAGTTTAAAAATATTGTTTGAGATGCCAGTTTTACTTTTGGGTGAAAATCTCCGGAGAAGGAAGAAAAGCAGGACTGAAGTAAAATTAAGAAAGAATTACCAGGTTTGGCATTAGTAGAAGGAAGAAAAGCCCCTGTGTGAAATCTGAGTCCATAACAGAAAGAAGAGTTGTGTTGACATTTGGCGATTGGGAGCTCCTTGAGTCAGGAACTACCTCTTGCCTTTCTTTGTGTTTCCAGTGCTTGGGAGTATAGTATACTCATAGGAGGTGCCTAATAAACACTTGTTGATAAGCTCCTGGTTGAAAAAAAAAAGAGTAATAAATAATCGTATTTATTAAGCTCTATAACGAGCTTTAAGGCTTGCAAAACCCTTTGCATACAATACGCAAAAATAATAAACTCTCTCTACTAATGCAGATTGGAGAACGGAAGGGAAAGGAAGAGAATAAATATTTATCGATAAGGCACTAACTTTAGTGTCAAATATTATTATATTTCTACTTGCTCTTCTATTAGTTCAAGTACTTTATATTTTAAAGGTGTTCCTTTATTTCTTTTCTTTTCCCACTTTTCTTATTATACAGCTGTATGTAACAGGTTCTGATTATTCTTCTTTTTTTTTTTCTCTTCTGTTGTGCCAAATATTATCTCATATGGACCTCACAACCATCCTGGGCCATAGGGGTGTTGACCATGATGATGATGATGATGATGATGATGATGATCCCCATCTTACACCTGAGGAAACTGAGGCAGACAGTGATGAAGTGACTTGACCAGGGTAGCACAGCTATTACGTGTCTGAGACTGGATTTGAACTCGGCTTCCTGTCCAGGCCCCAGGCCCATTGCTCGATCCACTGAGGCACCCAGCTGCCTCAAGATTGGCACTTCTTCTGTAATTTATGGTATTAGAGAGTTGCCTTGGACAGTGGAAAGGTTAAGTGACTTGCCCACAGTCACTCATCCAGTATGTTTTAGAGGTAGGATTTGCACCTCGATCTTCTTTACTTAGAAGACTGGCATATTACCTTGCTATGTCAGTTGGGAACTACTGTAGAGAAAATGCTATAAATGATGAACAGGTTTCCATATTATCCCACATATAAGTCATAAAGTCATGGAATCATTTCCACTAGAAGAATATTAAAACGATGGGTCTTTGTTTCAGGGAGTAGCTTGGAATAATTGAAGCTATTATGTAATACCAAATGCCATCAGGTTTACTCTCTCCCAACTACCACCCACAGGGTGGATAAGCCAGCCTAGCTGAAGCAACCCAGCACCCTGAGAGAAAGACAGGAGGCAGTATGTTTCAGGCAAATTAAGCCACCACCGTCTCCCCTCAGACCCTGATGGAGATAGCCCAGATCTTAAACCCAGAAGCTCTGGGAAGAGCAATGCCCAGTACCATTCTTCAGCCATCCTCCTGAGGACACAGCTATTGAGGACTCAGAAAAGTAAGGTCTAGGCTTTCAGCATCAGAAACTGGGAGGATTTTATCAATGGAAATGACCTTAGAGCAGAGGCCTGAGTGTCTGCCTCAAAGGACCATGGGACTTTTCTTGCAGCTGACTCAAAGCTGAAATCTCCCTCCTTAAAAGTGTGAGTTCCTTGAAAGCAGCAGCCATCATTCTTTTCTTTTTGTAACCCTAGCCCTTAGTACAGGCCTTTGCATGTAGTGAGTACTTGATGTTTTATTCATTAATTCTTTCTTTTCCATCTGCTTCTTCATCTTGGTCCTGCGTCATTGGCAGTCCAAGATCTGTGTGCTGAGTATGACCAGGCATGTAGGCCGTCGATACAAATGCATATACGTATGTGCCTGATTCATCCACTTGGATTTTACTGTGAGAACCGATCTTATTTATTAGGCCCTGACAGTATTCTAGGTCTCAATGCAGTATGTGAGGTGCAGCTGAAAACCTTCAAAATCTACTGAGAAGCTGTCTTCCATTTGGGTTTGTACTAGATAATAGTGACAAATGCCTTGGGACAGCATAACACCTTATTCATTTTAGATACACAGAACTTTAACTGAATTCAGATACACAGGCTTTAGACTAAGTGTGAAAAACTTTTGAAGGACAGTGGATGAAGTGAAATGAAGGTATCTATGAAGTCTGTTCTAATCCAATCTCAGAACTTATCAACTGTGTGACCCTGGGCAGATCACTTAAGAGTCAGTTAATAAGCATTCCCTAAGCACCTTTTAATGTGCCAAGACATGGTGATATAAACACTAATATATAAATGCCTGCCCTCAGAAAGCTTACAATCTAATGGAGGAATGCATCATACAGAAAAAAAGCATATGAGGGGAAGGAAGAGGGAGGCAGGGAATTGCCCAAGGAAAGTAACCGGGTAGAGAAGACCCAAAGTAGTGAATCCAAGTGAGAAATGAGATTTTTAAGCTGGGTTCTCACCTTAAATGGAGAGTTAGAGTCTATGGCCCCACCCTCAGTGGATAGGGCAGTGGTCATGAGTCAGGAAGACTGGAGTTCAAATCTGGCTTCATACATTTGCTAGCTGTGATCCTGGGCAAGTCACTGTGCTTCTGCCTCAGTTTTCTCCCCTGTAAAACAGAGATCATAACAGCCCCTACCTCCAAAAGCTGTTGTGAGGATTAAATGAGATAATATTTGTAAGGTGCTTAGCACAGTGCCTAGCCACTTGGAATCACAGAGACTCCATTAAAATATGGAAATTAGGAAAGAACTTTTGTCTCCACCAGCAGTTGTGGAGCCCCCACATTGGCACTAAAACATCAGTGTGGTGCTTACGAGGAATTAAAATCGGGGAGTGCAAGAAGTTCTACAGTTTTGAGGAAACTGAGGTACAATGCTCAAGATAGCCTAAAATGGAAACGATTGAGAACCAGGTCAAAATCATGTACCCACATTCAGCCCCTTTACATTAATCAGGTGAGACAAATAATCATTTTTTCAATGGATGTGAGCAAGACCAGATTACCTCTGCCATTGTGAAAATAGAGTCACCCTACATTTGTTTCCAGAGTTAACATTCAATTACTCGATATATAAGACTAATAGCCATTTTCCAGTAGATAAATGATCAAAGGATATGAACAAACACTTCTCAAAAGAACTGCAAAGTATTCACAAACATATGAAAAAATGCTCCAAATCACTAAAATAAGAGAACTACAAATCAAAACAAAACTGAGGATTCACCTTATACTCTGCAAATTGGGAAGGCAAAAAAATAGTAACTGTCAGTGGTGGAGGGGTTGTGGAAAGATGAGCACATGAATACATTATTGATAGAGCTGTGAAATGGTACAGCCACTTTGGAAAGCAATGTGGAGTGATGCAAATAAAGTGATTAAAATATCCATACCTTTTGACCTAGAGATTCCATTACTAGTCTTACACCTCAAGGATGTAATTGTCAAGAAAAAACTATATACTCCAAAGTACATAATATACTTCAAAATATTGATATCATCATTTTTGTGAGAGCAAGGAATTGGAAACAAAGTAGATAACCATTATTTAAGGAATGGTTGAACACACTGTGGTACATGAATTCAAAGGATTAATATTCACTTGCTATAAGAAATGATGTATGTGGTGAATATAGAGAAGCATGGAAAGATCTACATGAACTGATGCAGAGGGAAATCATCAAAGCCAAGAAAACAGTATACACAATGACTACAACAATGTAAATTGAAAGAACAGTGGCCAAAAGTAAATTTAACAAAATTATTATAAAGATCAAGGAAGACTCAGATGAAGAGGACCACCCCCAACAGACCTCTTGGTGGAGCTGGGAGGAGTACAAGTGTCACATAAGGCACAGGTTTTGAGACTCAATGTATTGATCACTTGCACTGACATTTTTCCTCTCTCAAAAAAAATACTATTTGTCCTATGGGATGGTTCTGGGGGGGAGGAGGGAAGCAGCATGGGAGGAATACATGGGATATCACAGGGATGTGAGAAACAGAAAACATCAATAAAAAGTTATTAAACAAACAAACAGAAAACCTTCCATTGTTCAGTTCCTTCCTGAACTCCTCCCCTCAAGAACTGAAAGGACTTCCTCTCTGTGATCAGTATCTTCACCTTGAAGGCAACAAAGGATACTTTTCTTATCTTATGGTCAATGTTATGGTCAATGTTATGGTCAATGTTATGGTCAGTGTACTTTTCAGTGTTTAACAGCCAGCCTTCCAGAAAATAAAACAAAGCAACAACGCCACACATTTCAATGTAATCTACATTATTAATACTTTCTCCATCACTTTCTTAAATCTAGACAGTCAAAACAGATAATTAATCAAGCCATGATTTGTAGCATTTCCTGATATCGTTCTTGATAAATGCTCACACTGAAAATTGGAGTTGTTTTCAGCACACCCTGAACATGGTGTCAATCCCATCAAGTGGGTATGGAGACCAAGATTTTAACTAGACTGGAAGTAAGTATGATTATCGGTATAATTATTATGGCAAGCTTAGGGTCAGGAAGACTTCTCTTCTTGAGTTCAAATGTAGCCTCTGAAACTTCCTAGCTGTGTGACCCTGTGCAAGTCACTTAACTCTGTTTGCCTTCCTTTCCTCATCCGTAAAATGAACTGGAGAAAAAAATGACAAACCAGTCCAATATATTTGCCAAGAAAGCACCAAATGGGCTCACTGAGAGTTGGAAACGACTGAATGAGTTCTGGGTGATTTGTGCTAAGCATTTGTCACCTTAATCCCTTTCTCTAAGAAGAGTCTCTACTTCTCTTCCCCTTCATGGTTTATGCTGATGATTCTCAAATCTCCCTGTCCTGTGCCAAATTTTCTGCTGACCTCCAGTTTCAAATCTCCAAGTGCCAATGTCCAGAAGACATCTAAAACTGAATTCATTCTCTTTCCCTCTAAGCTCTCTTCACCCCTTATCTTCTCTACTGCTGTTGAAAGCAATATCATCCTCCAGTCCCCCAGCCTTGAAACCTACACATTATCCCACACTCGTCACTATCTCACCACCACCCCCCAGACTGAATCTCTTGCCAAGTACTTTTGACTTGGACCTTCCCAGCATCTTTAGTATGTGTTTCTTTCTCTACTTTAACACTGTAGGCCTTCCTCACCTCATGCCTCAGCTATTGCAAAAGAATCATATTTAGATAGGCTTACAGGGGCCATAACCCAGGCCAATTACCAGAACCCAATTTTGATAATTTGACAAATTATTGAAGTAGTTACTATTTTTTTCTTTTAAAACATGACAAAAAATATTGTATTCTCTGTATACCTCTGAGGACCAAAGTTAGGTCTGGGCTGAGGCAGAAAAGGGAGATCTCAAGGACAGTCATCATCTCAGGGCAGAAGACCTAGACTGAAGGAAGTCCCAAGCAAAGGTCAATTCTTTTTCCAGTTTCTCCTTCCAGTGCCTTTCTATCTAAAGCCATTATCAGATAGATTGTTGTTTCATTACCCAGTTTTTTCCAGTGGTCTGAATTTTTCTTCAACCACAAAGAAAACAAGAGATAGAGATAGAGATAAAAGTAAAATTGGACAACCTCCGCTTAAATGTTAGAAATTTTCCTGAGAACTATGAGCACTGTGACTAAATTCACAAAATTTTATCTAAAATAAACTCCTTAAAACCAAAAAGAAGGGAGACACGTGGACCTTAGAGGTCGTAATGTTCCTCTCCTTGGCTCAAAATGAGCTAATAATTGGAACAGGATGCTATTCCAAAAATTGAGAAGACTTTTCCACACAGACTGAAGTATATGAAATTAATTGATTGGGCATCTTACTTTAAGTGGAACGGGGTTTGATAAATCAATCACACCTGTATTTGGAGCCTGAACCCTAAAAAAATGAAATTGTAGGCTTTTCTCTCTGCGTCATTGCCCCCACCCCAGAGTTCCAGGGATGATCTCTTCAAAAAAGCTTAGGTATGCTTCATATCCGGGGTTTCCCCAAAAGGATCAGCAGGTCCCCCTACAGAAAGGTACTTAAAGTACAATGGTGATAGCAGGTACGGGATAATTATTGATTCACAAAGGCGATATCAGGTATGGGATAATTATTGATTTCTTCAATCATAAAAGAAATGGTTAAAATTCAAATGTCTATAAATGTGCTAACAAATACTTAAAATGAAACATGAATTCCTCACCTGTTATATTCTCTTAGAAAGTAAAGACGATTTTGAATATTTCATTTTCCTCTGCTAGGTATGTCATACAAGTTACGGAATGACTTGGATTTTCATTTTTTCTCTGCCTATCCCCTCCAGCAGGCCTATTATTCATCTACAAAATGCTGTAGTCCTGTGGACAGTTAGTGCTCCAACCCTTGCATATATGATGTAGCCTCCAAGCTTTACCCATGCCCAGATGGTAAACAGTGTACTTCTGGGAGATGGCATTCTGCTTCCCTTCCTATTCACATGTGAGTAGCCTCTTTCCATTGCCTGCCTAGCTGGAACAAACTGAATCTTTAAAATTCCCCAAATGGACAAGGGATAGTATTTCCCTATTTCTCTCCCTCTACCTCTGTTTGTCTCTACCTGTCTCTTCCCATCTCTCTTCAGAGACATTTAGGGAGCTGGGTGACAGGAAGGGCTACTTCCCCCCCCACACACACACACACCTTTAGTCTCTGAGAAAAGGATTTGGGGTTTTGGTCTATTTGATTTGTCCTTTTCTATTTGAGACATAGATGGTAGAGTCCCTTCTGGATCTGGATTCAAGCCACGTCAACCTCGGAGGCAGGATTCCAGGCAGGATGCTGTTGGCAACCCAACAGGGAAACCCTAAAAAATGGGGGTGCCTGGGACTCAAGCCCAAGGGATGCTTTGGTCTTAGAATTGTGTTCAGTAGGAACTGAGCTAAGCTGTGAACCTGATCTTTCTTTCCTCCCCAGAGTATTAGATGGTGCAGGAGACGATTATGCTCCCAGGTGTTGGGGAGAATGTTTGTTCTTGTTACAGGTAGCTAGGTGATACAGTGGATAGAACCTAGAATTAGGAAGACCTGAATTCAAATCTAGCCTCAGACACTTCTGAGCCGTGTGACCCTGGTCAAATCACTTTACCACTGTCTGCCTCAGTTTGCTCAACATTAAAACGGGGATAATAATAGCACCTGCCTCACAGGATTATTGTGAGGATCAAATAATTTAACATTTCTAAATCACTTAGCACAGTACCTGGGACATAGTAGGTTCTTAATAAATACTTGTTCTCCCCCCATTATACCTTTAAAGTAAATATTCATTTATAAAAACTAATCTGTTAAGGGGTTAAATGAATCTGGGATACAGGTTGTTGTTCAGTTATTCAATTGTGTCTTACTCTTCAAAACCCCGTGAGCCACAGCATGCCTATACCATCCATGAGGTTTTCTTAGCAAAGATACTGGAGTGGTTTGCCATTTTCTTCTCGAGTGGACTAAGGCAAATAAAGGGGAAGTGACTTGCCTAGGGTCACACAGCTAGTAAGTGTCTGAGACCAGATGTGAACTAAGGTCTCCTGATTCCAGGCTCAGCACTATGCACTGAGCTGTACCTTGTTGTACAGCCCCCCCCCCCCATAATTGGGAGAATGCCATTGGTGGGAGCATAAGCCAATGTCAGAGATACAAGACATCCTCTAGCCCCCTTAAAGGGTACCTGGAGCCCTTTGGGAGGAGTGAAATGTAACACATTCGACCTGTGTCAGGCATCGGGAGGCCATAGTGTTTATTGTTACACCAGAAAGGATCAGTTCATTGATCTGGGCTCAAGAAAAGAAGCACAGAGGGGAAAAAAAGCAATGAAGCTATGAGCTCAGGCCCAGGCTCACTTTAAGAAATTCCTAATCTAGCTGCCATGTGCTCCTACTTGCCATGAATTGGAGTGGGGGAGTTTCTTTCTTCTCTGCCCTCCCACCCCAAGTTCCAAGAGAAAGGCCACGTGACTCTTACGTGATTCACTCCAAGTAGAAGGGAGGAAGAAATATATTTGGCCTTAGGGGTTTTATGGCTTTTTCTGAAGGGTGGCTTTTCCTGGTTCAGTAACCAGTCATCTTGGACACAGTCTCACAGACACAGGGACCAAGTCGGTGATCGCAGCATGGTCCCCAAGGAAAGTCTTTCAGTGTTGAGCCAGAGCACATGTCTCTCCCTGTAGAGCTAGTAGGCACATGTCTAGCTCCATGAGAGGGTCTCCAGGCCAACAGATTGGGGGGGCGGGGCGGAGAGGAAGCCACGCAAAATATTCCTGTTACACTTAAGAATGATAGACTGAAATCATCCTCCTGCTTCGTCCCATCAGTCCTGATTTTCCTCTGGGGCACATGACAACCCTTCAAGTAGGTGAAGGCCCCAAAAGCTCACCTCAATTATTCTCTTCTCTGGGCTCAACAAACCTAGGCCTTCTACCAATCCTACTGTAACAAGCTTTCAGGTCCCTCTACCATCCTGGTTGATTTTCTTTAAAAAAAATTACACATACATACATATACATGTATATGTATATTTCAATATTTTATTTCAAATATAAAATATTCACACCTGCAAAATAACCAGCTGAGGCAATTAGATATTTTCACCAACTTTTATTTCATTTTTTCTCCTTAAAACAGACTTAGCAGAACATGCCAGACTTTTCTTGAAAAATGGCACACCCTAATGCTCATTTTTATAGAGGAGTCCAAGGGACCACTCTAATTGTTCATTTGAAGTCCTTACCACTGTTGAGTGTGGCCCCAGACAGCCCTAGCCCAACTGAGAAACCTCAGCTGATTTACAAAGTGAGTTTCATGTCACCACTCATTCAGATTTGTGGGCAGGCTGCCAGCTTTTCAGAACTAAGTCTTTACCTTTCACGGGATGGCCTCTTGACCACTTCAAAAACACATAAGGGAGCAGGAACAAAAAAGCTAAGGAGGCACCTTTAAGCACAAGAACTACAACAAAGTACTAGTGAATACCTGGATTACCACTTAATGATGGGGAAAAAAAAGCCTTAATTCATAGGAGGAGGGAAGAGAAGTGTCTTGGCCAGTTATGTTCTCAGGGCTAATCCTGTTAGACTAGTTGTAGGAAACACACTTAACAAGAACCAACCCTAAATATATTTACATACTTTTAATTTTTTTGGAATATGACAACTATAGAATATTGTCTGATTTTACAAAGAGCAGTTTTAGGTATTCAAAGTAATCCAGGAGATTCTGTGATTTGCATAGGGACCAAGGAGATCTATTTGTACACTCACCAGCACTGAAGAATTCTGGTGGGGCCCCATATATAGCAACTCTCTCTGACCAAAATTACAATAAAATATGGATATACTGACCACTTTTATAACTGGTTAGCATCAATACTGTATATGTTTATAGCCTTATCAAGTATATGAGGGGCAGTCTGGCATAGTGGCTAGAGAGTTGGGCTCTAGGGTAAGAAAGGCCTGAGTCCAAGTTCCACCCTGGTGACCCTGGGCAAACCCCTTAACAGTGACTCCTGCCCCCAGTTAACTATGCTGTAGTTCCCTATACCAATGTAATCACAGATCATTCTTGTCCCTCTCCCCAAATTAAATTCCTACCTTTTGATAGGACAAACTAAGATCATGGTTATTACCTCTAAGAATGCTGCCTGTGAGGTTGTCACAACCTTACATATACATATTTAAGCATATGTATAAACATGGAGTACATAAAACAAGAGTCCAATTTCTTTGGGTTGTTCATGTACAATTCAAAGAAATTTCTTAAAAGAATCAGTGAAGCTGAGAAATCTTGAGCTCGTGAAAATTCTCAGAGTAGAAAAGACAATTTATGGGATTTAAAAGATTTAATTAAGAAAAAGTCTAGGATGTTTAATTTCCTGTATGATGAAGCTTGTGGATAACCATATAGCTTATATAATTGACATAATTTGGAATATGAAACTCCCTCTCAATAGTTGGGGGAAATTAAAAGATGCTCTTTCCCCCCTACTTTCTTCATTCAGTTCTGTTTTGGGACATTTTCCCAACCCTTTTTTCATGTGGCCCATAACTTATACTCAGTATAAATGCATCCCACTTCCAGCTGTAACAATAACACTTCCAAAGAGGAACAGCACAACTTTTAATTTCTATCAGCATTTTACATAATGGTATTTTAAAAGTCGGGTAATGATTTGTGTATTAAATAGCAAAATGGTTTAAATTACATTGAATTTCCATTTTACACTCTTATGAGGACATTTGCAAACTGGTTGAATGTTGTATACAGTATGATCTTCAACTTCTTTTTCTTCTTCAAAATATGAAAGGTCCAACTTTAATTCTGATCTGGAGAAGGAGAAGAAAGTTCTAGAAGAGGTACTTGTATTGTAGAAGGGAGTCTTTAGATATTTTAAACGGTTTCCAAGGAAAGTCAATCTATATGAAGAACTTAATGCCATATGCCAATTTATAGTCTCAGAGTATTGGGTTATGATCAAGTGTCCCATCAAAAATTTTTATTGGGTGACACCCACAATGCATGAGCAATCCTTAGTGCTATATTCTGGAGTTGCTAAACAATTTGAGAGGTGCATAACATGTCAATGGTTCCAGAACAAGATAGGCTACCCCCTCCTTCTCCCCCTCCCCACATATACACACAGCTGTGCATATTACACCTGGGCATACAAAATTCAATCTCTGTTGGCTACTTGTAGGCAGGATAGAAAATGAAGAGAAAACAGAAGAGGTTCCAGAATAACCTGCCAAATCCCAATATCATTTTTATAACAAGAACTTCAAGTCATCCATACAACAACATTTTGTCAAAGCAATTGGAGCTATAGGGTATCTGGGTATGACATAAATAGTGGCCAAACACTTTTGAGGGGTCAAAACACCAATAATTTTTATAAAGGGGCTGAACTGCAAATCTTATGAAAAGGGGAAAAATGCCACACCTGTGCATTTACCATTACCAATACTTTTGCATGATAGAGAAATGATGTTGATTTCTCTAATATTTTTAGGAAGTTGTAATGAGGGATATGACTTGTTTGAAACACTGTCAAGCTGTACTACTTTTATGTTTTTGTTTTTTCATTTTTGAAATGTGTTTTAGAAATGGAAATCTGCATTATAGAAAGCTTGCTTCCAGTGGGCCGTATTATAATGAAGTATTTAGGAAAGTATCTGATATTCAAGTCATCCCTCCCATTGACTTCCTTCAGAAAACACACAATACCCACCAGAAAACCACATTTAAATCAGGCTGGTATGGGAAACTGACCAAGATAGACCATTAGAATATGGAATAGAGGAAGAAGGTGAAGACGAATTTGAAGGAAAAGGAGTGAATAAGGATAGGGAGAGGAGGGGGGAAGGGGCAGTGGAGAGGAAGGAGGGGGAAGGAAGAGAAGAGAGGAAGAGGAGGGGGGAGTTGAGGGGCGAAGGGTGGGAGGGGCAGGGTAGGCACGCAGTTAAGGCATCTTTTGAAAAATCCCTTACGGCTTTGGTTTTACTGAATGAAGTATTTTACACTGGTACAGACCAAGGGCAATATTTCAAAGCATCCGCAAAGCGGGCAAAGGGAATACACAACGTAGAAGGGTTGCCATCGAGTTTCCAGACGCTAGCAGGTGAACGCAGACCAGACCCCCCCACTCCCCCCCACCCCGCCGCCGCTACCAGGCCGCAGCTTCCACCCCCCACCCCCACCCCCGTCCCCGTGCTCTCCCCCACTTCTTTTCAGGATGACCTGGGACACTTTTTATCTGCCGGAGCCTGAGGCGGGCTCGGCTGCAGGTTGCCCCGCGTTATCGCTGTCGGAGCCATCGCAGCCCGCGGCCGCCGGCGGACCCCCTCCGGCGGGGCTGCTGCCACTCGGGGAACTGGCCGACTTCCACTTCTCCAGGTACTCGGCCTGCACAGGCTTGTGGCCCTGCAGCACCTTGATGGCATCCTCTACCTTGAACCACTGGCGCTTGCGGCCGATGTTCACCGAATCTTCCCAGTCCTCCAGGATTTCGGTGACGGCGAGCACGTAGACGTGGGTGCGGTGCTTGCGCTCCAGGTTCTCGAACAGGCCCAGCAGGCGGCCCAGCTTGCCTCGGACCCCGGCCTCCTCATAGACCTCGCGCACTGCTGCAGCGCCCGGTTCCTCCTCAGGTTCCATGCCCCCGCCGGGCACGATCCACTGGTCAGGGTGCCCGCTGCTGCTCACCAGCAGCACCTCGTCCTCCTGCTCTCCGCGGAAGCACAGGCACGCCGCCCGCTGCTTGAAGCCTTCCAGGTCATAGGTTCGGGTCTGGTCGGGCTTCAGCTTCATCTTGGCTGCTCCCGTTAGCTGACTAGAGCCGAAGAGGCTGGAACTGGGGCGGAGGCTGGAACAGCTTATGGTGAGGCGGCTGCTGCGGATGCTGGGGCTGCTGGTATCTCTGTCTGGTCGCCTCGGCGTCGGATGCTGATGCTGCAGCCTCTGGAGCGACCGACGCCGCTGCCTGGATAGAGTGGGATGCGGCTGGCGCGGGTTCTGGGACCGGCTGCCTCCGCCTCCACCTCCTTTGGAACCGCCTGGGATGCTGCTACGCCTCGATCGTCGTCTCTGATGCCGCCGCCTCTGCTGCCGCCGCCGCCGCCGCTGCTGCCCCAGCTGCCTTGGAGATCTCTCTTGCCGCTGTCTCTGCTGCCGTGGTCTCTGCCGCCGCCGCTATCTCTGCTGCCGATGCTGCTGTCACTGCTGCTACTGCTGCCGCCACTGAGGAGCTTGGAGAAAAAGGGAGAGGTGCCGACGCACGAGAGACCTACCACCAACCAGAGCCCAGGGCGAGGAGGACGGGTATAAAAAGGGGAAGGAGGGGTGGAGGAGGATGGGCAGGGAAGGGGGAGGATGCTCCGGGAGCCAAACGCAGAGCGGGAGGAAGGGAGGAGGACAGGAAGAGGCGAGGGGCTGAGTACAGCGCGCCCCCGCTGTCCTTGGCAAATGGGGGCGGCCGGAACTGACCGCGATACTCCCGAGAAGGCGGCGGTGGAGAGGCGGGCTCATTGAGGCACGGGGCAGCGGAGATATCAGCGCGTGCCTGCCTTCCCCCTTTCCAATCTCCTTCAGACCTTTCCCTCCCCCTCCAAGGATACCCACCCCCCCACCCCCCCCCCCCCGCCACCACGCACCGCAGTGGCACGTTACTGATTCCTTGGGGACTGAGAATGTGGTCACTCACTCGAACCCCCCAATCCCTTTCAATCTACCTGCAGCCTGTGCTATCCAATCCAACATTTAGGCGGTTGTTGTGTTGCTAGGCTAAGTGGAAGCTTTCACTTATCTCTCCACGTCCCAGTTTCCCCACATTCCATTAAGCACAATCACCCGCACCCCAAACATACAAAACAAGACTTCTGGACACCCCACATGAGCATCACTCTTGCCTTATCTCCAAAAAGACATATCTCCTTTACTCTGCAAAACGAGGGGTGAAACATGATCAGGAATGGAATTCCTGGGACAGTTCATTAGAAAACTTCCAAGTCAACATTAGCTGACCCCTCTAACTGTAACTTCCACCTATGAAACCCGAATTCCAAGGTCTTTCTGTTTATTCAACCAGTTCTGAATTGACCTGCCCACATCCTTCTCCTAGTTCTTAAAGGAGATCAGAACACACACCTTGGGAAGTGTTGAACTCATATTTACCAAATGAGATAGGGAGAAAACCCCTTCACCTTAGTTTACACTCGCCAACAACTGGGCAGATACAGTGCAGTATATTAACCACATCCCTCTGATTGTCTGAACAACTGATTCTTTAAGAGTGTTTTTTAAGAGTTTAAGATGTCCTTCCTAAAGCACTGTTGTTAATAAGGTTAGCTCCATATTTGAATATGTGGTATTCACCACATGAACTAGTTAACTTCTGGAACCTCTGCAAGGAGGTTCAACCTCATAGGCATTTAGGACTTAGTTTTCTTTTTTCCACCTTGTTCAGCATGGTCAAAGCTTTCACTCCATTAAGGCACATAGCAGCCAAGAGTGTTGACTTAAGCCCTATTTTCTGTAAGAACTTTTTCCCACTCTTTAATCCTTCCCTCTAAGAAAAAAACACTGAGACTATCTTTTTTTTCCCTTTTCCTTGTTTTCTCAGGCCCCTTAGCACAGTGTCTGATACATAATGTTGGATTGGTACGTTCTAGTGTCATGGTGATACTAGTACATACAAGATAGTACATACTAGTGGACTGCTGGATATCCTAGGTACTGGCGTTTCAAAAACAGTGGAATTTGATCACATTTTTAAAGTTTCCTTTCTGGTGTTATTTCACCTTGTTTATTTTTAAAATTTTTGTTTTTCTCTTTTATTTTAATTTATTATTTATTTCTATAAATACTATTTATTATTTAGATGAGCTAAAGGTTTTTTTTTTTTAATCTCTTCAAAATTCTGCTCACCATATCTCCAATGTCTCTGCTCTGCATTGTATCCATTCTGTTTATAATTTTCAAGGTTTTCTCTTGTGCTTATTTTGGGGAGTCTCATTTGTACATCATTTTGTTTTAAAGTTGCATACTTGGAGCCAGCTTCTGATTTTCTGTTTTTGTTAGACTCCTCCCAATTCCCATTCTCACGGATAAGTCACATAGCAGCGCTACACAGCTTTTTCTCAAGGTCTTGAGTTACCTCTGAGAAACAGCACTGGCGGTCAAGCCGCTATTCCAGCTCATTCTCCCCAAAAGAAATTGTCAATGATCTAAATTGTCAACCAATTATGAATAATTAGCTTTTACAAAGGGGTATTTACTGACATGTATACAGATATATACACATATGCATATACTTTATATATTTGTATATATGTACATATTATATAGATATATAAGTATATAGCTATAGCAATATGTGGGAATGTGTTCTTTCATTCTATTATTTGGGACTCGGGGTCATTCCTTCTGCAGATTTTGGTTAACTAGAAGTCTGTCTTTATATTAACCTCTCCTGACTAAAACCTGTGCCATAGGATGTGAAAAATTTACTTAAAACCTAAAATATTCCTTAGATAAATTTCAACTGTCTCTGATTGGCAACATGTGAATTCCTCAATCAGCCTATTTGTTGAACCCTCAAATTGTAGTTTAATCTCTAATCTGACTTAGTTTACCTATAGAGTTTATTTGATGAGATTTGTATGCTTAGGGGATGAAAGAGATTATGACTCTTTTAATTAAATTTGTTCAACTTTTGTGACATTGATGGAAGTATGATATTTATTTCTGTCACTTCGAAATAATTTTGCCTATAAGAAACAGCGTCAGAATCCTCATGGGAGTCCAGGTTTTGTACAAGACCTGAACCTATATTTAAGCATAGTAACAAGACCTAGGTTTTGCCTCCATGATTTCTGCATTATATTCTGTATTGTATTATAAATATTCTGCATTAGTTACTTTTCACATTGCATTATAAATATATACTATAAAATTATATTCTGCAGTGATATAAATATAAAATGTAAATAAATGTTACAAATATGTTATTTATTCTGCACTGTATTATATATGCATTTATATATATTTTGGCATTAGTTACTGCCACATGAACTCAGAGAGGAGCTATTCCTCCCATAACAAATTCAGTGACACACAAAGTGACAGTCAGTGAGATTGGAAAGACTGAAGCTTCCATTCCAGAAATTCGTCAGTGCACACAAGAGTATATTTATCTTGGAGAAATTGTGAAAGGGGAAAACCCAGCCAGATCATAAAGACTTCTGTCCCAAAAGGGGGAAAATCATGGAATGGGAGATATGCTTGTCTTCCATGTGTGCCCTGTGTAATATATAGAAATTAATTTTGATGAGTTTAATGAACTGGTTTTAATGCATCGGTTTCAGTTAAATTGGTTCTGTGATTTGGTTTCATAGATTCTGATTTGATAAAAAAAAAATTAGTTCTCAAATCATTCTTCTTTTGGGTCCTTTAGATTCTACTTCAAATATTCCTGGTAATTTTTTATACTCGAAAATATGGGATCTAGTCAGTCCATTTTTTATAAAGACTTCCCTATGAGTTTTCTCTTGGATAATTTGGAAAAGATTCCCTTCAAGAAATTCAATTATTTAAAGCGCAACTATAAAAAAAATCTCTTTGAAAATGTTTGAACAGGATTAACTTCAGGGAAGAAGCATCCTTGGCCCCAAGAAGGATTCTTTGATTTTAACACCGTGTATGGGCATAGATTAATTATAGAAAATCAGTACATTTACCAGATGGCTTGTTGGTACATTTGGGCAGAGACTGATATCACAAATTCTCTATTAACTTCAAAAAACAGACTGCCCATTAACAAAAAAAAAAATAAATAAAAAAACTACTTTTTTAGAGATAGACAAAATAATACCAAAATTTATTTGGAAAAACAAACGGTCTAGAATATCAAGGGAATTAATGAGAAGAAATGCTAGGGAAGGTGGACGAGCTATGCCAGATTTTAGTCTGTATTATACAGCAACAGTCATCAAAACTGCTTGGTACTGACAGAGGAGTAGAGTAGTGGATCAATGGAATAGATTGGGCGCAGGAGAATCCAGCAGTTAATGAATATAGTAATCTATTGTTTGATAAAGCCAAAGTCCCCAGTTTTTGGGATAAGAATGCACTATTTGACAAAAACGGCTGGGAAACTGGAATACAGTATGGCAGAAGCTGGGCGTAGATCATGATCTAACACCTTATACCAAAATCAAGTCTAAATGGTTGCATGATCTAGGTATAAAGGATGATACTGTAAGCAATCTGGGAAAGCAAGGAATAGTTTACCTGTCAGATTTGTGGAGAGGGGAAGACTTTAGGACCAAACAAGAACTGGAGAGCATTACAAAATGCAAAATGGATAATTTTGATTACATTAAATTGAAAAGCTTCTGTACAAAGCCAATGTAACCCAAATCAGGAGGGAGTTGGGAAATCAGGAAAGAATTTTTCCAACCTATGTCTCTGACATAGGACTCGTTTCTAAAATATACAGAGAATTGAATCAAATCTATAAGAATACAAGCCATTCCCCAATTGATAAATGGTCAAAGATATGAACAGACAGTTTTCAGAGAAAGAAATTAAATATTTCTACAACCATATGAAGAAATGCTCTAAATCACTATTGATTAGAGAAATGCAAATCAAAACAACTCTGAAATGCCACATCTCTCCAGTCAGATAGGCTAAAATGACAAAACAAGAAAATGACAAATGCTGGAGAGGATGTGGACAAATTGGAACCCTAATGCATTGCTGGTGGAGTTGTGAACGTATCCACCCATTCTGGAAAGCAATCTGCAATTATGCCCAAAGGACTATAAATAATTTCATACCCTTTGATCCAGCAATTCCACTTCTAGGCTTGCATCCCAAATAGATTATAGAAGAGGGAGAAAGATCCAAATGGACAAAATATTTATAGCACCTCCTTTCGTGGTTGCAAAGAATTGGAAATTAAAGGGGTGGACATCAATTGGGGAATGGCTAAACAAGTTGTGGTACGTGAATGTAATGGAATATTATTGTGGTGATGATGAGGAGACGGATTTCATATTTACCTGGAGAGGCTTATACAAACTGATGCTGAGCGAGAAGAATAGAATCAGAAGAAATTTGTATACAATCACAGACACATCATATGTGTGATGACCAACTATGACAAACTGGACACTTTTCAGCAATGCAGTGATATAAATCAATCCCGAAAGACTCATGAAGGAGAGAAATGCGACATCCAGAGATATAACTAGAAAGAACTGAGCTAGAATCCTGATGGAAACAAACTAATTGATCTTTTTCTTTTCATTGTTTGGCTTTATTTCTTCTTTAACATTTTTCCCACCTAGTACAATAGGCCTTTGTAATTGGACTAATGTCTAATATGAATGTATTTACAGATCCTATACTGGACTATATGCTGTTGTGGGGGGTGGGGGCGAGGGAGGCAAAGGAAATTTAAAAATCAAGGAACTATGGAATTGGATCTTGTTAACTGAAACTAAACTAATAAATTAATTTTAAAAAAATTAAAAAAAAAGAAAAGAAAACAGACTGCCCAACAACTGATTTTGACACCTCACCTTACAGATGTGTCTATGGGCTTATGATCAGAAAATCGACTTCCTCATGTAATCAAAGAGCCAGAGTCCTGATTCCCAGCATTCCTCTAATTCTTCCCAGGGTAAGCCGTGGGAGACAACTAAACTGGAACAAGTTTAGGAACCCTAAGCAAGGCACAAATTAAAATCTTGTAAATTGGAAGGGAAGACTTTATTGTTGTTCATTCTTTTTCAAAGAGGACCAATGGCATCACAGGGTGATGTCTTGCCTAACAAGTGAATTAGATTTAAATGAGACAGGGTTACACAAAGTCATCAGCCTCCCTCTTTCTTCCAGAGTCATCTGAGGCAGGACAAAAGTCAAGAAGAGTGGCAATGGTCTGGGATGCAGTGGATGACGGCGTCTTCCATGCCTGGCCAAGCTCTGAGCAATCGCTCCACCGCACGTGCTTCAGCCTTCATGACCATTGGAACAGATTGAGCTCAACTTACCATTCCCCTGGGGAAAGTCTTCATATGTTTGCAATGAACACCACCCCAACTCACTGATGGATTTGAAGCCTGTTGGTTCCCCTCAGCCTGGTTAAGCGCCTGTCTTCCAGGACGGTTTTATTGGGGTGTGGCCTCTCTGCATACTACAACTTCTTGGAGCCACAGTTGAGTATTTGGTGAAGGTAAACAGCCAATGTAGATGAGCAGCCCAGAGAAGGGCTTGGCAAGTCCTCACACTTGAGGTGCTAGTCCTGCCTGAATACCCCATGCAATAAGACTAAAGACAGCCTTTAAGACTATATGCAGGGATTGAAGGTTCAACAGCTCCTGTGGTGGCCAAAATAGCACTGTTGCTGCTAATAGGTAAATCTGCAAATGATATCCAGGATTATTTTTTTATATTATCGCATGAGTGGAAAGCTATGACACCTGATGGAATTGTGTCCCTAATGAGCTATGTCTATAACAGGAGAATAAAATGACTTGAGCAAGAATCTCAATAAATAAAATTTTTCTAAGCATTGCCTTCCTTGGCTTTAACCTCAGTCCAGGACAAAGGGAAGTATGGACTGCAATCACCACAATTTCAGAGGCCCAAGGATGGCCCAGGAATAGACTCAGGCATCCAGAACAGTTGTGCAAGGCCCTATTCTCATGATGATATCTGCACTGTAAACAGAGAGGGTGTTGGGAATAGGGCGGCCCCCTTAGATATACAGCATCCTTTCAAGTGCTGAGAGAGAACTGATACCACAAAGCCCTTCATTCTAGGGCAGATAAGAAATTGGGATAAGTCAACACTATTGTTTAAATTAATAAAGTTTTATACCTGGAGCAGCTCTCCCTGGTATTTGTAATGTACTACAGTTCTGATGCTAAGCCCCACTTCTTAATAAAAAGGGACTTTTTCCACTGACCCTTTGATCAGTCTTTCAGTGGGAGACAAAGAAAAACGGCAAGATAGTCTCTTCTTGATCTTCTAAACCCTGGCCAGATTGAGGTGGCAGAAATGAAGACAGACAAGAAAGAAAGGAGACTCTGTGGCATAGTAAACTGATTGGACACTGAATTTGTACCTGAAATATAATTTCTCTACTGTATGATCTGAATGTTTTATAAATGCTGAAACATCTGTTTTATTTTAATTTTTGTAACATTTTATTTTAAATTTAAATACAAAATAAGAAAGGAAAAAGAAACAAACGTAAATACTAAAGCTGAAATAATACAAAATAAGAAAAGAAAAAAAAACATAAGAAAAGAAAAGAAAAAAAACATTGCCATGTGCAAAGCAAGAACAAGAGAGGGTATTCAAAATAGACAGCAATCCATTTCCATTTTAAGAAAGCCTCTATAATAAATACTATGCACTACGTTGAGAGCTATCCATCTTTTCTTTGTTTCCTTGTAAGTTTTATATTTTTCTTTGTTGTGCACTTTTTACTGTTCTTTCCCCCCTCCCCCCACCCCAGAAGGCTAAAATTAAGTGCAGACACACCCACACACACACACACACACACACACAATATATATATATATATATATACATATATATATATATATATGCACACACGCGCATATACATACATATATATATACATACATTTATAGAGATATATACATATCATACATGGATACACTTACACATATATATGCTTAGATGTCTGTAATCATATTCCTATATAGACATATACATTCATATGTACCTATGAAAGACTGCACTATACTTATTTGGCCTCTGTTTCTCAGAGATTAAATAGCCTCTTCCTTTAGACGCCCAAGTCTTTGCATATTTTTCCAAGTCCACCAACTCATCCTTTCCAAACCACAGAAATATCCCAACCTTGGGCTGTCTAGTTCTTTTAAATAGTCCAAATCAATGTTGATGAATACGTTTGACAACATTTTCATGATTACCACCCCTGCTCTTTTTTTACTCTAATAAATTATGCTCCTGATCTTTATTTTCTGTTTGTGTGTGTCTCTTGTTTTCTATTCCTCCTGACTCCTTTACTTTACTTCTACCTTGCCCTCCTATTACTTGCCTACCCTTCCTCCAAAGATCCCTCCCTTATCCTCCCATTCCCATTAAATTAAACACCCTTCTATTTCCCCGTTTTACCTATTCCCTCACCCTCCCCTTTAAAGATCCATCCTTTATTCTCCCCCCTTCACTATCCCTTTAGCATGTTATTTCTTTTTTAAGTTTAGAATACCTTTACACTCTTAATAGCTATATGTGTATATCCTAAATCTTCTCGAACCCATTGCCAACAAAAGTAGGCAGCCAGGCTACCAGCGTCTCCCCCACCCCCAATCTAATTCCTCTGTGTTGGTTCTTCCTGTTGTACAACATTTGTATAAGATAATTACTCTCGTTAGCTGTTCCTCAGTGGTCTTACCTTTTAAAGTTGTATCATGCTCAGGTATACCCCAATCTTTCTTATAACTACACAATTACTAATAACAACCTCAGACAAACGCTTTACATTTTACACACCTAAAAGGTAAACAATATGTCCTTATTGAGTCCTTTGTAATTAGTCTATGGTATGTACTTTATATTGCTCTTGGCTCTTGTATGTCAAAAGTTCAGGTTCAGGTTGTTTGTTTGTTTGTTTGTTTGTTTTTAACAAAATCCTGCAAGTCTGACAAGTCATTAAATAATATTTTTTTCATTCAAGATTATGCTTAGCTTTGCCGGATATGATATTTTCGGCCAGAACCCCACTTCTTTTGCTCCTCATTATACTGTATTTCAAGACCTGCAGTCCTTTAGTGTCACTGTTGCTAGGCCTTGTGTGAGTCTAATTGTGACACCACCATATTTAATTTTTTTCTTGTTGCTTGTAATATTTTATCCTTGACCTGGGAGTTTTAGAATTTGACTATGATATCCTTGTGTGTTTTCCTTGTAGGATCTCTTTCAGTTGGTTATCAGTGGATTTTTTTTCTATTTCTATTTTCCCCTCTTGTCCTAATGCTTCAGGACATTTTAAAAAACTATTTCTTGTATTATTTTATCAAGATTCTTTTTTATCATAGCTTTCAGGTAGTCTGATTATTCTTATGTTTTCTCTTCTTGATCTGTTCTCCAAATCAGTTGGTTTTTTTATGAGATATATCACATCCTCTTCATTTTTTTGAGGGCAATTGGGGTTAAGTAACTTGCCCAAGGTCACACGGCTAGGTTTTTATTTGTGTGTGCGTTAAGTGTCTGAGGCCAGATCTGAACTCAGGTCCTTCTGACTCCAGGGCCGACGCTCTACTCACCTAGCCGCCACCAAAAATATTTTTTCCGTTTTTTTGGAGGGCATTTTGGAGTCAAACTGGAGCTAGCAATTTTTGGGGTGCACTGAAAAATCAGAATTAAAAAATTCTGGCTGTGGTGTGTGATTGGTGAGAAAGGCAGTAAAATGTAGAAGTCTACAAAAGTTCGTCCTGGCAATGGATAAGCATGAACAGTATCATTAATATTTCATACTTTATGAGATTGTTCAGGAAGAGTATGGCATAGAAATTAAAGAGTTTGCCTCAGAGTCCAGTCCTGCCTCTTAACAGTAAACCTGGGCAAGTTACTTAACCTCTCTAGACATTTTCTTTTTTGCTTTTTGGAGGACAATTGGGGTTAAGTAACTTGCCCAAGGTCACACGGCTAGGTTTTTGTTTGTGTGTGTTAAGTGTCTGAGGTCAGATCCGAACTCAGGTCCTTCTGACTCCAGGGCCAGCGCTCTAATCACATTCTCTTCTATCTTTTCATTCATTATACTTTCTTTTATTATTTCTTGGTTTCTTATGACGTTGCTGACTTCCCTTTGCCTAATTCTGATTTTCAAGGAATCATTTTATGCCTTAAGATTATGGATCTCCTTTTCTAATTGGTTGTCTTTCTTTCTGTAATCTTTTTATTTTTAGTTTTTCCTCAATCTCTCTGCTGTGATTTTCAAATCTTTTTTTTTAAGTTCTATGATTTTTTTTTTTTTGGACAAGTGACCATTTGATGTTATTCTTTGGGGGAAGAAGAGGCTTTCTTTGCTTCAGTATCTTCCTCTGAAGAAGAACCCTGGTCTCCTCTATTCTAACCCTCTCTTCTCTAGTAACTTTCTATGGCTGGATTATTTCTCCTTTTTCTCTATATTTTTGTAATAGTTTAATTTTTGTAGTCACCTCTAGTCCTGAGGTGCGGGGAGGATGGTTTCTCTGGCCTCAGATCTTCAGTTCTCCCCTCTGGCCTAGAATGAAAACCAAGACCTCCAGCTTCCAGTATTCATTGGGTGTGCACTGTCTTTCTCACCAAGGGCTTCATCTGGGCAGCACAGATGGGTCTAGTGTTCCTAGCCAGTAGAGGTTCCCTCAACTTCCTCCAACTCAGACTGCTAACTTCCCTTACTGTCCTGGAGGTAGAAAATCCTGTGGCTGGGGCCAAGGCAGCCTCCCAATCCCGCTAACCCCAGGGCTTGTCACTTGTTGTTTAAGCAGACCTAGCCTGGAGGTTTATATTCCCCACAAGAACCAAACCTTGTCCTGGCATTTTTCTTCAGATCTTCTCATTTTGTCCCAAAAGGACCACTGTTATCCCTGTGGTGCTATTTTATCTCATTTGTGGGAGAAATCTGGAGAGCTTGGAATTTTCTGATCTATTTTGACACCTTCCCAGAATCATTACCCCCTGAAATACCTTAATGGATTTTTTCAAGTGGAGGGGGAAGATTTACAGCTTCCTAAATCCTAGCTTACATACAAAAGTAATGTTTAACATTTTTAAATCAAAATTTCCCTTGGAAGATGACAGATTATTTGTTTTAGCAGAAAAAATCACCACCTGGAGAATGATGCTGGGGGGGGGGGGAAGGTTCGAAGCCTATAAGCCTCATTAAGTGATACCTTCTTCTGCGAATAATTTAACATAACTTAATTATTTAGGTAAATTAGAGGCCAAGCCCCTAAAGAGAAGTTGCAATAGACTGTGCGACTCGAAACATAAAAGATAAGAAAATTCATACGGAGGGATTTGGTAGAATCTTAGAGTAGGATGTGATTGAGAACTAAGGATGAGATGAGAATAAAGATGGAAATTAAGAAAAGTAGCAGAGGTAAGTGAAAGTTTGAATCAGAGGGTAACAAAAAAGACCAGTTTTGACATTTGAAAGGCTTTAGTCAAAGACCACTGGAAGAGAAAAGAGATAGAAGATTTAATCAGGAAGAGATGGAGAATGGGTAGAAAGTTAAGGAAAGTTGGTGTCTTCATTGACACAGTGTGAATGAGGGTCCTGAAAGTCAAGGGACTTTCAAAGGGAGTTTTCGAAAGAGAGGTTTGAGATAAGAATGATGAGAAACCTTTTGGAGAAACATCTTTAGGAATTTGAGAAAGACAATATTCTGTCATGTTTGAACACTTATCAAATGGAAGCTATAGTAATAAATTTGTAGCCTAAAAATATTGGGATGCCATACTAAAATTTCATCCTTGAGGTACCATTAGGAGTGTGTGTTCAAATTTTTATGTGAAGAACATAAGTCGCAATATCATTACAATGTCCATATTTTATGAAACTAATGGGCCCTGAAAGAGGGGGATGAGAATATGAGACTGCCACGATAAATCTTTGGAAGTGAACAAGCTTAAAGCAGTGGTATCTATATTTTGGATTATTGGCCTTTAAACATGGAAATTTGAATGATACTATCTGTGATTGTAAATCCAGATTTGATTTGATTGGGTTTATCCTGAAGCTAAATTATAATGCAGTTTCATTTAAAGTGAGATGTGTTCACCTCATCAGGATAATTGCACGTTTCATGAATAAGAAATAACAGTGTAATTACTCTATACTGATTTTTAATGGAATTAGTATAGAATGCCAAACTGATAGAAGAAATAATTTTCTGTGTAAAATGATTCAGAAATACATTCAAATGAATTGATATTATTTGACTGGCAATAAATATTGCTTTATGATTTAAAATTCCATAATATTATTGTTAGGCTTCTAATTTTTCTTGTGTTGTGATTTGGGGAAATCATTGTATAATAAATGCTGTGAATTTGAAAAATGATACCTAAAAAGTGATGCAACTGTATTCCTAGAAAATTAACTTCTCTTTTAATTGGATGCTGTGAGATTATGAATTATGCTATTAGAGAATGAGGTCAGACAATATTTAAAATGTTTAAAAACTGTTGAATATTTATTTGGGTATGTTTTGCCTTACAGTTATTGTTTTTAATAATAATAACAATGAAATAATAATAATTAGAGAAAGGACCACGGACTTTTTTTCTCATCTTCCAAGTTACTTGGGGACTTACCAAATTCCTTGGTATCTTCGATTTGGGCAGAGTAATTAAACTTTATCGGCTTCGTTGATGGCAGGTTGTAAAATTAGAAAATAATAAGCCATTTTAACAAAAAGCTAGACCCTGTCACAGCTGACATAAGAGAAGTTAAAAGTTTATTATGTGAAGAACGATTTTTTTACTTGATAATATTATTTTGTTATCAAAATTATAAATTGTTTTTCATGGCTCCAGCTGTCACCAACTCCAATTCATGCAAAAGGTGACTCTGAATACACTTTAGAGCCACAGAACCCACAAAATGACACAGAGAAGCTAACCTCCCACTGAGGACAAAGCAGCAGACTACTCTGAAGCGGCCAGTGCAGCTTTCTGTGAGCCAAGGCCAGCCTGGAGAAAGCCGAGGTTTCAGTCTCAGGGGAGGGTGACCAGCTGTGGCAGTTTCCAGAATTTTCAACCCATAAATGATAAGGACAAAATGAGAAGTCAGTGCACTGTGATCTTTGGGAACTGATAGTTTGGGAGAGCACTCAGTCTTTATCCCCTGGGCTGAGAAGCCAGTGAGGCCCTGAGGCTGTGCAGCTTCCACCACGTGGGAGCTTCAGCTCATGGCCTGCAGATAGTATGGGGACAAACTGACCAGTCTGAGGGATAATTACTCTTGCTTTAACCTGCTTGGATATGGATCACTGTCTAGGGTGGAGGTCCTGGTGTGTGTGATCAGCTTGCCAGAGCATGTTGAGGCTTCAGAGAGGGCACCCAACTAATACCTTCAGTAGCTGAGAAAACCCCAGCATTTAGTACAAAGTTGCCTTGTCTGGTAGCAGAGTGCTGCTGTGGAAAAAAAAAAAACCCTCAAAAGTCAAGTAATTGAGTGGCAACATAAGCAGGCAAAGGAAGAAAACCAAGCAGAGCAATCCAACTTTACACTCCTATTTTGGGGATAAAAGGTATCACAACATGGAACAGGAGCAAGACAGTGAATTCAGAACTCCTGCACCAAAGTCTTCAAAAAATATGAGCTGGTTACAGGCCATAGAGGATGTTAAGAAGGATTTTGAAAAGCAAATAAGAGAAGTGGAGGAAAAATTTGGATGAGAAACGAGAGTAATGCAAGAAAATTATGAAATGAGAGTCAACAACCTCACTGAAGAAAATAACACCTTAAAAATAGACTAACTCAAATGGCAAAAGAGGCTCACAAAACCAATAAGGAGAAGAGTGCCTTAAAAAGCAGAATTTGCCAGATCAAAGAGTCTCAAAAGCTCACCGAGGAGAATGATTCCTTTATATTTAGATTGGAGCAAAGGAAGCTAGTTACTTTATGAGAAATAAAGAAACTATTAAACAGATCCAAACAAATGAAAGAATAGAAGGCAATGTGAAATATCTCATTGGAAAAACCACTGACATGGAAAAGAGGTCCAGGTGAGATAATTTAAAAATTATTGGACTACCTGAAAGACATGATCAAAAAAAGAACCTAGAAATCATCCTTCAAGGAATTCTCAAGCAAAATTATCCTGATGTTTTAGAATCAGAGGACAAAATAGAGGTTGAAAGAATCCAGCAATGATCTACTGAAAAATATCTCAAAAAGAAAAGTCCTAGGAATATTATATCCAGGTTAAGGAATTACCAGCTCAAGGAGAAAATATTACAAACAACCAGGAAGAAACAATTTGAATATTGTGGAAACACAATCAGGATAACACAGTACCTGGTAGCTTCTACACTGAGGGAATGAAGGACTTGGGATATGATATTTTGAAGTTCAAAGGAGCTGGGATTAAAACCAAGAATCACCTACCCAGCAAAACTGACTATGATGTTTCAGGCAAAAATATGGCCATTCAGTGGAATAGAGGACTTTCAAGCATTCTTAAAGAAAAAAGTCATAGTTGAATAGAAAATTTGACATTCAGATACCAGAAGGAAGAGAAGCATGAGAAAGGAAAAGAAATCATAAGAAACTTACAAAGTTTAAATACTTTTATTCCTACATGAAAAAATGATAATTGTAACTTATTAAACTTTCCTCATTTTGAGAATAATTGAAGGGAATAGAAGTGTGTGTGTGTGTGTGTGTGTGTGTGTGTGTGTGTGTGTGTGTATTTAGAGTATTTAGAGGGGTATATGGGCATATGAATACATATGTGAATGTGGGTATATATGTGTACATGTATACATAGAGGGAACAGGACCAATTTAATGGGAAGGGATGATACTTAAAAGGTGAAATTAAGAGGTGAGAGAGGAATATAGTGAAAGGAGATGGGGAGAGATAGAATGGGGGTAAACTATTTCATATAGAAGAGGCAAGGGAAAATGGTTACAATGGAGGGGAACAACAGGAAGGGAAAAGTTAATGAGTCAACCTCATTCTCATTGAATTTGGTTTATGGAGGGTATGACACACACACTAAATAGTCTATCTCACCCTACAGGAGAGTATGGTGTAAGAGGATGAGAAGGGGGATAATGGAAGGAAGGGCAGTCTGGGGGGAGATGGAAATTTGAAAGCACCCACTTTTGAAAAGGGACAGGATCAAAGTAGAGAATAAAACAAGTTGGGGGTGGGATAGGATGGACGGAAATATAGGCAGTCTTTCACAATGTATCCACTAGGGAAAAGTTTGGCATAGCTACATGTGTACAACCTATATTGAATTGGCTGTCTTCACAGTAAGGGTGTTTGATGAGGGAGTAAGTGAAAGAATCTGGAATTCAAAGTTTTAAAATGAATTGTTTAAAATATATTTATCATTTATATATATATATATATATATAATCTTATTATATTATAAAGTTATATATATATATATGTATGTCTATTTATATATAATTTTTTTTTTACATTCTACTGGGAAATGAGATATGTAGGGCGGAAGGGAATGAATCTGGAATTCAAAGTTTTAAAATCAAATATTATATATGTATATATATATATATATATATATATATTCAATGATATTTTATATATAATTGGGTAATAAGATATACAGGCACTGGGGTATATAGGTCCACCATGCCCTACTGGAATGTCGGAGGGAGTATGGGAGAAGATATGGGAGAGAACAGATGGGAAGAGGGCATATCCACTCGGATCGCTATTTTGGGGTGGTGGGTAGGGGAAAATCGGGGAAAAAGGGGATAAAGACTGAGTGCTCTCCCAAACTATCAGTTCCCAAAGATCACAGTGCACTGACTTCTCATTTTGTCCTTATCATTTATGTAACTCAAAATCTTGTAAAAATGAATGATGTAAACTAGACGTTAGCAAAGCATTTGACTAAAATTTTTTACATGGTGTATTATTTAATTTGTACGTGTACACCAACTTAGTCTTAACACACCTCAGATTTTAAAATGTTGTCTCTTTGCCTAAAGAGTGAATATGCAGTTCCTTAAGATTTGGATATGTGTCAGTTTGGAAGTGTTTTTCTGGGTTTTGAGTGAACTGTCATATATTCTCTGTATTTGTGTAATTACAGAATGTTATTGTTTCCTTAATTCATAATGACTGATTTCTGTTGCAGAGTGGATTTAAACTACAAATCAAGAAGATGATAAAGTTTTGTATTTGCTTATTGTTAACTGTTATTGCAACAACCTGAGGAAGAAAAATAATGCCTGTACTTAACCTTAAGTTGTGATTAATAGAGCTTGCTATTGAGGTGAAAGCTCTTGGAACTTTTGTTGACATTGCTCTGAGTTTTGATTTCAGGTGTGATTGTTTAAATTATCTTTAAATCAATAATCCATCATTCAAGGGAAATGCCATGTCCTGCTCATAGGAAGTGCAATCTGATAACTATTGTAGGTGGATGTATGGAAAGTTGAGGGGATGTCGTTCCACAGGAAATTACCTTGTATGAGCTTCTTGACTCAGTTTCTCCATTGTGCTATTTCCTTTTTGAACAGAAAATTTTCCCACCTGATTAATCCTGAGTGCGGCTACTATATTGTATGTGGTATGCGGCATGTTGCTACATTATTGGCTATTCCAACATAAATGTTAACTATGACCCTTCGTGGAATAAACAGAGCTAAGAAATTTTTATCCTGTTATATTTGTGTCACCTTGGTCTGTGCCTTTGAGGGTATAGTTTTGATTTAGTTATACCTATGTCCCTCCTCCTTCCTTTCATAGCATACTTCTACAATCAATGCTGGTAAAATATAAGTTTGTTGTTTTTTTTTTTTTAATGAATCTTGTTACAACACTCAACAATAGCTCTTAATTACTATGATAGGATGTAAATATGAATGACCTTAATGTTTTTTTTTTTAATTTTTGCTTTTTTGGAGGGCTATTGGGGTTAAGTAACTTGCCCAAGGTCACACGGCTAGGTTTTTTTGTTTGTGCGTTGTGTCTGAGGCCGGATCCGAACTCAGGTCCTTCTGACTCCAGGGCCGGTGCTCTACTCACTGCGCCACAGACCTTAATGTTTTTAATTGTATGCTTCTGAATTTGTAGTCACTCGTTGTTTAAATTTCCTAAGCTAAGCAAATAAGGTAAATAAGTTCTTAGGTTTGCCATCCATCCCCTCGGTAATGATTAAGCATTCATGTGTAGCCTCAGGTCTATACAGTGTCATTTCTTTTCTGGATGGTGTGATGATATACATGATAAAGATGTATAAGTTTTAAGTTTCAAGTTTTATTTAAAAGTTTAGAATGTTAATGGAGTAGTATATTTTGAGAAAAGACAAGATGATACTTTGTCTAAGAACTGAGATATAGATATCTATTTCTTCCTCTAATTCCTTTAACTTCTCCTCTAGGAATTTGGATGCTATACCACTTGGTGCATATATAATAAGTAGTGATATTACTTCATTCTCGATGGTGGGTTTTAGTAGGATATAGTTTCCTTCCTTATCTCTTTTAATTAGATCTATTCTTGGTTTTGCTTTATCTGAGATAAGGATTGGTACCCCTCCTTTTCTTTTTTTTTACTTTAACTGAGGCATAATAAATTTTACTCCAACCTTTTACTTTTACCCTGTGGGTATCCCTTTGTTTCATATGTGTTTCTTGTAGATAGCGTATTGTAAGAATATGGTTTTAAATCCATTCTGCTATCTGCCTCTGTTTTATGGGAGAGTTCATCCCATTCACATTCACAGTAATGATGACTATCTGTCTCTTCCCCTCCATCCTATTCCCTCCCCTGTTTATGTTTTGGTTTCTTCCTTCTCCCTTCCCCTCCTTGAAGTTTTCACTTTTGACCGCCCCTCCCTCAGTTTTCCCACCCAGTGACCCCCCTTCTTAACCTACCCTCTCCCCTTACTACTATTTCCCTCCCTTCTAATCCCCCCTTTTAGTCTCCTCCTTTTCAACCCCCCTTGCCCTCCCACTGTCTATAGGACACAATAAAATTTTATACTTATCAGAGTTCATTACTCCCCGTTTGATTACAAACTAATGAGAGTAAATTTCAAACAGTGCTCCTCTCCCTCCCTCCTTTTCCTCTATTTAGTGAATTTGTCTGTCTATTCACATTAGAATCTTAAACTTAACTGATTAAGTTGATCCCTCTTTGAACCAGAACCAGTGAGAATAGTGTTTAAATGATGTTCCTCTCCCTCTTTCTTTCCCCTCTTCTATAGTGTGTTTTGATGCCTCTGCAGATGGCATATTTTACCTTTTCCTATCTCATCCTTTCCTTTTTCCCATTAAAGTCCCTTTGATCCCCTTAATAGTTTTTTTTTTAAGTCTTCATGTTAGTGCATTCATACCCACACCCTCTATCTAAGTATAACCCTTTTGAAGGTCATGATAATCAGAAACATTTCGAATATTGACAGTTATCAGCTCCACTTATACGGATGTGCACATTTTGCTCTTATTGCATCCCAAGTAATGAGCACGTGTGTTTGTGGGTGTGGGTTTGTGCACTTATGCATGTGTGAATCTTTGTTTCCCTTGTTTACCTTTTTATGTCTTTCTGGAGTCTTGTAATTGGAGATCAAATTTTCCATTGAGCTCTGGCTTTTTCATCAGAAAAGTCTGGAAGTCCCTTATTTCATTAAATGTCCATCTCCTTGCATGAAAGTTTATGCTCAATTTTGCCGGGTAGTTACTCCTTGGTTGTAGTCCTAGCTCTCTTGCCCTATGAAATATTAAATTCCAGTCCCTCCGCTCTTTTAAGGTAGAGGCTGCTAGGTCCTGTGTGATCCTAACTATAGTTCCTCGATATTTAAATTGTTTCTTTCTGGCTGCTTGTAGAATTTTTTTCTTTAATCTTGTAATTCTGGAATTTGGCTACTATATTTCTTGGAGTTTTCAGTTTGGGATCTCTTTCAGGGGGATTCCAATGAATTCTATCGATAGCTATTTTATCTTCTGATTCCAGGACCTCAGGACAGTTTTCTTTGACAATCTCTTGGAGGATGTTGTCTTGGCTGCTTTTTTCATCATGGCTTTCTGGTAGACCAATAATTGTTTGGTTCCTCTCCTGGATCTGTTCTCTAGGTCAGTTATTTTTCCAGTGAGATATTTTACATTTTCTTCCAATTTTTCTATTGTCTTGTTTTGTTTGATTGACTCTTGCTGCATCATAGAGTTCTGAGTTTCAGTTTGATTGTATCTAATTTTTTATCGAATTATGGTCTTCAGTTAGTTTTTGAAGTTCCTTTATTAGGGAGGTATTTTCTTTTTCCAACTTGGTCACTGCCTCCCTGATTTGCTCTTTAAAATTTTTCTTAAGCTTCTCCAGGAATGCTATTTGGGCTTGAGACCAGATCATGTTTCCTTCTGTGGTCTCAGCTGTGGGTAGATGGTCTATATTGTCCTGTGTATTTGGTTGTTCTTGCCGTATATAGTAGGCTTGAATAGACTTTCTTGGCTTCCCCTTCTCCTTCTCAGATTCCTTCCTTCCCATTGTGACTTCCTGTTTCTTAGTTTCTCAGTCTATGAGTTTAGGGCCTGATGCTTGACTTTGAATACCTCTGGGTGGCTAGTTTATGGCTAAGTCAGGGAAGTCAGTGAGGAATGTAGATGGGTAGGTGGGGGTGAATCTGATCACTTCAGATTTCTGCCTCTATACCCCTGGGGTATAAGTAGGCCTTTGTTGGTGAGGTGAGGTGGGGCTTGTTGGGACCCCTCCCCCTCTTCTCTTCAGACTTCTTCTCTTCTACACCCTTTCTTGGAGACTCTCAAGCCTGGGGCTATTTCCATTAACTTGGGATGTCAATCTGGGTGGGAGACTTCTCTTTGGGTTTTCTGCTTCATGAAGGAGGGATGGGAGGATCAGAGCAGCTAGAATTTACTTTGCCATTCCAGCCCCTGTATTATACAGGCAGGCAGTTTCTAACCTTCCAGGCTGGGGACAGAATGCAGCCCGAGAAGCCGCTCTCTCCCCTGGGGGCCCGACTCTCTTACCTGGCTCTAATGACCCTTCCTGCCCTTCCTGAGATGAAGGCGAGAGGACTGCGATTTGTCCTTGGTAAGTCCGCAGGCTGAGGCTTCTTCTCTCTCTGGTGTTGTCTGCTTCTCTGCTCTTAGTTCTGAGCTGTGCAGACCCCACAGGCTCTGTGCTCGTCCTGTCGGGACACACTGGGCAACCTCCTGGGCTGGACTCGACCACACTCTATCTTCCAGTGGGCTCCATCACTCCAGAATCCTCTCAGATTCACCCTTTGAGACTTAATGACTGAGGAGTTCAGCAAGGTTACTGCTTCCTTTCCTCCATCTTGGCTCCTCCCCCCAGGTGATTTTCTAATAGTATTGCTGATCCAATGGTTTCCTAAATTTCACAATATGAGAAAAAAAATTAGAAACACAAAAATAATATACACAATATCATGTATTTAACACATGAAACAACCCTTAATACCAGTCAGATGATGACATCAATTCCATCAAATACATTTCCACATTATCTTACAAAGGAAATTATCCATTTGATCACTTTGGGCATTCTATGTTGATTGCATTCAAGACCAATATAGAGTACTTACATTTTCTAACAGTTACATAGCGCTTACTTACATTCCTGTGATTCTCACCACCACCATGGAGTGTGGGTACAATTATCTCTTTTACAAATTAGGGAAATGAAGCAAACAGAAGTGAAGGACCTGCTAAACGTCACACAGCTAATAAATTTCTGAGATTTGAACGCAGGTTTTTCTGATCAATGTATTTTCCCAGAATATTGCCTTAATGTCAACTAGAAACCACATTTTGCATTAAGTTCTAATTTACCACAATTAAGCTGACAGAAGAATATATCTCATTGTAAATGAGACTACAGTATGACTTAGTTTCAGGACAAATTTCTTTTTTTTTTTTTTTTGGCTTTTTGGAGGGCAACTGGAGGTAAGTGACTTGCCCAAAGTCACAGGGATACTAAGTGTGTCAAGTGTCTGAGGCTGGATTTGAACTCAGGTCCTCCTGACTCTAAGGTTGGTGATGTATTCACTGCACCACCTAGCCACCCCTGGACAAATTTCAACCAAATTAAATCTGGATGTATAAATCACTAATGGTAAAATTTGGAACATCAGTTTTCACAAAGGTCATTAGCAGCTAGCACCTTAAACTTCAGAAACCACAGTTTTCACTTAGCATATTTTGAAAGATTCATGATGCCATTACCATATTCCAATATATTTTGGGCTCTTTTATAATCACCCTATGAGCCCTGCCCATTAGTGTGTGTGTGTGTGTGTGTGTGTGTGTGTGTTTAATGTAACCCTACCCAGATACTTTATAAGGGTGCATAAAGTACACATCTCATCTTTCCCTGAGACTTTTCAGTTTTAACCCCAGGAAAAGGAGGCAAAGGATAGGGACAGGCTCCATGTGGCTTATCTCAATGGGATCAAACTCTTCTCAAACCTCTTTTCAAAACTCCAAATCTTTTACTTTTTTTTTGGGGGGGAGAGAAGAAGGCAAGGCAATTGGGGTTAAGTGGTTTCCCCAAGATCACACAGCTAGGAATTGTTAAGTATCTGAGGTCGGATTTGAACTCAGGTCCTTCTGACTCTAGGGCCGGGTGTTCTATTCCCTGCACCACCTAGCTTCCCTGAAACCGTTTACTTTCAAACCCTCTATTCACACTGTTAGTACAAGCAGACTTCCATTTTCTTTAGCTTTAACTTTCTGTTCTCCTCCCATCCCTATTTATTTAAACTTTCTCTCTTCCTTCCTTTTTATATCCCTCCTGTGAACTTTGATTAAAGCCTAGAACTTTGAAACTAAACTTATCATTTTATACTCTGAGTCCTTAATGATTGAATTCTACTCAATCATTTCACACTAGCTTCAGTTCTGCTCATTCTAATCTTCCAGGAAGGGGAAAGAGATTGTTTGTACTCATTCTGAATCCTAGCTGCAAACCTCCAAAACTCCACTAAAATATTTTATCAGTTACAAAACTCTTTAAACCATAATTTGGAAATTTATAGTAAAGATACTACATTTTAGTTATAATTTTTTTCTAATTTATTTGTAATGCTATAATTTTCTACATCCCCCCCGCAAATATTTCCTTCCTTATCTTGTTTGTTGCTATCTCTACAATTTCCAATCTTGTCTGTGTTGTGAAGGCAGAGAGAAAGAATCTTGAAGTTTTTTATTCCTTATCTCTTACTGAAAGCCTAATCAAAAGTCAGTGAGAGTAAGTATCTGCTTAACATTACCAAAAGCTGGGAGAGCTGTTGTGAGACTTCATTAGCCTTCTCCACCTTTCTAAGCTGTCTTTTTGTGCTATTTTACTACAGTTTTTATCCTTCCTTCTTCTCTGATTTCCCTTGGTTTCTTAAGAGTGCCATGGTTGTCTTTTCTTTCCTCCTTTCACTATGCTTATGTTGAGGTCCTCTTATAAGTCTATTCTTAATCACCCCTTCTGGATGGAAAGCTTCCTCTGTTCCCAGATTAATAAGAACTTCCTTAATGGGCTATTCATTGACTTACTAGAGCCAGCACCCATTGTGCCCTTATCAGGGCCCACTCACCTCTAAAAAGGTAGTCCTCTGGATGTGGTTTGGGGGATGTGGAGGTCAGAGGATGGGGTTTCCTTCCCCCCCAAAAAAAAACTTCCTCAGTAGAAATCTTAGTGGAACACTCTAGGGTTTTCCTATGGTCCAGCTGTCACATGGAGACTTGAAATATCCTGGCTGGCTCACCATAAACTGTTACAGAGAAATGAGACTCATCCAGACAGAGATTTACTTAGCAAGGCGTGTGATTACAAAACAGATCAGGTGCAAGACTCTCAGTCAGCACAAGAACTTTGAGTCATGGTTTCTACGAAGTTAACATAGTTACAGACATTGAAAGTGCAGGATAGGGGCAGCTAGGTGGCGCAGTGAATAGAGCGCCGGCCCTGGAGTCAGAAGGACCTGAGTTCGGAGCCGGCCTCAGACACTTAATCCACACAAACAAAAACCTAGCCGTGTAATATTGGGCAAGTTACTTAACCCCAATTGCCCTAAAGGGTCGGCCAGGTGGCTCAGTGAGTAGGAGCGAAGGCCTCGGAGTTGGGTTGACCCGATATCAAATCCGGCCTCAGAAAATGAGCACCCACACATAAATGATGACTGGCCGTGTAATCTTGAGCAAGTTACTTAACCCCAATTGCTTTAAAAAAAAAAAGAAAGTGCAGGATATACTGATTGAGACACCTGGTTTCTTTGGTAGAGGGGACTGGGAGACACTGAGCTAGAGAGAGGTAGTCTTGTAACTTTCCTGTAATCAGGTGACTTACAAGAAGTTGGTACTTAACTTCAAAAAATGGTGGGTAAGGACAAAATGGAGTTACTAATGCTATTTCAAAATAACACACTTCAATGAATGTTTGAAAAAGGCTGGCTTGCAAGAATGGACTCATAGCAGAATGCAACCTCTTACATTGCATTTTCCCCTGAACAACCAAGATGAAGGAGATCTACAGTTTGTGTAAAGTACAATAGGCAACCATGTCTACCTCCAATAGTTCAGAAAGCAGATAATGAATAAAATGATGTTGGTAAAGCAGTGAAGTAGTTGGTAAAATTGGTTATGTCACGGATTATTAGCATTCTACTTGCATAAGAAATTAAATTAAGATGACAGCTCAGTAATTCATATTTTCCCTGAATAAGAGTAACTGACAACAGAGCTATAATGTGGGTTTTACAAAAACTGCTTCAAGTATCCATTATGACAGTGAAAACGTGAGACCAGAATGCATTGTTAAAATAAAGGTGGGTGAAAAAGGCAA
This sequence comes from Gymnobelideus leadbeateri, assembly GCA_011680675.1. Classification (NCBI taxonomy): domain Eukaryota; kingdom Metazoa; phylum Chordata; class Mammalia; order Diprotodontia; family Petauridae; genus Gymnobelideus; species Gymnobelideus leadbeateri. The sequence continues at coordinate 115,498 of WOXC01003814.1, forward strand.
AAATACTAAATGAAAACATACTCAAAATGCTTAAATGCATTTCTTTCCATGAAATGAATAGAAAGATTATCTTTAAACAGAAAAATTAAGCTAAATCACATGTTTAAATTTGTTTTTCCTTTGATATTTTCTATAAAAATTCAGTTGTGTACGATTATTTCAGGCTACAGAGTGAAAATGCCTTGACTCAGCAGGTGCCATCTAGCTCTGCACAGGGTTTCTTAGGCAAATGTGTATTTCTGAAGTTTCAGCTATCCTTTTGTTTAATTCTTCATGGATGACTTCTTAGTACAGCCAGCTGATGGGGACCCACTGTGGCTCTGCTTTCAGTCTCTTGTTGGCAGGCTGCAGTTTCTCGAAGGCTTCGTCCAGGTTGTCATTTACAATAATTAAATCAAAATAGTGGTTGTAGGCTCTCTGGATTCGGGCACTTTCATTGACCGTTTCTTTCTTTCTTTCTTTTTTTTTTTTTTTCAGATTTGTGTCCATAAGGGGCTTGGTGGGGATACCAGCATGCACCATGGCCTGGTGCATAGCACACAGTGTCTCTAATTCAGGAACAGCAATAAATATGACATAGGGCATAAATTCAGATGTCCTTAACACTTTCAGAGCCAGTGAGTTCACATCCAGGATGCGTGTCTTCCCTGTCTGGATTACCTCCAAGATGGAGTCTATCCTGGTACCATAGAGGTTCCCTTGGTATTCACCATGCTCTAAATATCTCCCAGCTTTAATATCTGCCTCCATCTCAGCTCGTGACACAAATTCATATGCCTGGCCATCTTGTCCACCTTCCCTTGGTTTCCTCGAAATAAATGGTATCGTGGTGCCAAACCTACAAGGCTTTAATTCTATGAATCTGTTCTTCAAGCTTCTTCGGCCAACACCCTGAGTGCCCATCAATGCTAATGTCTTTCTCTGAAAGGGAGGCATTTTTGCTATTTCTTCATATATCTGAATTTCATATCGGTCAAATTCAGCATTTTGGGTTGAGAGATACATTATCTTTTTCTTTTTTGCTGTTCATAGTTCCACAAAAAGGCACTGGGTTTTCCCTGTCTCTTCTAACAAAAGCCTTCCTTTACTCCTGCAGACACTGGCTGGGGATAAGGCCGACGCTTTCTCCCTCTTTGACATGCTTAGCCTGCCACCAGTTTGGATCGTGGAGGTTGAGAATCTGAAGAATTTCTCCTTTGGAAAACTTCAGTGCCTCCTCTTTGCAGGGAATCAGGCTGTCATTGTAGGGGTCATAATCAAAACGGCACTTTAAAAACACCTTCTTAGGAGAGGCTGCGTCCCTGCAGCTGGGCCGGACTTTCACAGTGATGCTGCCACTAAGGCTCTTCAGAAGCTCTTGGAATTCCTTGGCGTTGTTCTCAATCTCCTGGCCGTGGACCTCCTTAATGATGCCCCCCACATGGAGAAGCCCCTGCTGATCTATCATCCCTCCTTGAAGGATTCGGGAAATTACCAAGTCAACCTTCAATGCCACACCTAAGGGCTCTCCTGCTCTCTTGTGGATAGCAAGCCCAGGAAGAGCATCTGCTGGCGGCAACTGGCTGTTCACAGAGGAAGGATGAATTTCGGGGCTAGGCGAAGTTGAGCCATAACCCTTGGATATGCCACGACATCACAGACCTCCAAAACAGACTGCAAGTGAGGCTCCTTAAGGATGCTGACCAGCTCTGTAGCTCTTTCATCTACGTTTATTGAAGGACTGATGTCTTCCAGAATTCCATTCACCAGCTTCAAGTTATTATCCCTCCCAGCTTCAAGTTTAGAATCCAGCCTTTCATGAGCCGCAGCGAGGGATTTCACAATCAGGGTCTCCATGATACATACCCTCGAGGGAGATGAGGCGTACTTCAGCCCCTGCAGACCAGAGCAGTTCCTTAGGTTGGCGAACGCCTGAGGCAGCTTTCTGCAGGATGCACTGAAGTGAGGAATGCTTCCTGCTGGGAGAGCGAGGCAAGGGAGACCTGCACCCAGACGCTGTGTTGCCAGGACCTAAATTAGGCTGGCGGTGTCTCGCACCCAGCGCCCCTGGCCACCGCGGGTACCAGTGCCGATGCCGCCGCCGATGTCCCCCATGGACCAAGCCCGTAGTGGGACTGGAGGCGGGCAGAGGGGCCGCGGCTGTGCTCCCCTCAGCTTGGCTTGCTTCGAGCGTCCCCTCCCGCCCCTCAGTGTTTGGTTTTGTCTTTTCCCCAACAAAATCCAAGACCAGATTCTCAGCCAAGACAGTGTCAGGAGGAGGAGCCGAGTGAGATCTGAAGAGGGATGAAAGGGTTTGGAGCATCAGCTGTGCTGAGTGGGAGGGCGAATTCGTTGGGGAGGGTTAAAAGTATTGTCATGCACTGAGGACTCAGTTGAGATTATGTAATATAAAAAGGGAGTGAGCCCATGCAGCATGGGTTTCAGAATTTTTCAAGTTGTAGCCTACAGTTGTGTCATCTATACTCTAACCAGGATCAGGAGTTTGCTAATCTCAGACCAGGAAGGGAAAGATTACACTTTGCCCTGGATCAGGCAGTTTTGGAGACAACGAAGGTTCCTGAGAAGCCACTGAGATTTTTGAATAACACAGTATCTTCCTTCCAGCCCAGTAAAGAGGCCGGAGACAAATGACCTTGAATGTGATCGTGCTCTGAAGATTAATCATCTACAGTGTATGCCATAATGGCCACCAAGACGTACAGAAGCAAAAGCATTCGTTAGCCAGAGGGCTTCCTGGCTTGGCCCCTCTTCCCAGCACCCCGCCACCCCACCCCAGAAGGTGTGCCTGCACACTTTGAAGCAGCCAAGGGCGTGAGTATGTTGCACCTCCAAGACAACGTACACCGTGAGGAGGCATTGAACTTGAACATGAGAAACAGCTAGCTGCTGTCTTATACTGGATGGAAGACTGGCAAGATGGTCTGGAACTAAAGCCTGCCTTTCTCGTTTATTGGAAGATACAAAGTGTCTCCAGCAGGTGAAAAACCCCTCAGAAAGCATCTGAGCTAAAAGCTAATGAGGCCAATGCACAAGCTATCTTTCATGCTTTAGAAAAGTCAACCTGATCATCAGGTACAGCCTGTGAGCTGGAAGAGCCCTTCTCCAAGAGGTGAATGAGTTCAAATCTCTTCCAAGAGGTGACTTTGAACTCGCCTATTCTGCCTCAAAATCCACCTTTCTTTCTACCACATATTCTTCTCTGTTCCTTGCTCCTGAAGTAAGGCATAAAATGGATATAATTCCCTCCAAAGTAACCTTATAAAACCATTTGTTTTTCAGTCACTTCTGACTCCATGACTCCATGAACCACACTGTCCATGGGGTTCTTTTGGCAAAGATACTAGAATGATTTGCTATTTCTTCCTCCAGAGGATTAAGCAAAACAGAGGTGAAATAACTTGCCCAGGGTCACACAGCTAGTATGTGTCTAATGCTAGATTGGAACTCAGGTCTTCCTGACTCCAGGCTTAGTACTCTATTCACTGTGCTATCTAACTGCCCCAACAAAACCATAGGCATGGTAAATAGATGCTTGAATTCACCCAATGATAAGAGAAACAGGCCAAGGAACTCATGTGGACGCTGAGCACGTGTGGGCCTCCCCATAAAGAACATCTGTGACTGATGAGAATATATCTATCTGTTGTAAGGCAAGGGAAAGATACTCAGTAAGAATATTTAGCAAAGACACCATTGTGACTCAGTTAAAACACTCTTGGTGGTTCACTACTCAAACATCAGGGTCCAGCTGGAGCTCTTCTTTGCTTTTTTTTTTTTCACTAAGTCTAGGAAGAAGCCACATCAACCTCCCCAGTGTTACATTTATAGGACAGTCACAATGCTGCCTGAGCTAAAATTAGCAAAATCTTCATGGGACCACAGGGTATTGCTCCCCCTACAACCTTATACCCTGGCTAAAGCCCTAAGATATAAGGGCACAGGACCATCCTCATATCTGAGTTATCTTTCACTAATGAAAGTGGTGTAGGGAAAATGGGAATGGAACGAAGAAATGTTTATGCTTCAATTGGTTTCATTAGATATTCCCTCCATTTGTGCAGGCCACAACCCATTCATGCTTTCTTATTCTACGAGAGTGGCCAATACTTGCCTGCTCCATAGAAAATTCAACTTCCTAGGTCTCCATGAATAGGAAGCTGGGCCTGGAGTCAGAAAGAAATGAGTTCAAATCCATCCTCAGACATTTACCAAGTATGTGATCCTGGGCATGTCACTTAAACTCTGTCTCAGTTTTTGCATTGGCAAAATGGAGATAATAATACCTGCCAAATGGGGCCACTAGGTGGCGCTGCAGTGCATAGAGTGCTAGACCTGGAGTCAGGAAGACTCATCTTCTAGTATTCTTATATGACCACGGGCTCTTACTAGCCATGGACCCTGGGCAAATCACTTAACCCTGTTTGCCTCAGGTTCCACATCTGTAAAATGAGCTGGAGAAAAAAATGGCAAACCACTCCAGTATCTTTGTCAAGAAAACCCCAAATGGGACAGACAGAAAGTCAGACCCAACTGAACGACAACAAGCTAAGCCAATACCTCCATCCCTTCTGTATTCCCTCCCAGAGTTCTTGTGAGGATCAAATGAGATAATATATGTAAAGATCTTTCCAAACCTTGAAGTGCTAAGTGAATGTTGGCTATTATTATTTTAACTCTTGTCTTTAAATGAAATGGCAGTTTTTGGTAGGCCCAAAATAGTTTCTAAATTAATACAATCAAATTTGCCACTCAAGGTTTGGTTGGCATTTCATTCCAACTGCAATACCCCCAGCAAAAAAAAAAAAAAGCCTACAAGTATTCATTGGCAATTGTGGGGAAAGTATAGAGATGTTATTACCCTCTCCCCTTGATCCATGAGCCTTTTTGTTTAATTTAAATTGAATTAGTAAGAAAGACATTGGCCAAGATGTGGGGCAAGATTGGCCAAAGAAATGCCTAGGGAATAGAAATTCAAAATTACTGCTGTATAATAGCCTGAGATCTGATCATGTTAAACCTCATTATTTCATTTTTCCCTTTTGCTTTTTTTTTTCTTTTGTAAACAGGAAGAAACTAGGCTCAGGGAGAGGAAGTGATTAAGATTCCCAAAATGAATGCCTGAGCTTCACAGGAGCCCTATTGATTTGTAATTCCAATTCCTTTTTTCTGTGATGGGGAAACTATGACCCAATGAGAGGAAGTGACTTTTTCAAGGATTTCTAGCAGAACCAGAATTTGAGGGGTTAGTGGATAGGTTGCCAGGAGAGACCTATATATGACTCAAGGTCCTCAGTCCTCTTAGTTCTTCTGTCTCTGATCAAAGAGTATCTGACCTCAATTACAGGAATCAACCTTCTTTTGAAAGAAACATCACTCAAAAGTGGACATCCAGCACCCTGGTCTGTAACAACCCTACAGTTGTATGATCCTCTGTCTACTCCAGTAGTTTCTTCTTTATTGGGTCCCCAAAGTCCATTCAAGTTCAAGGACAATAGCATCTGGGCAGACTGGGTAATCTGGCCCAGGTCAAAAGCAAAGCCACTAAACTCTGGAGAAAATTGGCTAGTTTCCTAATCCAATAGGCAGGGCCTCTCAACCCAAGGCTTCTGTTGTGCAGTAATCAGCCCTGGATGATTCAAGGTGATTGCCTCCCTGCCCAAGGAGCACAGCACATACACAGAGCTTCTTAGAAAAGCCTCTGACTCTTGAAATTTCTATTTGATGCATATAGACAAACTCTGTGCCCAATAACCAGAAATAAATAAATGAATGAAAAAGCATTTATTACACTGTACTAATTTATGGAAGGCTATTATAGAAACATGTCTTGCAGAGCATATAACTCACAGAGGTAAAACCCGCACTATCTCTGCCTTCTCAGATATCATTCTGAGCATGAATCGAGATCATTGAGAAGGAGAAACTGAGATTCTTTGTGACCTTAGAGAGACCATGTCACTCTCGGGGACATAGTTTCCTCTCCTCTCCAATGCTGAATCCTCTGATCCAGCTTGTAGCTGTAGCTAGCCATTTGAGAGGAGAGAGGTCATTAAAACTGAAACCAAGAGAGGAAGAATCTTAGAATCACAAAACAATGAATGTCAGATCATGGAAGATATTTGCAAAGCACTTAGCATAGTGCCTGGTACATGGTAGGTGCTATAGAAATGCTATCATTATTGTTGTTGTTGTTAAAAATTACCTGGTCTAAACCCTTCATTTTACATGAAACAAACTGAGGTCAAGGAAAGGGGAAGGGGATTTTGGATTTTAAAAAGTGGAAGGTCGAAGAACACTTATGACCCCTCGAAATCTGGTTGTTACTTTAAAAAAAAGATACTGGGTATTGCTTTGACTCCTTTAAGGAAAAGATAATCTTGAAAGACTGGCAAAGGAGGTAAGGTCAAGGCCACACCATGTTATATGTCTTTTTGATTGAAGAGATTAAGACAATGTAACCTAGGGGTTTTGACCCCTAGGGGGAGGGGAGGATTTTGACCTTTGTACTTTGTGTCAATTAAGGAGACTTGCCTCCTTGAGGATGATTGAATTGAGGACTTACTAAATTATTTTGTTACTAAATGAATGTTATGTTTGTTTAAAAATATGTGGCCACTTTGGTGAAAACTATGTGGCCATTTTAGTGATGAGATGTTATGTCATAACATTGTGAATGCTGTGCTTCAATTTCTGTGAGTGTTTTCTCTTAGTTTGTTACTGAATAAATAGAGAGTTCACTATACTATATAATCAGAACATTGAAAGCTGTTCACAGCAGCAGTCCTCTGGAAAGCTGCTCCTGCTTGGCTTTACAGCAGTTGATGAAGAGTCTTCTAATGCAAGGTGACAATGTTAAGAAGGAGGGGTAGCATAGGTGCTTCTATCCCAGAAGTGCCTAAGAGGTCAGAAGCCTCTGTAGGCAATCTGTCCTGGAATCCATTTTGATACTGAGACTCTCCTCATGCTGCTACCCTCTTGATAGTCCCTGGCCCACCTGCCAATAGCTCCCTTTCCTCCAGAGCCACTGCAAGAGGATGATGCCAAGTATCTGCCCTTTTTGAAGCCTTGGCCATTGCCTTTCACAGGGCCTGGATAACGACTGTCCCTCACCTTCATCTAAGGATTCAGGGTTGCCACCAAATAGCTAAGGCAACTCCTTTCTTCCATGGAAATCTTCGATCACCATAGTCATATAGAAACTCTTTCATATCCTGCAGGTCATTTGAAAGCAGAACACTTGGGGCAGAGCCAAGATGGCGGAGAAGAATCAGCACGTCCAAGGTGCTCTCCCCCCAGATCACCTCCAAACCATGTAAAAGGGGACTCTGAACAACTTCTGGAGTCCCAGCACCCACAGAACGACACAGAGAAGCTAACCTCCTGCTGAGGACAGCCCAGCAGCCCAGCAGGGACTGGCCAGCTCCCGCTATGGAAGGCCCAGGGTGGCCAGGCCAGTAGCCGGCCGGGAGGACCCCAGAACACCAGCAGCTGTGGTGATTCCGGAGTTATCAACACAGACATACCTAGAACAAAGTGAGAGGTTAGTGCCCTATGGACTTTGGGACCAGTATTTGGGGAACACGTTGACTTCCTCCCCTGGGGGCAAGAAGCCACTCAGAAGACACGCCATTTTGCAATTTCAGTGTCAGCTCCAGCCCCTGGCCTTCGAACTGTAGGGAGATAGAGCAATCAATTTTGGAGGTTAATTGCTCTTGCTTTAACCTGCTGGGATCTGGATTGTGATCAGGGGGATGGGGGGTGATCTGGTGGGGGACATCCAACTTGCAAGAACTGGAAGTTGTGAAGACCCTAAAATTCGGGACAGAAGCTCCCCTGTCTGGTGGCAGAGTCCTACTGTGGCAAAAAGCCCAAAAGTCAAGTAATTAAGTGGCAACATGCCTAAGCAAAGGAAACAAACAGCAAAACGCAACATTGGACTCTTATTTTGTGGGCAAAGAGGATGGAGTCATGGAACAGGAGGAGGACTGTGAAGTAAGAAAGCCTGCTCCAAAAGTCCCAAAGGAAAATATGAGCATATTACAGGCCATAGAGGACGTTAAGAAGTACTTTAAAAATCAAATAAGAGAAATGGAGGAAAAATTGGGAAGAGAAATGAGAAGGATGCAGGAAAAGTATGAAATGAAAGTCAACAGCCTGACTGAGGAAACTAACACCTTAAAAAATAGACCGGCAAAGGAGATCCAAAAGGCCAATGAGGAGAAGAATGCCTTAATAAGCCGAATTTGCCAGCTGGAAAAAGAATCTCAAAAGCTCACTGAGGAAATTCATTCCTTCAGAGTTAGACTGGATCAAATGGAAGCTAATGCCTTTATAAGAAATCAAGATGCTGTTAAGCAGATCCAAACGAATGAAAGAATATCTCATGGGAAAAACCACGGACCGGGAAAATAGATCCAGGGGAGACAATTTAAAAATTATTGGACTACCTGAAAGCCATGATCAAAGAATGAACCTAGAAATCACCCTTCAAGAAATCCTCAAGGAAAACGGCCCTGGTGTTTTGGACCCAGAGGGCAAAATAGAGGTTGAAAGAATCCATAGATCACCTCATGAAAATGATCTCAAAAAGAAAACTCCCAGGAATGTTATAGCCTGTTACAGAATTCCCAGATCAAGGAGAAAATACTCCAAGCAGCCAGGAAGAAACAATTTCAATATTGTCGAAACCCAATCAGAATAGCACAGGACCTGGCAGCTTCTACACTGAGGGATCAAAGGGCATGGAATACGATATTCCAGAGGGCAAGAGAGCTGGGACTGAACCCAAGGGTCACCTACCCAGCAAAACCGAGTATTTTGTTTCAGGGGAAAATATGGTCATTCAGTGGAATAAAGGACTTTCAAGCATCCTTCAGGAAAAAACCAGAGTTGAATAGAAAATCTGACAGCCAGACACAAGAAGCAAGAGATGCCTGAGAAGGTAATCAGGGAAAAGAAATCAAAAGGAACTTATCAAAGTTGAACTATTTACATTCCTATATGGAAAAACAATAACTGTGACTGATGAATTCTTTCTCAGTATGAAAATAATGGAAGAAGGGTGTGTGGTCATATGAATACATATGTGAATGTATGTATATATGTTTACAGTTCTACTTGGAGAGAGGGCATAGGTTGAATTTGTTGGGAAGGGAGGATACTCAAGGGGTGAAATTACGAGGTGAGAGAGGAAAGTGGCAAGAGGAGATGGGGAGAGACAGGGTATGGTAAACTACCTCATGTAGAAGAAGCAAGGGGAAGAGGCTGCAAGGGAGGGGAAGAATAGGAAGGCAAAAAGACAAATCCACATTCTCATTGAATTTGGTTCAGGGAGAGAGTGACATACATACTAAATGGGATATCTCAACCTGCAGCAGATTAGGGGGAAGGGGGCTGAGAGGAGGGATGATGGATGAGAGGGCATTCTTGGGGGGAGGGGATGTTGGAAGTACCCACTATAGAAGAGGGACAGGATCAAGTAGGGAATGGACCAGGTGGGGGGTGGGATGTGTAGGAGGGAATCATAAGCAGCCTTGTACAATATATCTACTATGGGGCGGCTAGGTGGCGCAGTGAGTAGAGAGTCGGCCCTGGAGTCAGAAGGACCTGAGTACAGATCCGTCCTCAGACACTTAACGCACACACACAAAAAAACCTAGTCGTGTGACCTTGGGCAAGTTACATAATCCCAATTGCCCTCCAAAAAGCAAAAAATAAAAATAATACATCTACTATGGTAATGTTTTGCATAGCTAGTCATGTACAACATATACTGAATTACTTATCTTCCCAGAGGGAATGGGTGACAAGGGAGAAAGGGAATGGATCTGAAATTCGGGTTCTTAAAATTAAATGTTTCAAATATATATAAATACTATTATTTATACTCCTTTGCTTGTAATTGGGAGATAAGATGTGCAGGCACTGAGACACAGAGATTCACCTTCCTCTAATGGAAAAGTCGAAGGGTGTATGGGAGAAGATATGGGAGACAGCAGATTGGGACTTGTGGGACTGCTATTCTGGGGTGGTGGGTAGGGGAAAAACGGGTGGGAAAAATAATTGTAACTCAAAATCTGGAGGAATTGAATGATGTAAAAGAGAAGTTAATAAAGCATTTGTTTAAAAAAAAAAGGAGCAAGAGGAAGTGGTTCAGCGGAGGGGAAGAACAGGAAGGCAAAAATGCAAAACCATATTCTCATTGAATTTGGCTCAGGGAGAAAATGACATAGTAAATGGGATATCTCACCCTGCAGGAGAGTAGTGGGGAGGGGGATGAGAAGGGGGATGATGGAGGGGAGTGCATTCTGGGGGGAAGGGAGGTTGGAAGTACCCACTTTCGTAGAGAGACAGGATCAAAGTAGGGAATGGACCAGGCGGGGGGTGGGATGGGTTGGAGGGAAATATAAGCAGTCTTTTACAATATATCTACTATGGTAATGTTTTGCATAGCTATACATGTGCAACACATACTGAACTGCTTATCTTCCCAGAGAGAGTGGGTGACAAGGGAGGAAGGGAGTGGATCTGAAAATCGAGGTTTTAAAATAAAATGTTTTAAATATATATATATTATTAATACTAGTCTGCATGCAATTGGGAGATAAGATTGGCAGGCATTGGGGCACAGAGATTTACCCTGCCCTAATGGTAAAGTCGAAGGGCGTATGGGAGAAGATATGGGGAGAGCAGATTGGATGAGGGGATATCTTCTGGGACTGCTATTCTGGGGTGGTGGGTAGGGGAAAAATGGGGAAAAAAATTGTAACTCAAAACGTGGTGATAATGAATGATGTAAACCACAAGTTAATAAAGCCTTTGTTATTTAGAAGAAAAAAAAAAGAAAGCAGAACACTTCCCAGCAATTCCACCCAATGGTCCCCCAAGCTCTCTATGAGAAGTTGCTTCAATGTTCCTGTCGGGGGTGGGGTTTGACAAGAGAGACCTGCCAATTGAGAGGGACCGGAGGAATTTCCCCAGGGTTTATAAAAGAAGGAGGGACCTTGAGGCCTCTATGTCTGTTCAGGTAGTGGAACAAAGTAGGACTCACGGGGATGTGTAGGAACTCCATCTAGAAACATTCCATCCCTGTCAGTCATGTCTCTCTCATTGCTGTATGCCTGTGAAGCCTGTACAGACAACCAGCACCATGCCAGGAAACTGAATCTCTTCCATTTGAATTGTCATAGGAGGATCCTGAAGGTCACCTGGCAGGGTAAGGTACCAGACCCTGAGGTCCTTACTCGAACTAAACTGCCAAGCATTCAAACTCCACTGCAGGGAGCACGACTCCGATGGGCTGCCACATTGCTCAAATGTCAAACACACACTTGTCAAAAAGACTGTTTTGTGGAAAACTCACACAGGGCAAGAGTTCACTTGGTAGTCAGAAGTGATAAAAGGACACTCACAAGGTCTCTCTTAACTTTGGGATTGACTGTGTGACATGGGAGATACTGGCACAGGACTTCCCAGCATGACATGCCCACATCAGAGAAGGTGCTGTGCTCTGTGAGCTAAGCAGAATTGGAAATAGCTCAAAAGTGCAAGATACTCAGATGTAGAGAATCCACCCCAAATATTCCCACAGAATATTTGTGCCCAACCTGTAGCAGAGCATTCTGAGCTAATACTGGTCTTATCAAGCCGCAGTCAGACACATTGAAACTTACCTTTAGCATAGTTAGGTCACGTGGGTCCTCTTTGAGAAAGAAGGACAACTACGTCTTCCTGAAGGCCAGAACGAAGAAACCCTTGAACTGGAGAGCCAGGTACTAGTAACTCCCTATCTTAATCCCCTATAAAGGGGAAAAGAAAGGTTACTGTCTAGAACCTCTAATTGATTTAGTTTATTCTGTAGATTTCAGTCTTCAGAGAGCCTCCCCGAGTCTCTGACATTCCACTGTAGAGAGAATCTCCACATAGGCTTCATCAGAGTAGTGATTCTCAAAGTCTTATCTCAGAACTCCTTGGGAGTCCCCAAGACCTTTTCAGGCTATCTGAGAGGTCAAAACTATTTTCATAATAATAGTAAGATGTTTTAATACAGTCAATATTGAAAGATGTAAGCCACATACATGCTCATGTGGTCAGTGGCTCCATTAAGCACATCTTGGACTTTCTTGCATGGTCGAGAGCTCCATCTCTAGTTGTTGAATACCCTCAACCAGTTCACCTCACTCTTATTATGCGGGAAGGCCAGTTTTTACAGCATGGTCAACAGAAACCATGGAATTTGGGACCTGGAGCTTTCAATAACTTTCCTGTCAATCTCCTGCAGCAGCCTCTGGGCCAACTGTTCCCTGTTCCATGAAAAAAATATTCCATATACTGAAAGGACTCAAGTTAGGAGTCTAGTCACCTGATCACTCCATTCTCCAGATGGAGTATCTTTCTTCCAACTCAACTGTGATGTGAAACACAAGGCCATATCATCATAAATTTCTGACTATTCTGAATGTAAGAGGTGGCCTTAACACCAGCCCTGATTTTAGTACATGTTTGATTTGGGGATGAAATGCCCTCATAAATCATTAAAAAGATGACCAAAAAGAGGTTTACCCTGACAGAGCAAGGATATGCAACAAGGCTACCATGGCACTTGGCTTTGTCTTTGGTTGATTCAATTTTCCTTACCTCCTCATGGCAACAAGCCTTATTAGTATGTAATAACAGCAATATGTGGTGATTGTCACGGTCTTAGGTACTCCCAACTCTAGACTAGACTACATACTAAGAGCCTTCTGTGCTCTTAGGTTGACAAAGAAGCTGCTTTGGGAAAGCCAGGGCCAATCTGTTCTCAAACACAACTTTGTCACCTTTAAGGGAAAACTGATTTCTAAAGATCTGATAATCCTGAGAAAGAAGGGCCAGACTTGTCCAAGGTTATAGAGCTGGTGAGTGCGTGAGGCAGAATTTGAACTTATATTCCTGACTCTAGGCCCAATTTGCTACCCACTGAAACTTCTAGCTGCTTCCTCTACATTTGAGAGATATTTTAAATTCTAAAAAATGGTTAATTTTTGTGATGTTGTCATGTATTCCGAAAAATATATACTCAGTGAGTCAGCAAGAATTTATTAAGTATTTACTGTGGCCAGACACTGATAATTACCTAGTCTCAAGGAGCTCACATTCCAATGCCGGACATGATATGTAAAAAACTCCATACAATGTAGCAGTGACTGCCTTGCTCCCACTCCCCCCCTCCTCCCCCTCACCTAGAAGCCAAGTATGTTACAGTTCATCCTTCCCCCTGGATCCCTAAATGCTTTCAATGGGATTTCGCGGTCTTTTGGGTAGCTACCATTGGCCCCAGACCCCATTGATGGGGTGCTCTTTCAATGCAGGGGTGGGTGCCCTACACCAAAGGTCCATTTAATCACTAACAGCTTAAGCAATTGAATTTTGCCAAGGAATTACTTCAAAGGTATAACAAGAAATATAAAACCCATAGGGCATAATCTTCCCTGCCCCCACACACTCCCTATACCATTTCAGTCTTTGGAGAGGAGAAGAGGATTAGGTGCATAGCTTAGCTCATTTCCTATATAGTATAGTTCCAAGATCTAAATTCATAACCCCATCTTGTCTTCAAGTCCTGGTAACTCGGATTCTCAGGGTTTCCCTGTCAGCCTGTCTGCTTGCAACATCCCACCTAGAATCTTGGCTTGCACTCCTGGGTCCAGTGGGAATTATCTCTTGCACCTAGAAACTGAGGACAGATGAAGCAGAACAAACAGAGACACCCAACACCCATTTCTGGAGAATGAAAGGGAGGACAGGTAAAGAAAGCATTTCCCCTATCACTGGTTCCATTCCTGGAACCTGTGCTGTGGGTGAACACACAGACCTAACCTTAACCCTGACCTTTTCTGGAAGCTGCACAGGAAAGAGTGATTAACACATTTAAAGAGGTGTCCTGTTCTGGCTACACAGTCAATCAAAGGCTGCTACTCGTACCCACAGGGTGAAAAAAAAAAACAAACACATGATTTCTTCTCTTAGAAGCAGGAACCTCCATGCTAAGTGACCTAGACATTCACAGGAAAGTCCGTATTACATACATGTAAGAATAAATGGGAGGAAATATCAGAGGGAAGGTAGTAACAGTTCAGGGGGGTGAAGACTCTTTAAGACTCCTGCTGAGTCTTAAAGGACTTAAAGCTGCTTTCTGTATCTGTCAACGTTTCAAAGTCTATTCGAGTAACTAACTTCTTTCTTGATCATATTTTTGTTAGATTTATCTATCTCTGAAAATGGTATACTGAAAGGGTACCAATACCATTAATCATGTTTTACTGTCTATTTCTCCTGCTATCCAGTTAACCATTGCTTTAAGTTAATGTTATGATATTACCCCTTATCCGACCATAATCTCCCTCTGGCTTCCTTTAGCAAACCCTACTCTTCATCCACACCACCCATCTCCGCTTCCCCATCTCCTCAGTTCTCTCAAGTCATCGTACCTGAGATAGCCACACTCTCCCCTTTTTTCCATCATAACCATTTGATGGACCAATTCACCTCTACACTGTCCTCCCCTCTTGCACCCCTAGCCTCCTTATCTTAGTGCCCATTACTCCTAGCCCATTGCTGCTGAAGGAAGGTAATAAAAATCATACCAGCTTTTGGTAGGGTGTTCAGGGGGGACTAGCCCCTCTGGTGTGGGAACTGGCAGGCCATTTTCAGGGCTTCTCATACACCTTTGGTGTCTACCTGATTCACCCAACTCTCACCTGTGGCTCCAAAAAGCAGCAGTACGTGCAGTGGTCACACCCTGGTAAAACTGGCAGATGGGCTAAGCCAGGTTGAAGGTCACTTAGGGGATGTTAACCCCAGGTCAGATGAGTACAATCTATTCCAATGAGCAGGAAGGCGGCTGAAGCAGGCGCCGTGGAGCACTCAGAGCTTGGTCTGGCATTGAAGCCACCAATGTCATCCATTGCATACCGGGCCATTATCTCTCTTCTTGACTTTTGTCTTGCCGCTGGACTCTGGAAGAAAGGGAGGTTGATGTCTTTGCACAACTCTGCCTCACAAATCCAATTCACACCCAGGTCAGGACATCACTTGTCATCCACTATTTTACCCCCAAATCAAGATATCATCGGTCCTCTTCAAAAACGAAGGAGAAAAAAATAACGAAACCTCAACTGGGCCCTCACTTCTGCTAAGCAATCTCACTTTGCCTCTTTTATCAACTAAGTCTCCCACTTACAGGCCTTCTCATCCCTCCTCAAACCTGCCATGGATCTCCTTTCTCGCCTATCACTCAACTGAGATACTTGACTCATATTTTACTGAAAAAAAAGTTCAGCCAATATCCATGAACTGCCCTCTCTTCCTCTCCTACCAGTCAAGTATTTTCTGATACTTGATCCTCCTTCAACCCTATCTCACATAATGAAGTGGCTTTACTCCTCACCAAGGACAAACCTTTCACCTGTTCAAGCAATCCCACTCCATCCTATCTCCTCCCTCTATCATCTCCACTCCCTCACTTCAATCTCATTTCAATCTTGCCTTCAATCTCTTCCTATTTGCTGGCTGCTTCTCTGACTCACTACAAACATGCCCATGTCTCCTCTATACTGAAAAAAAGCCATCACTTGAAAAACCTCACCCTTCCTTGTGTTGTCCTATGTCTCTTATGCCCTTTAAACATGTTGAAAAGTTTGGCTACCATAGCTTCCTCACACTGTCTTCTTAATACCTTACTTCCAACTTCCAATCTTATCATTTCATGGAAACTATTCTTCTCCCAAGTTACTGATGATTTTGCAATTGCCAGTTCCAATGACCTTTCCTCAATCCTCATTCTTCTTGCCTTCTCGGTAGCCTTTGACTTTGTTAAACACCTCTTCTCCTTAATCTCCTCTTCTCTCTAGGTTTGGGGGGCAGGCCTTCCCCGGGTTTTCCTCCTACCTATCTGACCACTCTCTCTCAGTCTCCTTGGCTGGATTCTCTTCCAGACCATGCTCTCTAATGTTGTGTCCTTCCAGGTTCTGTCTTTGATCCTCTTCTCATGTCCTTTTACTTACTTCACTTGATGATTTTATCAGCTCCCATAGATTTAATTATCATTGCCATAATTACATTTCTCACATCTATCTAGTTGGTCCTAAAGTCTCTGCTGACCTCTAATTTCGCATCTCCATCAAACTTTCACATATCTAGAGCTGGCAGTCCAATAGACATCTTAAACCTAAGATATCCAGAATCATGATTTTGTCCTCCTAAACCCTCCCAACTTTCACACTTCCGTATTACTGAAAGGATTCAACCATCACTCGAGCCACCCAAGCTCAAAACGTAGCTGACATCCTCCACCCCTGAATTTCTCTTCCCACCATGGCCTTGCTTTGCAGTTCTTTTTTTTTTTTTCTGTGATCTTCCCCATTCAAATTTAAACACGTTGAAGGAATGTCTTTCCTTTTACATGAAGTTCCATTCCCAGCACTTAGCACAGAGCTTGGCAAATATCAAGTGCTTAATAAATTTCTGCCTGCCAGCTGCCAGTTCTTTAGAATTGAATTGTGGGCGGCTAAGCGGCAGTGAATAGAACACTGGCCCTGGAGTCAGGAAGACCTGAGTTCAAATCCGGCCTCAGACACTTAACACACACACACACACAGACACACACACAGACACACACACACACACACAACTAGCCATGTTACCTTGGGCAAGTCACTTAACCCCAATTGCCCTGCCTATCCCCCTGCAGACAATTAAAAAAAAAATCAGAATTAAATTGTTGTTTTAACAAAGGAGGAAACTGATACAGAAGGGCCATCAGCTCATTGGAGGGGAGGTGTAAGGGATCTTAGGGGGACAGAGAGAAAAAGACAAAAAGAGAGAAAGGTACAGTGCGAGAGAGAGAGACAGAGACAGACAGACAGATGCAGAGAGAGACAGACAGACAGAGACAGAGAGACACACAGAGAGAGACTTAGTTTCCTCATCTGTAGAATAAAGGGGACCTTGCCCCATATGTAGAGTGAGTCCCTTGGAAAAGGCTGCTTCATTTTCAAGGTTTTCCATGGGGCTACATCACCTAAGTCCACAGTGTACTAGCCCTGACTAACGTGTTTACATGTAACAGTCAGCCAGAGGACACAAAGCAAAGGAAATGATGGAGAAATAAGGGTAATAATAAATACTTATTTGCATAAACCTGGGGCAGAAACTCCCACACATATACTGCCCTCGGTGGAAGAGTGAAGACATGTAGGGAAAGCATAGGAAGAGGCTGACTAGGGTTGACTAGGGTGAAGCAGGGAAGACCATTCATGGATGGGCAGCTTAGGTCTCCAAAGCAGTCAGTTGCATCTTTTGATGTTATCATGCTATTGCTATGAGAAAGTTCCAGGCTTGCCTCTAATATGTTTCTAATATATTTCTAGGCCCCACCAAGAGGGACGGTGAAAGGCTTCTTGTAGAAAAACATAGGATTTTAGCTGAGACTTGAAAGAAGTCAGGGAAGCCCAGAGGTAAAAAACGACATCTCCAGCTCATTTTTCAGATGAGGAAACTGAGGCAGACAGGAGCAAGTGACTTGCCCAGCGTCACACAGCTAATAAGTGTCTGAGACCAGATTTGAACTCAGGAGATGTATCTTCCTGCCTCCAGCACTCCATGATCTATGGTGCCACCTAGTAACCCTATTCCAAATAGTGAGGTCTGTGTTTATATCTCTTAGAACTGCTTTGTACCTAAATATCATAAAATTTATGTGTCTCTGAACATAGACTTTAAAATATTTTATACATTCTGTAATTATTTTAAATGGCATTCCTCCTTTTCCTGCTGGATTTTTGGTAATACAACAGAGATGTTAATGCTTTCTCTGGGTTTATTTTATATTCTGGAATTTTGCTGAATTTTAAAAACCCTTAAATAAAATTTTAACTGGATCTTAAGGGAATTCCAGACAGTTATATCATCTGCATAAGAGTAAATGTTTCCTTTCCTCTTTGCCTATGAGTATTCTTTCAATTTGCTATTCCTGTCTTATTGCTATAGCTAGCATTTTCTAAAACTTCATCAAATAATAGTGTTGAAAATGGGCCTACTGGAAAGATCTCTAGCCTTGCTCCATTGTGCATAATGTATAATAATAAAATAGACTTTTCTCCATAATACATAAAGGTCCATTTAGTTCTGTGAACACAAATGCGTGTTGAATTTTGTCAAAAGATATTTTTAAGAATCTTGATATAAGAATATATTTTTAAAAGATATTTTCTTACTAATATAATAGACCACATATATAAATGTAGCAGTTTTATCATAGATTAATATGTTTTTTCCTTCTATTGAATCAATCCTTTATTTCCAGCATAAATCCAACGTGTATCATCTTCTCATAGAGAAATGTAAACAGTTTAACTTTGTTAAACTGTGGAGACCATTGTGATTGTTCTTTTATGGCTATCTTTTTCTGCTTCTCTTGATTCTTCTGTGTGAATGTCAGAGTTTCTATTCAGCTCCAATCTTTTTGTCAGGAATACTTGAAAGTCCACTATTTCATTAAATAGACATTTTTCCTCCTGAAGAATTATACTCAGTTTCGCTGGGTAGGTTATTCTCCATTGCAATCCTAGATCCTTTGCTCTTTGTTGCAAGTCTGTGGCATTTGAATGATTTCTCTCTGCCTGCTTTCAGTACTTTCTCCTTGACCTGGGAGCTCTGGATTTTGGCAATATCATTCCTGGGAGTTTTCATTTTGGGATTTCTTGCATTATTCTCATTTCTTCTTTCTCTCAACTTCCCCTCTACCTCTCTTATTTGATAAAAAAGAAGAAGAAAAGAAATCAGCTCTTCTAAGAATTCTTGTTGGGCTTGATTCCAATCTGCATTTTTCTCTGATACTTTACTTGTGGATGTTTCCATGTGTTTGTGTTGTTCTGAATGCATGTCTTGGAAGAGGAAATAAAAGCTGTATATAATCACATGAAAAAATACTCTAAATCGTTGACTAAAGAAATGAAATTTAGAGAAATTTTGATACAGTTAGAGAAATGAAAATTGAAAACACTCATTGTGTGAGAGGTACCGTCTCACACCTATCAAACTGGCTAAAATAAAAGTAGGGGAAGTGACAAATATTGAAGGGGATGTCAAAAATTGGAACACTAATTAACTGTTGGTGGAACTGTGAACCGATCCAACCATTTTGGGCAATGATCTGGAATCATGTGCAAAGAGTTATGAAAGCATGTATATATACCCTTTGACACAGCAATATCACTATTAGGTCTGTTTCTCAAAGTGCACGGGGAATAAGGAAAAGGACCTATATATTCTAAAATATATACACCAGTGATCTCTGTGGTGGCAAAGAACTGAAAATGGAGGGGATGCCCACGAATTGGGGAATGGCTGAAAAAGCCATATGTGTATGATTGTGATGGAATACTGCTGTGCTGTAGGAAAAGACTAACAGGGTAATATGAGAAAAGCGTGGAAAGACTTGCATGAAATAATGCACAGTGAAAGGGGCAGAGCCATGAGTGCCTTGTATACAGTACCAGCAATATTGTTTGAAGTGTAACTGAACAAGCAAGCTATTCTGAGTAAAATGAACATTGAAATCAAGTACAAAGGACATAAGAAGGAAGATGCTGTCCACCCCCAGATAAAGAACTGAAATGTGCAAGTATGGATTGTACGTGTGTGTGTGCGTGTGTGTGTGCGTGCGTGTGTGTGTGTGTGTGTGTGTGTGTGTGTGTGTGTGTGTGTGTGTGTGAAATGTTGGCCTTTGCTAATGCAGGCTTGGAACAGAGGGAGGGAGACAGACAACTCAGAACTCAAAATATAATTTAAAACAATTTTAAATAGTAATGAAATAATGCTGTTCTCACTCCTCCACTCCTCCCAGAGCCTGCTGGTGGGTCTGCCTGCTTCGGCTCTCTCCCCTGCCCAGGGTTATCTTCCACTCAGCTGTCAAAGTGATCTTCCCAGGGTTCAGATCCTACTGTGTTCAACCCCCTCCTCTGAGACCTACAGGACCTAATACAAGGCTGTAACCCTTCATCCCCAATCCCCAGCCTCTCTACCCCTTCCAGTCTTCTTACACTTTATTCCCACACACTCTTATTCCCATCCAGTGACCCTGGCCTCTCAGCTGTTCCTCAAATAAGACCTTCCATCCCTCAACCCTGGGCACCTTCTCTGACTTGGGACTGAGCCTGGAATGCTCTCCCTCCTCTGCTGACCTCCCTGGCTTTCTTTAAATCCCATCTAAAATTTTGCCTGTTCTTCCAGGAAGCCTGCTGGAACTCCCGTTCATCCCAGTGCCTTCTCTCTGTCAATTATTTCCCATCTATCCTCCCTGTGGCCTGTTCAGACATAGCTGTTGGCTGCTTGTCTCCCGCATTAGATTGTGGGCTCCTCGAGGGCAGGGATTGTCTTTTGCCTCTTCTCCTATGCCTTGTGTTGCTGAGCACAGTGCTTGGCACATAGCAGGGGTTTAACAAATACTTATTGACTGACTGACTGATTTGTTGCACATGTATTTAGTATTGACACTCATCTATTCTCTATGGGGCCTTTAAGCATAAGCCAGCTTCCCCGTTTCTCCCTTTCCATCATAATGTTGCTTCTCCTGCTTTTGACCTCACCAGGTCAAAGGAAAAGGGAGGAGGAAGAAAATTTATTATACACCTCCTAATTGCCAGGCTTTGTGCTAACAGTCAGTGCCTTTTAAAAAAGCATCTCATTTGGGCCTCGACACAACTCTTTAAGGTAGGTGCCATTTTAATTCCTATTTTTCTTTGGTCGTTTTTCAGCTGTTTTAGTCATGGCTGATCCTTTGTGACTCCACTGGGGATTTTCCTGCCAAAATGCTGACATTTCTTTGTCCAACTCAATTAACAGTTGAGGAAAATGAGGCAAACGGAGTTAAGTGATTTGCCCAAGGTCACACAGCTAGTCTGAGGCCAAATTGGAACTCAGGTGTTCCTGACTCCAGGCCCAGCCCTCTATGTACAGCATGACCTCCACTGAGCTGTCTCAAGAAGCATACTAGATTGGGCTGTATCTGCCAATTTGTATTGAACTGAGGTCTTGGGAAGAAGGAAGAGAGTGCCCCCAACCTCTGTGTGTGTGTGTGTATGTGTGTGTATGTGTGTGTGTGTGTGTGTGTGTGTGTGTGTGTGTGTGTGTGTTTGTGTCTATGTGTGTCTGTGTGTGTCTTTACTCTCGCTGTATCTGGAAAGTAAACATCCCTTTAAAAAAAGGAATTGGCGTTAAACGAATAAATGGAACTCAGGGACTAGTCACTGGGATTTAACTTGCTGTCCAGGGATGGGGAGGGTGCCTCAGGAGGTGTAGCAGCAGAGAAGACACATCCTAAAACCCCTTAAGTACCCAGATGGAGCCTGCCTGCCTTTGGGAGAATGGCCCCAATTATACCTGCTACGTCTGACTTTGGGGAGTTATAATACTCCTGATCAGCAAAATCTCTCTAGTTCCTCTCCAGTTACCAGCTGGAGACACCTTCACAGTGATTTAGAAAGACTGTGCTTTGGATTCACTTTCATGGAACAGACCCGATGTAACAGACCATATTTGGGGTAACGACAGTTCTTATCTTAGTACTGGCTTGTAGAGACTAGGTGAACAGAAATGTAACAGATAAAATTTCAAGCAACTGAGACAAGTTTTGTAACTGATAGCCACTCTCCCTGGGAAGGGGGAGGACAGAGAAGGGAGAAGGAAGCATCACCATCATCCTTCTAGGCAAACAGTGTGGGGTTTTTGTTGTTTCTCTGTATCAGCTTCCACATAGTTCAGCTTCTGATTGTGGCAGCAGTGCCAGCAGCAATAGCACTTGGGAACTCACTCCTCCCATTCCTTTCTCAGTTACCATGGAGAAGTCATGTCCTACTCTGAGCATATTACTCATTTTTCACTTCTCATGAGATTTCTTCCCTCTCCCTCTTTCAGATGGGGGAGAACAGAACTGTCGTTTCCTCAAGCAGTCATGGCCCCCCAGTGGTCCCCAGATCAGAAAACACTAATGATTTCTGTCCTGTCATATAGGCTCCTATCACACAGATACAGTCCAACTTCTTGGGGAAAATGGAGGCTTCATTAGTGAAAGAGAGGGAATCGAGCTGGTTTGGGGGATGAACACAGAAAGCAAGGCACGATTGACACTAGAGGGATGCATACCAATTATCAGTCAAGTACCTGGGGAATGGTCTTGGTCTGTTCTCTCAAGCAAGTATTCAAAGGCCTTATAGAGACACTCCTATATTTCCCCCTTGGGATTCTACAAGTTGAGTTTAAGATGTCTACAGGGCGTCCAGTTGGAAAGGTCCAATAGACATTTGGAGATTCCAAACTGGGAGTCAAGAGAGAGGTTGGATCAGTAGGGTGAGGATCATCAGCACAGAGATGATCATTGAATGCATGGACACTGATGAGACCAGCATGCAAAATAGTATATAGAGAGAAGGGGCAGTGGACTCAGAATGGAACCCTTGGGGGGCCCTGGTGATCAGTGGGCATGTGCTGAGCTGGATGTAGATCCGGCAAAGGAGACTGAGAAGAAGTGGTCAGACAGGTCAGAGGAGAACCAGGAGAGAGTAGTGCCAAGAGAACCTAGGGAGAAGAGAGTATCAGAGAAAACAGGATACTTGTCAGTGAGAAAAGCTCACGAGATTAAGACATTAAGAGGTGAGGTCAATAGTGACTCTGGAGGGAGCAGTTTACCTGGAATGATGAGGTCAAATGCCAGGCAGAAAAACAAATGAAGAGAATGAGAGGAAGAAGTGGGGTTTCTTATTGTTGGAAAACAGACTTCAGGGGAAGACTTCTTGAACACCAGCAACAAAATGATCGCAAAGGATGAAATTGAACACTTTGATTACGTAAAAGTGAAAAACCTACAGAGTATACACAAATCAAAGGTGGGGAAGGAATCTATAATTAGAGGAAAAAAAAACTTTTTTTTTTTGCTCTTTATAGGGCAATTGGGGTTAAGTAACTTGCCCAAGTTCACACAGCTAGGTTATTTGTTTGTGTGTACGGTAAGTGTCTGAGGCCGGATCCGAACTCAGGCCCTTCTGACTCCAGGGCCGATGCTCTACTCACTGCGCAACCTAGCCGCCCCTAAAAATCGTTTTATAGCAACTTTTTTTGATGTGGAAAAGGTCTGAAAGCCAATTAGGGAAAGACTGAACAAACTGTGGCATATGAATGTATTAGAATACTTGTCTTACACTAAAGTGCTTTCTTTGCCTATTTATCCTATCACAGATCATGCCTTGCCCAAATACCATCCTTGGGCACTCCCATCATCCACTCACTTTGTTCTCAGCCGTATGGTGCTGAACAGAGCTAGGGAAAATCACAAAAATATGTCAGTAGGTCAACTTCCATTTTGTGTTACATAATCTCAACTGGGCCCTCACTGAAGCAAGGCAGATTTTATTTTACACCTTCCTAACCAATTCCCTATCCCGTTAACTGCAATGGCTGTTACAAGCCTTTTTAACCTTCATCAGGCTGTTCATATTACCCTTTGTACTACCCTCTCACCTGGGGAGTATGTCTAATACCTCCCAGAAAAAGGCTGGGGTCATTCACCAAGAGCTCTTTCTTCTCCTCATCTCGTATCACCCAGACATCTCCTCCCAGTTCCCCTCTTCTAATAGACACACATCTCCAACAGATTTATTTTTAAAGGGGAGTCGGATTTTTCCTGGAGGGGGGAGGGAGGAGAGAAGGGGTGGGGTATGGAAGAAAAAAGAAACACAAAGGTAAGCTGTGTTTTGCTCATTGTTTTAATAACCAGCATTAGTTATTAGTAGTACATAGGCTGCCTTGTAGACCAAGTACACAACGAGTAATTAAAGCTAGAGGTGTTCCCATGGCAATGCTGAAGATGGTTCAGTCTTTGGTATTCGGAATTTAGGCTGCCGTCCTTGCGATGTGGATGGATGACTGGGCACAGGCCATGCACAGGCCATGCTCTGACCATCCTTGAACAGGGGAACGGCAACCTGGTCCAGGTGGAAGTAGATGGAATGGTTCATCCCTCGCACCAAAGAGCTGCCAAAGAGCCTCCCCACACTGCAGCCCAAGGGGGATCCTGCTTCTTGTCACTCTCCCTCTGGAGAGGCCCTACCAGGTCCTTCTCTGTTATTCTTCTCCAGGGCCTGTGGAGCGCACACCACAGAGCCCTGCTCCAATCCTGGCTCACATGAAGGGGTGGTCCTTCTCCTTGTCACAGATAACTTCCTTCCAGTCCCCACCAATGTATCCCATCCATACTCACCAGCAGATTCTCCCCTGTCGACTCCACTCTCTACTTGAGATCTGGTATCTCTCTCTGTCTCTCTGTCTCTCTCTGTCTCTCTCTGTCTCTGTCTCTCTCTCTCTCTATCTCTGTCTCTCTGTCTCTCTCTCTCTGTCTCTCTCTCTCTCTCCCTCTCTCTCTGTCTGTCTCTCTCCCTCTCTCCTACTCGTGTCTATGCTTCCTACAAATGTGCTCATTCCTCCCGCTATTCTTACAAAACAAACAAGCCCCAAATAAAAACCAACCCAACAAAAACCCCTCACCTGGTCATCTTGTGCCTCTCCTTCGTCTTGAAGATAAAATCCTTGAGAAAGTCGTCACAATCAGCGCCAAGATGGCAGAAAGGAAGCAGTAACCTCGGTGAGCTCCTCGGTCACTAAGTCTCAAGGGATGAATCTGAGCAGATTCCGGAGTGACAGAGCCCACTGGAAGACGGAGCATGGCAGTGTCCAGCCCAGGACGTTGCCCGGTGTGTCCGGACAGGTCGAGCACAGAGCCTGTGGGGTCTGCACAGCTCAGACCTGGGAACGGACAAGCAGACTACACCAGAGAGAGAAGAAGCCCCGGCCTGCGGACTTAACAAGGACAAATCGCAGTCCTCTCGCCTTCATCTCAGGAAGGGTCATTAGAGCCAGGTAAGAGAGTCGGGCCCCCAGGGGAGAGAGCGGCTTCTCGGGCTGCATTCCGCCCCCAGCCTGGAAGGTTAGAAACTGCCTGCCTGTATAATACAGCGGCTGGAATGGCAAATGATCCTCCCATCCCTCCTTCATGAAGCAGAAAACCCAAAGAGAAGTCTCCCACCCAGATTGACATCCCAAGTTAATGGAAATAGCCCCAGGCTTGAGAGTCTCCAAGAAGGGGTGTAGAAGAGAAGAAGTCTGAAGAGAAGAGAGGGAGGGGTCCCAACAAGCCCCACCTCACCTCACCAACAAAGGCCTACTTATAGCCCAGGGGTATAGAGGCAGAAATCTGAAGTGATCAGATTCACCCCCACCTACTCATCTACATTCCTCACTGACTTCCCTGACTTAGCCATAAACTAGCCACCCAGAGGTATTCAAAGCCAAGCATCAGGCCCTAAACTCATAGACTGAGAAACTAAGAAACAGGAAGTCACAATGGGAAGGAAGGAATCTGAGAAGGAGAAGGGGAAGCCAAGAAAGTCTATTCAAGCCTACTATATACAGCAAGAACAACCAAATACACAGGACGATATAGACCATCTACCCACAGCTGAGACCACAGAAGGAAACATGATCTGGTCTCAAGCCCAAATAGCATTCCTGGAGAAGCTTAAGAAAAATTTTAAAGAGCAAATCAGGGAGGCAGTGACCAAGTTGGAAAAAGAAAATACCTCCCTAATAAAGGAACTTCAAAAACTAACTGAAGACCATAATTCGCTAAAAATTAGATACAATCAAACTGAAAATCAGAACTCTATGATGCAGCAAGAGTCAATCAAACAAAACAAGACGATAGAAAAATTGGAAGAAAATGTAAAATATCTCACTGGAAAAATAATTGACCTAGAGAACAGATCCAGGAGAGGAACCAAACAATTATTGGTCTACCAGAAAGCCATGATGAAAAAAGCAGCCAAGACAACATCCTCCAAGAGATTGTCAAAGAAAACTGTCCTGAGGTCCTGGAATCAGAAGATAAAATAGCTATCGATAGAATTCATTGGAATCCCCCTGAAAGAGATCCCAAACTGAAAACTCCAAGAAATATAGTAGCCAAATTCCAGAATTACAAGATTAAAGAAAAAATTCTACAAGCAGCCAGAAAGAAACAATTTAAATATCGAGAAACTATAGTTAGGATCACACAGGACCTAGCAGCCCCTACCTTAAAAGAGCAGAGGGACTGGAATTTGATATTTCTTAGGGCAAGAGAGAGCTAGGACTACAACCAAGGATTAACTACCCGGCAAAATTGAGCATAAACTTTCATGCAAGGAGATGGACATTTAATGAAATAAGGGACTTCCAGACTTTTCTGATGAAAAAGCCAGAGCTCAATGGAAAATTTGATCTCCAATTACAAGACTCCAGAAAGACACAAAAAGGTAAACAAGGGAAACAAAGACTCACAAATGCATAAGTGCACAAACCCACACCCACAAACACACGTGCTCATTACTTGGGATGCAATAAGAGCAAAATGTGCACATCCGTATAAGTGGAGCTGATAACTGTCAATATTCGAAATGTTTCTGATCATCATGACCTTCAAAAGGGTTATACTTAGATAGAGGGTGTGGGTATGAATGCATTAACATGAAGACTTAAAAAAAAAACTATTAAGGGGATCAAAGGGACTGTAATGGGAAAAAGGAAAGGATGAGATAGGAAAAGGTAAAATATGCCATCTGAAGAGGCATCAAAACACAGTATAGAAGAGGGGAAAGAAAGAGGGAGAGGAACATCATTTAAACACTATTCTCACTGGTTCTGGTTCAAAGAGGGATCAACTTAATCAGTGAAGTTTAAGATTCTAATGTGAATAGACACATAAATTCATTAAATAGAGGAAAAGGAGGGAGGGAGAGGAGCATTGTTTGAAATTTACTCTCATTGGTTTGGAATCAAATGGAGAGTGATTTACTCTGTAAGTATAAAATTTTATTGTGTCCTATAGATAGTGGAAGTGTAAGGGAGGGTGAAAAGGAGGAGACTAAAGGGGGGATTAGAAGGGAGGGAAATAGTAGTAAGGGGAGAGGGTAGGTTAAGAAGGGGGGTCACTGGCTGGGAACACTGAGTGAGGAGGTGGTCAAATGGGAAAAGTTCAAGGAGGAGAAGGGAGAAGGAAGAAACCAAAGCATAAAAAGGGGAGGGCATAGGATGGAGGGGAAGAGACAGATAGCCATCATTACTGTGTGAATGGGATGCACTCTCCCATAAAACGGAGGCGGATAGCAGAATGGACTGAAAACCATAATCCTACAATATGCTGTTAACAAGAAACACATTTCAAACAAAGGGATACCCACAGGGTAAAGGTAAAGGGTTGGAGTAAAATTTATTATGCCTCAGTTAAAGTAAAAAAAGCAGGGGTAGTAATCCTTATCTCAGATAAAGCAAAACCAAGAATAGATCTAATTAAAAGAGATAAGGAAGGAAACTATATCCTACTAAAAGGCACCATCGAGAATGAAGCAATATCACTACTTAATATATATGCACCAAGTGGTATAGCATCCAAGTTCTTAGAGGAGAAGTTAAAGGAATTAGAGGAAGAAATAGATAGCAAAACTATGCTAGTGGGGGAACTTAAACACCCCCTCTCTGAACTCGATAAATCTAACCTCAAAATAAACAAGAAAGAAGGTAAGGAGGTGAATAGAATCTTAGAGAGACTAGATATGATGGCTCTCTGGAGAAAACTGAATGGGGATAAAAAGGAATTTACTTTCTTCTCAGCAGTGCATGGTACATACTCAAAAATAGACCATGTACTAGGGCATAAAAACATCACAATCCAGTGCATTATAGACATAGAGGCGAGCAGTAAGGAGATGGGGTGCGGTGGGGTTGGTGGGCTCCATTTGAAAAATAGCACGAAGGCCAGACTGGCTGGATCTTAGGGGGTGTCGACTGTCAAAGGACTGGAAAAGTAGTGTAACTGGGGTCTGGTTTTGGTAGGGACCACCTGAGTAGAAAGGTTGTGGGGGAAAGGGAGCAGCACAGAAGGATCCTTACACGTCAAACAGGGCCCTTTCTGTTTGATCCTGAAAGCAATTGGGAGCCACTGCAGTTTATTGAGGAGGGGGGTGACACGGTCAGATCTACAATTTAGATAGGTGATGTTGGCAGCTGAGTGGAAGATGGCCTGAGGACTTGATGCACATCAGAAATCTGTTGGGATTATCCAGGCACGAGAAGATGAGGGCTCAGACCAGGGTGACTGGTGCCCGTGAGAATTCAGAGAAGGGGGCACAAATGAGAGATGTTGTGAAGGTGCAAAAGAGGAGACTTGGCGATAGATTGGCTATGTGAGGTAAGTGTGAGCAAGGAGTCAAGGATGGTGGAGAGGTTTAAGATCAGTGTGGAAAGGGGAGGAAGGTAACATCCTTGAGAGAAACAGGGAAGTTCAGAAGAAGGCGTGGGGTGCAGTGGGTTAGGGGGGAAAATGAGTTTGGTTTCGAACACATTGAAATTGAGATGTCTATGGGGCATCCAATTCAGTATGTCCCATAGGTGATTGGCAGTGCCAATTGGAGTTTGAGACCGCTTAGGGCTTGGATAAAAAGATCTGGGGATGGTCTGCCCAGGGAATCATGGGAGCTGGTGAGGATTAGCAAGTGACATCATTTAGAGGAAATGAGATCCTAAGAGAGACACCTGAGGTACACCCATGGTTACTGGGGATGACCTGGAGGAATATCAAAGAAACAAGACCGACAGTGGTTAGACAAATAGGAGAAAAACCAGGAGACAGTAGTGTCATTAAAGACCTGCCAAAGAGAGTGTAAACAGAAGAGTCTGACTAGTGGTTAGAATGTGGGTTAGAAGTGGAATCGCTGTTGAAGGCTACAGAGAGGTCCAAAGGAGTGAGGATTGAAAGAAGTCCATTATGTTCTCCAGGTAATGATCATTGGTGACTTTGGAGAGAGCAGATTCAATTGAACGATGGTGATGGAAGTCTTTACACTGCAGAGAGTTTAGAGTGAAAGGAGAGGAAGCAAAGGCACCTGTTGTGACAACTTTCTCACTTTTTAAAATTAATTTATTAGTTTAGTTTCAGTTAACAAGATTCAATTCCATAGTTCCTTGATTTTCAAATTTCCTTTATTCCCCCCTCCCCCCATGACAGCATATAGTCCAGGATAGGATCTGCAAATACATTCATATTAGACATTATTCCAATTACAAAGGCGTATTGTACTAGGTGGGATGAAAGATGGTAAAGAAGAAATAAAACCAAACAAAGAAAAGAAAGAGATCATTTAGTTTGCTTCCATCAGGATTCAGGCTCAGTTCCTTCTAGATATATCTCTGGATGGAGTATTTCTCTCTTTCTTGAGTCTTTCGGGATTGACTTATATCACTGCATTGCTGAAAAGAGTCCAGTCTGTCATAGTTGGTCATCACAGATATGGTATGTCTGTGATTGTATACAAATTTCTTCTGATTCTACTCTTCTCGATCAGCATCAGTTTGTATAAGTCTCTCCAGGTAATTATGAAATCCGTCACCTCCTCGTTTCTTATAGCACAATAATATTCCATTGCATTCATATACCACAACTGGTTTAGCCATTCCCCAGTTGATGGGCACCACTTTAGTTTACAATTCTTTGCAACCACAAAGAGGGCTGCTATAAATATTTTTGTACATATGGGTCTTTCTCCCACTTCTATGATCTCTTTGGTATATAAACCTAGAAGTGGTATTGTTGGCTCAAAGGGTATGAAATTATTTATAATCCTTTGGGCATAATTCCAGATTGCTCTCCAGAATGGTTGGATAAGTTCACAACTCCACCAGCAATGTATTAGGGTTCCAATTTGTCCACATCCTCTCCAGCATTTGTCACTTTCTTGTTTTGTCATCTTAGCCAATCTGACTGGAGAGATGTGGTATCCCAGAGTTGTTTTGATTTGCATTTCTCTAATCAATAGTGATTTAGAGCATTTCTTAATATGCTTATAGATATCTTTAATTTCTTTCTCTGAAAACTGCCTGTTCATATCCTTTGACCATTTGTCAATTGGGGAATGACTTGTATTCATATAGATTTGGCTCAATTCTCTATAAATTCTGGAAATGAGTCCTTTATCAGAGACACAAGTTGCAAAAATTCTTTCCCAATTTCCCACCTCCCTCTTGATCTTGGTTACATTGGCTTTGTTTGTACAGAAGCTTTTCAATTTAATGTAATCAGAATTGTCCATTTTGCATTTTATAATACTCTCTAGTTCTTGTTTGGTCCTAAAGTCTTCCCCTCTCCACAAATCTGTCAGGGAAACTATTCCTTGCTTTCCCAAATTGTGTACAGTATCATCCTTTACACCTAGATCATGCACCCATTTAGACTTGGTTTTGGTATATGGTGTTAGTTAGTTATCTGTGCCCAGTTTCTGCCATACTGTATTCCAGTTTTCCCAGCAGTTTTTTTTTTTTGTCAGATACTGCATTCTTATCCCCCAAACTGGGGTCTTTGGGTTTATCGAACAATAGGTTACTATATTCATTAACTGCTGGGTCTCCTGTGCCTAATCTATTCCATTGATCCACTACTCTACACCTCTGCC
Organism: Gymnobelideus leadbeateri; assembly: GCA_011680675.1. NCBI lineage: Eukaryota > Metazoa > Chordata > Mammalia > Diprotodontia > Petauridae > Gymnobelideus > Gymnobelideus leadbeateri. The sequence goes on from WOXC01003814.1 coordinate 146,067, forward strand.
AGTAACAAGCAGTTTTGATGACTGCTGCAGTTAATACAGATTAAGATCTGGCATAGCTAGTCCACCTTCCCTAGCATTTCTTTTCATTAATTCCCTTGATATTCTAGACCGTATGTTTTTCCAAATAAATTTTGTTATTATTTTGTCTAACTCTAGAAAGTAGTTTTTTGGTAAATTGATTGGTATGGCAATAAATATATAGTTTAGTTTGGGTAAAATTGTCATTTTTATTATATTGGCTCTACCCAGCCACGAGCAATTGATATTTTTCCAACTATTTAGATCTGCTTTTATTTGTGTGAGAAGTATTTTGTAGTTGTGATCATATAGATTCTGGGTTTGTTTTGGCAAGTAGATTCCCAAATATTTTATAATGTCTACAGTGACTTTAAATGGGATTTCTCTTTCTATCTCTTGCTGTTGAGTTTTATTAGAGATGTACAGGAATGCTGAGGATTTACGTGGGTTTATTTTATATCCTGCCACTTTGCCAAATTTATGTATTGTCTTAAGTAGTTTTTTACTCAGTTCTCTAGGATTCTCTAAGTATATCATCATATCATCTGCGAAGAGTGATAGCTTGGTCACTTCTTTGCCTAATTTGATACCTTTGATTTCTTTTTCTTCTCTATTTGCTACTGCCAGTGTTTCTAGTACCAGATTGAATAAGAGGGCTGATAGTGGACACCCTTGTTTCACTCCTGATCTTATTGGAAAGGCCTCTAGTTTATCCCCATTGTATATAATACTTGCTGATGGTTTTAAAAAGATGCTATCAACTATTTTAAGAAAGGCTCCATTTATTCCTATACTTTCTAGTGTTTTTAATAGGAAGGGATGCTGTACTTTGTCAAAAGCCTTTTCTGCATCTATTGAGATGATCATGTGGTTGCTGCTAGTTTTATTGTTGATATGCTCAATTATACTGATGGCTTTCCTAATATTAAACCATCCTTGCATTCCTGGAATGAATCCTACCTGATCAGAGTGTATTATTTTTTTGATAAGTTGTTGGAGTCTTTTGGCTAATATTTTATTAAGAATTTTTGCATCTAAATTCATGAGGGAAATTGGTCTATAATTTTCTTTCTCTGTTTTATCTCTTCCTGATTTAGGAAGAGTACCATATTTGTGTCATAGAAAGAGTTTGGTAGGACTCCTTCTTCACTAATTTTCCCAAATAGTTTGTAGAGTATTGGAATCAATTGTTCTTTAAATGTTTGATAGAATTCACTAGTGAACCCATCTGTCCCTGGAGATTTTTTCCTAGAGAGTTCATTGATGGCTTTTTTGATTTCTTTTTCTGAGATGGGGTTACTTAGGTAATTCACTTCCTCTTCAGTTAATCTGGCAACTTGTGATTTTGTACATATTCATCCCTTTCACTAAGATTGTCGTATTTATGTGCATACAATTGGGCAAAATAATTCCTCATTATTTTTTTTTTGTTTCCTCTTCATTGGAGGTAGATTCACCCTTTTTATTTTTGATACTCACAATTTGGTTTTCTTCTTTCTTTTTTTTATCATATTGACTAAGGGTTTATCAATTTTGTTGATTTTTTCATAAAACCAGCTCTTAGTTTTATTTATTAGTTCAATGGTTTTCTTAATTTCAATTTTATTAATCTCACCTTTGGTTGTCAATAATTCTAATTTAGTACTAAATTGAGGATTTTCAATTTGTTGTTTTTCTAGCTTTTTCAATTCCTTGTCCAATTCATTGACCTCCCTTCTCTCTGCTTTAATTAAGTATGCACTCAGGGATATAAAACTTCCCCTGAGAACTGGCTTTGGTGCATCCCACAAATTTTGGTATGTTGTCTCATTATTATCATTCTCTTGAATGAAATTATTGATTGTTTCTATAATTTCTTGTTTGACCCATCCATTCTTTAGGATTAAATTGTTTAATTTTGAATTACTTTTTAGTCTGTCTTTCCATGGCCCTTTATTGCATATAATTTTTATTGCATCATGATCTGAGAATGATGCATTTAGTATTTCTGCCTTTTTGCACTGGATTGTGATGTTTTTATGCCCTAGTACATGGTCTATTTTTGAGTATGTACCATGCACTGCTGAGAAGAAAGTAAATTCCTTTTTATCCCCATTCAGTTTTCTCCAGAGAGCCATCATATCTAGTCTCTCTAAGATTCTATTCACCTCCTTACCTTCTTTCTTGTTTATTTTGAGGTTAGATTTATCGAGTTCAGAGAGGGGGTGTTTAAGTTCCCCCACTAGCATAGTTTTGCTATCTATTTCTTCCTCTAATTCCTTTAACTTCTCCTCTAAGAACTTGGATGCTATACCACTTGGTGCATATATATTAAGTAGTGATATTGCTTCATTCTCGATGGTGCCTTTTAGTAGGATATAGTTTCCTTCCTTATCTCTTTTAATTAGATCTATTCTTGGTTTTGCTTTATCTGAGATAAGGATTACTACCCCTGCTTTTTTTACTTTAACTGAGGCATAATAAATTTTACTCCAACCCTTTACCTTTACCCTGTGGGTATCCCTTTGTTTGAAATGTGTTTCTTGTTAACAGCATATTGTAGGATTATGGTTTTCAGTCCATTCTGCTATCCGCCTCCGTTTTATGGGAGAGTGCATCCTATTCACACAGTAATGATGGCTATCTGTCTCTTCCCCTCCATCCTATGCCCTCCCCTTTTTATGCTTTGGTTTCTTCCTTCTCCCTTCTCCTCCTTGAACTTTTCCCATTTGACCACCTCCTCACTCAGTGTTCCCAGCCAGTGACCCCCCTTCTTAACCTACCCTCTCCCCTTACTACTATTTCCCTCCCTTCTAATCCCCCCTTTAGTCTCCTCCTTTTCACCCTCCCTTACACTTCCACTATCTATAGGACACAATAAAATTTTATACTTACAGAGTAAATCACTCTCCATTTGATTCCAAACCAATGAGAGTAAATTTCAAACAATGCTCCTCTCCCTCCCTCCTTTTCCTCTATTTAATGAATTTATGTGTCTATTCACATTAGAATCTTAAACTTCACTGATTAAGTTGATCCCTCTTTGAACCAGAACCAGTGAGAATAGTGTTTAAATGATGTTCCTCTCCCTCTTTCTTTCCCCTCTTCTATACTGTGTTTTGATGCCTCTTCAGATGGCATATTTTACCTTTTCCTATCTCATCCTTTCCTTTTTCCCATTACAGTCCCTTTGATCCCCTTAATAGTTTTTTTTTTAAGTCTTCATGTTAATGCATTCATACCCACACCCTCTATCTAAGTATAACCCTTTTGAAGGTCATGATGATCAGAAACATTTCGAATATTGACAGTTATCAGCTCCACTTATACGGATGTGCACATTTTGCTCTTATTGCATCCCAAGTAATGAGCACGTGTGTTTGTGGGTGTGGGTTTGTGCACTTATGCATTTGTGAGTCTTTGTTTCCCTTGTTTACCTTTTTGTGTCTTTCTGGAGTCTTGTAATTGGAGATCAAATTTTCCATTGAGCTCTGGCTTTTTCATCAGAAAAGTCTGGAAGTCCCTTATTTCATTAAATGTCCATCTCCTTGCATGAAAGTTTATGCTCAATTTTGCCGGGTAGTTAATCCTTGGTTGTAGTCCTAGCTCTCTTGCCCTACGAAATATCAAATTCCAGTCCCTCTGCTCTTTTAAGGTAGGGGCTGCTAGGTCCTGTGTGATCCTAACTATAGTTCCTCGATATTTAAATTGTTTCTTTCTGGCTGCTTGTAGAATTTTTTCTTTAATCTTGTAATTCTGGAATTTGGCTACTATATTTCTTGGAGTTTTCAGTTTGGGATCTCTCTCAGGGGGATTCCAATGAATTCTATCGATAGCTATTTTATCTTCTGATTCCAGGACCTCAGGACAGTTTTCTTTGACAATCTCTTGGAGGATGTTGTCTTGGCTGCTTTTTTCATCATGGCTTTCTGGTAGACCAATAATTGTTTGGTTCCTCTCCTGGATCTGTTCTCTAGGTCAATTATTTTTCCAGTGAGATATTTTACATTTTCTTCCAATTTTTCTATCGTCTTGTTTTGTTTGATTGACTCTTGCTGCATCATAGAGTTCTGATTTTCAGTTTGATTGTATCTAATTTTTAGCGAATTATGGTCTTCAGTTAGTTTTTGAAGTTCCTTTATTAGGGAGGTATTTTCTTTTTCCAACTTGGTCACTGCCTCCCTGATTTGCTCTTTAAAATTTTTCTTAAGCTTCTCCAGGAATGCTATTTGGGCTTGAGACCAGATCATGTTTCCTTCTGTGGTCTCAGCTGTGGGTAGATGGTCTATATCGTCCTGTGTATTTGGTTGTTCTTGCTGTATATAGTAGGCTTGAATAGACTTTCTTGGCTTCCCCTTCTCCTTCTCAGATTCCTTCCTTCCCATTGTGACTTCCTGTTTCTTAGTTTCTCAGTCTATGAGTTTAGGGCCTGATGCTTGGCTTTGAATACCTCTGGGTGGCTAGTTTATGGCTAAGTCAGGGAAGTCAGTGAGGAATGTAGATGAGTAGGTGGGGGTGAATCTGATCACTTCAGATTTCTGCCTCTATACCCCTGGGCTATAAGTAGGCCTTTGTTGGTGAGGTGAGGTGGGGCTTGTTGGGACCCCTCCCTCTCTTCTCTTCAGACTTCTTCTCTTCTACACCCCTTCTTGGAGACTCTCAAGCCTGGGGCTATTTCCATTAACTTGGGATGTCAATCTGGGTGGGAGACTTCTCTTTGGGTTTTCTGCTTCATGAAGGAGGGATGGGAGGATCATTTGCCATTCCAGCCGCTGTATTATACAGGCAGGCAGTTTCTAACCTTCCAGGCTGGGGGCGGAATGCAGCCCGAGAAGCCGCTCTCTCCCCTGGGGGCCCGACTCTCTTACCTGGCTCTAATGACCCTTCCTGAGATGAAGGCGAGAGGACTGCGATTTGTCCTTGTTAAGTCCGCAGGCCGGGGCTTCTTCTCTCTCTGGTGTAGTCTGCTTGTCCGTTCCCAGGTCTGAGCTGTGCAGACCCCACAGGCTCTGTGCTCGACCTGTCCGGACACACCGGGCAACGTCCTGGGCTGGACACTGCCATGCTCCGTCTTCCAGTGGGCTCTGTCACTCCGGAATCTGCTCAGATTCATCCCTTGAGACTTAGTGACCGAGGAGCTCACCGAGGTTACTGCTTCCTTTCTGCCATCTTGGCGCTGATTGTGACGACTTTCTCAAGGATTTTATCTTCAAGACGAAGGAGAGGCACAAGATGACCAGGTGAGGGGTTTTTGTTGGGTTGGTTTTTATTTGGGGCTTGTTTGTTTTGTAAGAATAGCGGGAGGAATGAGCACATTTGTAGGAAGCATAGACACGAGTAGGAGAGAGGGAGAGAGACAGACAGAGAGAGAGGGAGAGAGAGAGACAGAGAGAGAGAGACAGAGAGACAGAGACAGAGAGACAGAGATAGAGAGAGAGAGAGACAGAGACAGAGAGAGACAGAGAGAGACAGAGAGACAGAGAGAGATACCAGATCTCAAGTAGAGAGTGGAGTCGACAGGGGAGAATCTGCTGGTGAGTATGGATGGGATACATTGGTGGGGACTGGAAGGAAGTTATCTGTGACAAGGAGAAGGACCACCCCTTCATGTGAGCCAGGATTGGAGCAGGGCTCTGTGGTGTGCGCTCCACAGGCCCTGGAGAAGAATAACAGAGAAGGACCTGGTAGGGCCTCTCCAGAGGGAGAGTGACAAGAAGCAGGATCCCCCTTGGGCTGCAGTGTGGGGAGGCTCTTTGGCAGCTCTTTGGTGCGAGGGATGAACCATTCCATCTACTTCCACCTGGACCAGGTTGCCGTTCCCCTGTTCAAGGATGGTCAGAGCATGGCCTGTGCATGGCCTGTGCCCAGTCATCCATCCACATCGCAAGGACGGCAGCCTAAATTCCGAATACCAAAGACTGAACCATCTTCAGCATTGCCATGGGAACACCTCTAGCTTTAATTACTCGTTGTGTACTTGGTCTACAAGGCAGCCTATGTACTACTAATAACTAATGCTGGTTATTAAAACAATGAGCAAAACACAGCTTACCTTTGTGTTTCTTTTTTCTTCCATACCCCACCCCTTCTCTCCTCCCTCCCCCCTCCAGGAAAAATCCGACTCCCCTTTAAAAATAAATCTGTTGGAGATGTGTGTCTATTAGAAGAGGGGAACTGGGAGGAGATGTCTGGGTGATACGAGATGAGGAGAAGAAAGAGCTCTTGGTGAATGACCCCAGCCTTTTTCTGGGAGGTATTAGACATACTCCCCAGGTGAGAGGGTAGTACAAAGGGTAATATGAACAGCCTGATGAAGGTTAAAAAGGCTTGTAACAGCCATTGCAGTTAACGGGATAGGGAATTGGTTAGGAAGGTGTAAAATAAAATCTGCCTTGCTTCAGTGAGGGCCCAGTTGAGATTATGTAACACAAAATGGAAGTTGACCTACTGACATATTTTTGTGATTTTCCCTAGCTCTGTTCAGCACCATACGGCTGAGAACAAAGTGAGTGGATGATGGGAGTGCCCAAGGATGGTATTTGGGCAAGGCATGATCTGTGATAGGATAAATAGGCAAAGAAAGCACTTTAGTGTAAGACAAGTATTCTAATACATTCATATGCCACAGTTTGTTCAGTCTTTCCCTAATTGGCTTTCAGACCTTTTCCACATCAAAAAAAGTTGCTATAAAACGATTTTTAGGGGCGGCTAGGTTGCGCAGTGAGTAGAGCATCGGCCCTGGAGTCAGAAGGGCCTGAGTTCGGATCCGGCCTCAGACACTTACCGTACACACAAACAAATAACCTAGCTGTGTGAACTTGGGCAAGTTACTTAACCCCAATTGCCCTATAAAGAGCAAAAAAAAAAAGTTTTTTTTTCCTCTAATTATAGATTCCTTCCCCACCTTTGATTTGTGTATACTCTGTAGGTTTTTCACTTTTACGTAATCAAAGTGTTCAATTTCATCCTTTGCGATCATTTTGTTGCTGGTGTTCAAGAAGTCTTCCCCTGAAGTCTGTTTTCCAACAATAAGAAACCCCACTTCTTCCTCTCATTCTCTTCATTTGTTTTTCTGCCTGGCATTTGACCTCATCATTCCAGGTAAACTGCTCCCTCCAGAGTCACTATTGACCTCACCTCTTAATGTCTTAATCTCGTGAGCTTTTCTCACTGACAAGTATCCTGTTTTCTCTGATACTCTCTTCTCCCTAGGTTCTCTTGGCACTACTCTCTCCTGGTTCTCCTCTGACCTGTCTGACCACTTCTTCTCAGTCTCCTTTGCCGGATCTACATCCAGCTCAGCACATGCCCACTGATCACCAGGGCCCCCCAAGGGTTCCATTCTGAGTCCACTGCCCCTTCTCTCTATATACTATTTTGCATGCTGGTCTCATCAGTGTCCATGCATTCAATGATCATCTCTGTGCTGATGATCCTCACCCTACTGATCCAACCTCTCTCTTGACTCCCAGTTTGGAATCTCCAAATGTCTATTGGACCTTTCCAACTGGACGCCCTGTAGACATCTTAAACTCAACTTGTAGAATCCCAAGGGGGAAATATAGGAGTGTCTCTATAAGGCCTTTGAATACTTGCTTGAGAGAACAGACCAAGACCATTCCCCAGGTACTTGACTGATAATTGGTATGCATCCCTCTAGTGTCAATCGTGCCTTGCTTTCTGTGTTCATCCCCCAAACCAGCTCGATTCCCTCTCTTTCACTAATGAAGCCTCCATTTTCCCCAAGAAGTTGGACTGTATCTGTGTGATAGGAGCCTATATGACAGGACAGAAATCATTAGTGTTTTCTGATCTGGGGACCACTGGGGGGCCATGACTGCTTGAGGAAACGACAGTTCTGTTCTCCCCCATCTGAAAGAGGGAGAGGGAAGAAATCTCATGAGAAGTGAAAAATGAGTAATATGCTCAGAGTAGGACATGACTTCTCCATGGTAACTGAGAAAGGAATGGGAGGAGTGAGTTCCCAAGTGCTATTGCTGCTGGCACTGCTGCCACAATCAGAAGCTGAACTATGTGGAAGCTGATACAGAGAAACAACAAAAACCCCACACTGTTTGCCTAGAAGGATGATGGTGATGCTTTCTTCTCCCTTCTCTGTCCTCCCCCTTCCCAGGGAGAGTGGCTATCAGTTACAAAACTTGTCTCAGTTGCTTGAAATTTTATCTGTTACATTTCTGTTCACCTAGTCTCTACAAGCCAGTACTAAGATAAGAACTGTCGTTACCCCAAATATGGTCTGTTACATCGGGTCTGTTCCATGAAAGTGAATCCAAAGCACAGTCTTTCTAAATCACTGTGAAGGTGTCTCCAGCTGGTAACTGGAGAGGAACTAGAGAGATTTTGCTGATCAGGAGTATTATAACTCCCCAAAGTCAGACGTAGCAGGTATAATTGGGGCCATTCTCCCAAAGGCAGGCAGGCTCCATCTGGGTACTTAAGGGGTTTTAGGATGTGTCTTCTCTGCTGCTACACCTCCTGAGGCACCCTCCCCATCCCTGGACAGCAAGTTAAATCCCAGTGACTAGTCCCTGAGTTCCATTTATTCGTTTAACGCCAATTCCTTTTTTTAAAGGGATGTTTACTTTCCAGATACAGCGAGAGTAAAGACACACACAGACACACATAGACACAAACACACACACACACACACACACACACACACACACACACACACACATACACACACACACACAGAGGTTGGGGGCACTCTCTTCCTTCTTCCCAAGACCTCAGTTCAATACAAATTGGCAGATACAGCCCAATCTAGTATGCTTCTTGAGACAGCTCAGTGGAGGTCATGCTGTACATAGAGGGCTGGGCCTGGAGTCAGGAACACCTGAGTTCCAATTTGGCCTCAGACTAGCTGTGTGACCTTGGGCAAATCACTTAACTCCGTTTGCCTCATTTTCCTCAACTGTTAATTGAGTTGGACAAAGAAATGTCAGCATTTTGGCAGGAAAATCCCCAGTGGAGTCACAAAGGATCAGCCATGACTAAAACAGCTGAAAAACGACCAAAGAAAAATAGGAATTAAAATGGCACCTACCTTAAAGAGTTGTGTCGAGGCCCAAATGAGATGCTTTTTTAAAAGGCACTGACTGTTAGCACAAAGCCTGGCAATTAGGAGGTGTATAATAAATTTTCTTCCTCCTCCCTTTTCCTTTGACCTGGTGAGGTCAAAAGCAGGAGAAGCAACATTATGATGGAAAGGGAGAAACGGGGAAGCTGGCTTATGCTTAAAGGCCCCATAGAGAATAGATGAGTGTCAATACTAAATACATGTGCAACAAATCAGTCAGTCAGTCAATAAGTATTTGTTAAACCCCTGCTATGTGCCAAGCACTGTGCTCAGCAACACAAGGCATAGGAGAAGAGGCAAAAGACAATCCCTGCCCTCGAGGAGCCCACAATCTAATGCGGGAGACAAGCGGCCAACAGCTATGTCTGAACAGGCCACAGGGAGGATAGATGGGAAATAATTGACAGAGAGAAGGCACTGGGATGAACGGGAGTTCCAGCAGGCTTCCTGGAAGAACAGGCAAAATTTTAGATGGGATTTAAAGAAAGCCAGGGAGGTCAGCAGAGGAGGGAGAGCATTCCAGGCTCAGTCCCAAGTCAGAGAAGGTGCCCAGGGTTGAGGGATGGAAGGTCTTATTTGAGGAACAGCTGAGAGGCCAGGGTCACTGGATGGGAATAAGAGTGTGTGGGAATAAAGTGTAAGAAGACTGGAAGGGGTAGAGAGGCTGGGGATTGGGGATGAAGGGTTACAGCCTTGTATTAGGTCCTGTAGGTCTCAGAGGAGGGGGTTGAACACAGTAGGATCTGAACCCTGGGAAGATCACTTTGACAGCTGAGTGGAAGATAACCCTGGGCAGGGGAGAGAGCCGAAGCAGGCAGACCCACCAGCAGGCTCTGGGAGGAGTGGAGGAGTGAGAACAGCATTATTTCATTACTATTTAAAATTGTTTTAAATTATATTTTGAGTTCTGAGTTGTCTGTCTCCCTCCCTCTGTTCCAAGCCTGCATTAGCAAAGGCCAATATTTCACACACACACACACACACACACACACACACACACACACACACACACGCACGCACACACACACGCACACACACACGTACAATCCATACTTGCACATTTCAGTTCTTTATCTGGGGGTGGACAGCATCTTCCTTCTTATGTCCTTTGTACTTGATTTCAATGTTCATTTTACTCAGAATAGCTTGCTTGTTCAGTTACACTTCAAACAATATTGCTGGTACTGTATACAAGGCACTCATGGCTCTGCCCCTTTCACTGTGCATTATTTCATGCAAGTCTTTCCACGCTTTTCTCATATTACCCTGTTAGTCTTTTCCTACAGCACAGCAGTATTCCATCACAATCATACACATATGGCTTTTTCAGCCATTCCCCAATTCGTGGGCATCCCCTCCATTTTCAGTTCTTTGCCACCACAGAGATCACTGGTGTATATATTTTAGAATATATAGGTCCTTTTCCTTATTCCCCGTGCACTTTGAGAAACAGACCTAATAGTGATATTGCTGTGTCAAAGGGTATATATACATGCTTTCATAACTCTTTGCACATGATTCCAGATCATTGCCCAAAATGGTTGGATCGGTTCACAGTTCCACCAACAGTTAATTAGTGTTCCAATTTTTGACATCCCCTTCAATATTTGTCACTTCCCCTACTTTTATTTTAGCCAGTTTGATAGGTGTGAGACGGTACCTCTCACACAATGAGTGTTTTCAATTTTCATTTCTCTAACTGTATCAAAATTTCTCTAAATTTCATTTCTTTAGTCAACGATTTAGAGTATTTTTTCATGTGATTATATACAGCTTTTATTTCCTCTTCCAAGACATGCATTCAGAACAACACAAACACATGGAAACATCCACAAGTAAAGTATCAGAGAAAAATGCAGATTGGAATCAAGCCCAACAAGAATTCTTAGAAGAGCTGATTTCTTTTCTTCTTCTTTTTTATCAAATAAGAGAGGTAGAGGGGAAGTTGAGAGAAAGAAGAAATGAGAATAATGCAAGAAATCCCAAAATGAAAACTCCCAGGAATGATATTGCCAAAATCCAGAGCTCCCAGGTCAAGGAGAAAGTACTGAAAGCAGGCAGAGAGAAATCATTCAAATGCCACAGACTTGCAACAAAGAGCAAAGGATCTAGGATTGCAATGGAGAATAACCTACCCAGCGAAACTGAGTATAATTCTTCAGGAGGAAAAATGTCTATTTAATGAAATAGTGGACTTTCAAGTATTCCTGACAAAAAGATTGGAGCTGAATAGAAACTCTGACATTCACACAGAAGAATCAAGAGAAGCAGAAAAAGATAGCCATAAAAGAACAATCACAATGGTCTCCACAGTTTAACAAAGTTAAACTGTTTACATTTCTCTATGAGAAGATGATACACGTTGGATTTATGCTGGAAATAAAGGATTGATTCAATAGAAGGAAAAAACATATTAATCTATGATAAAACTGCTACATTTATATATGTGGTCTATTATATTAGTAAGAAAATATCTTTTAAAAATATATTCTTATATCAAGATTCTTAAAAATATCTTTTGACAAAATTCAACACGCATTTGTGTTCACAGAACTAAATGGACCTTTATGTATTATGGAGAAAAGTCTATTTTATTATTATACATTATGCACAATGGAGCAAGGCTAGAGATCTTTCCAGTAGGCCCATTTTCAACACTATTATTTGATGAAGTTTTAGAAAATGCTAGCTATAGCAATAAGACAGGAATAGCAAATTGAAAGAATACTCATAGGCAAAGAGGAAAGGAAACATTTACTCTTATGCAGATGATATAACTGTCTGGAATTCCCTTAAGATCCAGTTAAAATTTTATTTAAGGGTTTTTAAAATTCAGCAAAATTCCAGAATATAAAATAAACCCAGAGAAAGCATTAACATCTCTGTTGTATTACCAAAAATCCAGCAGGAAAAGGAGGAATGCCATTTAAAATAATTACAGAATGTATAAAATATTTTAAAGTCTATGTTCAGAGACACATAAATTTTATGATATTTAGGTACAAAGCAGTTCTAAGAGATATAAACACAGACCTCACTATTTGGAATAGGGTTACTAGGTGGCACCATAGATCATGGAGTGCTGGAGGCAGGAAGATACATCTCCTGAGTTCAAATCTGGTCTCAGACACTTATTAGCTGTGTGACGCTGGGCAAGTCACTTGCTCCTGTCTGCCTCAGTTTCCTCATCTGAAAAATGAGCTGGAGATGTCGTTTTTTACCTCTGGGCTTCCCTGACTTCTTTCAAGTCTCAGCTAAAATCCTATGTTTTTCTACAAGAAGCCTTTCACCGTCCCTCTTGGTGGGGCCTAGAAATATATTAGAAACATATTAGAGGCAAGCCTGGAACTTTCTCATAGCAATAGCATGATAACATCAAAAGATGCAACTGACTGCTTTGGAGACCTAAGCTGCCCATCCATGAATGGTCTTCCCTGCTTCACCCTAGTCAACCCTAGTCAGCCTCTTCCTATGCTTTCCCTACATGTCTTCACTCTTCCACCGAGGGCAGTATATGTGTGGGAGTTTCTGCCCCAGGTTTATGCAAATAAGTATTTATTATTACCCTTATTTCTCCATCATTTCCTTTGCTTTGTGTCCTCTGGCTGACTGTTACATGTAAACACGTTAGTCAGGGCTAGTACACTGTGGACTTAGGTGATGTAGCCCCATGGAAAACCTTGAAAATGAAGCAGCCTTTTCCAAGGGACTCACTCTACATATGGGGCAAGGTCCCCTTTATTCTACAGATGAGGAAACTAAGTCTCTCTCTGTGTGTCTCTCTGTCTCTGTCTGTCTGTCTCTCTCTGCATCTGTCTGTCTGTCTCTGTCTCTCTCTCTCGCACTGTACCTTTCTCTCTTTTTGTCTTTTTCTCTCTGTCCCCCTAAGATCCCTTACACCTCCCCTCCAATGAGCTGATGGCCCTTCTGTATCAGTTTCCTCCTTTGTTAAAACAACAATTTAATTCTGATTTTTTTTTTAATTGTCTGCAGGGGGATAGGCAGGGCAATTGGGGTTAAGTGACTTGCCCAAGGTAACATGGCTAGTTGTGTGTGTGTGTGTGTGTCTGTGTGTGTGTCTGTGTGTGTGTGTGTGTTAAGTGTCTGAGGCCGGATTTGAACTCAGGTCTTCCTGACTCCAGGGCCAGTGTTCTATTCACTGCCGCTTAGCCGCCCACAATTCAATTCTAAAGAACTGGCAGCTGGCAGGCAGAAATTTATTAAGCACTTGATATTTGCCAAGCTCTGTGCTAAGTGCTGGGAATGGAACTTCATGTAAAAGGAAAGACATTCCTTCAACGTGTTTAAATTTGAATGGGGAAGATCACAGAAAAAAAAAAAAAGAACTGCAAAGCAAGGCCATGGTGGGAAGAGAAATTCAGGGGTGGAGGATGTCAGCTACGTTTTGAGCTTGGGTGGCTCGAGTGATGGTTGAATCCTTTCAGTAATACGGAAGTGTGAAAGTTGGGAGGGTTTAGGAGGACAAAATCATGATTCTGGATATCTTAGGTTTAAGATGTCTATTGGACTGCCAGCTCTAGATATGTGAAAGTTTGATGGAGATGCGAAATTAGAGGTCAGCAGAGACTTTAGGACCAACTAGATAGATGTGAGAAATGTAATTATGGCAATGATAATTAAATCTATGGGAGCTGATAAAATCATCAAGTGAAGTAAGTAAAAGGACATGAGAAGAGGATCAAAGACAGAACCTGGAAGGACACAACATTAGAGAGCATGGTCTGGAAGAGAATCCAGCCAAGGAGACTGAGAGAGAGTGGTCAGATAGGTAGGAGGAAAACCCGGGGAAGGCCTGCCCCCCAAACCTAGAGAGAAGAGGAGATTAAGGAGAAGAGGTGTTTAACAAAGTCAAAGGCTACCGAGAAGGCAAGAAGAATGAGGATTGAGGAAAGGTCATTGGAACTGGCAATTGCAAAATCATCAGTAACTTGGGAGAAGAATAGTTTCCATGAAATGATAAGATTGGAAGTTGGAAGTAAGGTATTAAGAAGACAGTGTGAGGAAGCTATGGTAGCCAAACTTTTCAACATGTTTAAAGGGCATAAGAGACATAGGACAACACAAGGAAGGGTGAGGTTTTTCAAGTGATGGCTTTTTTTCAGTATAGAGGAGACATGGGCATGTTTGTAGTGAGTCAGAGAAGCAGCCAGCAAATAGGAAGAGATTGAAGGCAAGATTGAAATGAGATTGAAGTGAGGGAGTGGAGATGATAGAGGGAGGAGATAGGATGGAGTGGGATTGCTTGAACAGGTGAAAGGTTTGTCCTTGGTGAGGAGTAAAGCCACTTCATTATGTGAGATAGGGTTGAAGGAGGAGAAAGTATCAGAAAATACTTGACTGGTAGGAGAGGAAGAGAGGGCAGTTCATGGATATTGGCTGAACTTTTTTTTCAGTAAAATATGAGTCAAGTATCTCAGTTGAGTGATAGGCGAGAAAGGAGATCCATGGCAGGTTTGAGGAGGGATGAGAAGGCCTGTAAGTGGGAGACTTAGTTGATAAAAGAGGCAAAGTGAGATTGCTTAGCAGAAGTGAGGGCCCAGTTGAGGTTTCGTTATTTTTTTCTCCTTCGTTTTTGAAGAGGACCGATGATATCTTGATTTGGGGGTAAAATAGTGGATGACAAGTGATGTCCTGACCTGGGTGTGAATTGGATTTGTGAGGCAGAGTTGTGCAAAGACATCAACCTCCCTTTCTTCCAGAGTCCAGCGGCAAGACAAAAGTCAAGAAGAGAGATAATGGCCCGGTATGCAATGGATGACATTGGTGGCTTCAATGCCAGACCAAGCTCTGAGTGCTCCACGGCGCCTGCTTCAGCCGCCTTCCTGCTCATTGGAATAGATTGTACTCATCTGACCTGGGGTTAACATCCCCTAAGTGACCTTCAACCTGGCTTAGCCCATCTGCCAGTTTTACCAGGGTGTGACCACTGCACGTACTGCTGCTTTTTGGAGCCACAGGTGAGAGTTGGGTGAATCAGGTAGACACCAAAGGTGTATGAGAAGCCCTGAAAATGGCCTGCCAGTTCCCACACCAGAGGGGCTAGTCCCCCCTGAACACCCTACCAAAAGCTGGTATGATTTTTATTACCTTCCTTCAGCAGCAATGGGCTAGGAGTAATGGGCACTAAGATAAGGAGGCTAGGGGTGCAAGAGGGGAGGACAGTGTAGAGGTGAATTGGTCCATCAAATGGTTATGATGGAAAAAAGGGGAGAGTGTGGCTATCTCAGGTACGATGACTTGAGAGAACTGAGGAGATGGGGAAGCGGAGATGGGTGGTGTGGATGAAGAGTAGGGTTTGCTAAAGGAAGCCAGAGGGAGATTATGGTCGGATAAGGGGTAATATCATAACATTAACTTAAAGCAATGGTTAACTGGATAGCAGGAGAAATAGACAGTAAAACATGATTAATGGTATTGGTACCCTTTCAGTATACCATTTTCAGAGATAGATAAATCTAACAAAAATATGATCAAGAAAGAAGTTAGTTACTCGAATAGACTTTGAAACGTTGACAGATACAGAAAGCAGCTTTAAGTCCTTTAAGACTCAGCAGGAGTCTTAAAGAGTCTTCACCCCCCTGAACTGTTACTACCTTCCCTCTGATATTTCCTCCCATTTATTCTTACATGTATGTAATACGGACTTTCCTGTGAATGTCTAGGTCACTTAGCATGGAGGTTCCTGCTTCTAAGAGAAGAAATCATGTGTTTGTTTTTTTTTTTCACCCTGTGGGTAGGAGTAGCAGCCTTTGATTGACTGTGTAGCCAGAACAGGACACCTCTTTAAATGTGTTAATCACTCTTTCCTGTGCAGCTTCCAGAAAAGGTCAGGGTTAAGGTTAGGTCTGTGTGTTCACCCACAGCACAGGTTCCAGGAATGGAACCAGTGATAGGGGAAATGCTTTCTTTACCTGTCCTCCCTTTCATTCTCCAGAAATGGGTGTTGGGTGTCTCTGTTTGTTCTGCTTCATCTGTCCTCAGTTTCTAGGTGCAAGAGATAATTCCCACTGGACCCAGGAGTGCAAGCCAAGATTCTAGGTGGGATGTTGCAAGCAGACAGGCTGACAGGGAAACCCTGAGAATCCGAGTTACCAGGACTTGAAGACAAGATGGGGTTATGAATTTAGATCTTGGAACTATACTATATAGGAAATGAGCTAAGCTATGCACCTAATCCTCTTCTCCTCTCCAAAGACTGAAATGGTATAGGGAGTGTGTGGGGGCAGGGAAGATTATGCCCTATGGGTTTTATATTTCTTGTTATACCTTTGAAGTAATTCCTTGGCAAAATTCAATTGCTTAAGCTGTTAGTGATTAAATGGACCTTTGGTGTAGGGCACCCACCCCTGCATTGAAAGAGCACCCCATCAATGGGGTCTGGGGCCAATGGTAGCTACCCAAAAGACCGCGAAATCCCATTGAAAGCATTTAGGGATCCAGGGGGAAGGATGAACTGTAACATACTTGGCTTCTAGGTGAGGGGGAGGAGGGGGGGAGTGGGAGCAAGGCAGTCACTGCTACATTGTATGGAGTTTTTTACATATCATGTCCGGCATTGGAATGTGAGCTCCTTGAGACTAGGTAATTATCAGTGTCTGGCCACAGTAAATACTTAATAAATTCTTGCTGACTCACTGAGTATATATTTTTCGGAATACATGACAACATCACAAAAATTAACCATTTTTTAGAATTTAAAATATCTCTCAAATGTAGAGGAAGCAGCTAGAAGTTTCAGTGGGTAGCAAATTGGGCCTAGAGTCAGGAATATAAGTTCAAATTCTGCCTCACGCACTCACCAGCTCTATAACCTTGGACAAGTCTGGCCCTTCTTTCTCAGGATTATCAGATCTTTAGAAATCAGTTTTCCCTTAAAGGTGACAAAGTTGTGTTTGAGAACAGATTGGCCCTGGCTTTCCCAAAGCAGCTTCTTTGTCAACCTAAGAGCACAGAAGGCTCTTAGTATGTAGTCTAGTCTAGAGTTGGGAGTACCTAAGACCGTGACAATCACCACATATTGCTGTTATTACATACTAATAAGGCTTGTTGCCATGAGGAGGTAAGGAAAATTGAATCAACCAAAGACAAAGCCAAGTGCCATGGTAGCCTTGTTGCATATCCTTGCTCTGTCAGGGTAAACCTCTTTTTGGTCATCTTTTTAATGATTTATGAGGGCATTTCATCCCCAAATCAAACATGTACTAAAATCAGGGCTGGTGTTAAGGCCACCTCTTACATTCAGAATAGTCAGAAATTTATGATGATATGGCCTTGTGTTTCACATCACAGTTGAGTTGGAAGAAAGATACTCCATCTGGAGAATGGAGTGATCAGGTGACTAGACTCCTAACTTGAGTCCTTTCAGTATATGGAATATTTTTTTCATGGAACAGGGAACAGTTGGCCCAGAGGCTGCTGCAGGAGATTGACAGGAAAGTTATTGAAAGCTCCAGGTCCCAAATTCCATGGTTTCTGTTGACCATGCTGTAAAAACTGGCCTTCCCGCATAATAAGAGTGAGGTGAACTGGTTGAGGGTATTCAACAACTAGAGATGGAGCTCTCGACCATGCAAGAAAGTCCAAGATGTGCTTAATGGAGCCACTGACCACATGAGCATGTATGTGGCTTACATCTTTCAATATTGACTGTATTAAAACATCTTACTATTATTATGAAAATAGTTTTGACCTCTCAGATAGCCTGAAAAGGTCTTGGGGACTCCCAAGGAGTTCTGAGATAAGACTTTGAGAATCACTACTCTGATGAAGCCTATGTGGAGATTCTCTCTACAGTGGAATGTCAGAGACTCGGGGAGGCTCTCTGAAGACTGAAATCTACAGAATAAACTAAATCAATTAGAGGTTCTAGACAGTAACCTTTCTTTTCCCCTTTATAGGGGATTAAGATAGGGAGTTACTAGTACCTGGCTCTCCAGTCCAAGGGTTTCTTCGTTCTGGCCTTCAGGAAGACGTAGTTGTCCTTCTTTCTCAAAGAGGACCCACGTGACCTAACTATGCTAAAGGTAAGTTTCAATGTGTCTGACTGCGGCTTGATAAGACCAGTATTAGCTCAGAATGCTCTGCTACAGGTTGGGCACAAATATTCTGTGGGAATATTTGGGGTGGATTCTCTACATCTGAGTATCTTGCACTTTTGAGCTATTTCCAATTCTGCTTAGCTCACAGAGCACAGCACCTTCTCTGATGTGGGCATGTCATGCTGGGAAGTCCTGTGCCAGTATCTCCCATGTCACACAGTCAATCCCAAAGTTAAGAGAGACCTTGTGAGTGTCCTTTTATCACTTCTGACTACCAAGTGAACTCTTGCCCTGTGTGAGTTTTCCACAAAACAGTCTTTTTGACAAGTGTGTGTTTGACATTTGAGCAATGTGGCAGCCCATCGGAGTCGTGCTCCCTGCAGTGGAGTTTGAATGCTTGGCAGTTTAGTTCGAGTAAGGACCTCAGGGTCTGGTACCTTACCCTGCCAGGTGACCTTCAGGATCCTCCTATGACAATTCAAATGGAAGAGATTCAGTTTCCTGGCATGGTGCTGGTTGTCTGTACAGGTTTCACAGGCATACAGCAATGAGAGAGACATGACTGACAGGGATGGAATGTTTCTAGATGGAGTTCCTACACATCCCCGTGAGTCCTACTTTGTTCCACTACCTGAACAGACATAGAGGCCTCAAGGTCCCTCCTTCTTTTATAAACCCTGGGGAAATTCCTCCGGTCCCTCTCAATTGGCAGGTCTCTCTTGTCAAACCCCACCCCCGACAGGAACATTGAAGCAACTTCTCATAGAGAGCTTGGGGGACCATTGGGTGGAATTGCTGGGAAGTGTTCTGCTTTCTTTTTTTTTTCTTCTAAATAACAAAGGCTTTATTAACTTGTGGTTTACATCATTCATTATCACCACGTTTTGAGTTACAATTTTTTTCCCCATTTTTCCCCTACCCACCACCCCAGAATAGCAGTCCCAGAAGATATCCCCTCATCCAATCTGCTCTCCCCATATCTTCTCCCATACGCCCTTCGACTTTACCATTAGGGCAGGGTAAATCTCTGTGCCCCAATGCCTGCCAATCTTATCTCCCAATTGCATGCAGACTAGTATTAATAATATATATATATTTAAAACATTTTATTTTAAAACCTCGATTTTCAGATCCACTCCCTTCCTCCCTTGTCACCCACTCTCTCTGGGAAGATAAGCAGTTCAGTATGTGTTGCACATGTATAGCTATGCAAAACATTACCATAGTAGATATATTGTAAAAGACTGCTTATATTTCCCTCCAACCCATCCCACCCCCCGCCTGGTCCATTCCCTACTTTGATCCTGTCTCTCTACGAAAGTGGGTACTTCCAACCTCCCTTCCCCCCAGAATGCACTCCCCTCCATCATCCCCCTTCTCATCCCCCTCCCCACTACTCTCCTGCAGGGTGAGATATCCCATTTACTATGTCATTTTCTCCCTGAGCCAAATTCAATGAGAATATGGTTTTGCATTTTTGCCTTCCTGTTCTTCCCCTCCGCTGAACCACTTCCTCTTGCTCCTTTTTTTTTTAAACAAATGCTTTATTAACTTCTCTTTTACATCATTCAATTCCTCCAGATTTTGAGTTACAATTATTTTTCCCACCCGTTTTTCCCCTACCCACCACCCCAGAATAGCAGTCCCACAAGTCCCAATCTGCTGTCTCCCATATCTTCTCCCATACACCCTTCGACTTTTCCATTAGAGGAAGGTGAATCTCTGTGTCTCAGTGCCTGCACATCTTATCTCCCAATTACAAGCAAAGGAGTATAAATAATAGTATTTATATATATTTGAAACATTTAATTTTAAGAACCCGAATTTCAGATCCATTCCCTTTCTCCCTTGTCACCCATTCCCTCTGGGAAGATAAGTAATTCAGTATATGTTGTACATGACTAGCTATGCAAAACATTACCATAGTAGATGTATTATTTTTATTTTTTGCTTTTTGGAGGGCAATTGGGATTATGTAACTTGCCCAAGGTCACACGACTAGGTTTTTTTGTGTGTGTGCGTTAAGTGTCTGAGGACGGATCTGTACTCAGGTCCTTCTGACTCCAGGGCCGACTCTCTACTCACTGCGCCACCTAGCCGCCCCATAGTAGATATATTGTACAAGGCTGCTTATGATTCCCTCCTACACATCCCACCCCCCACCTGGTCCATTCCCTACTTGATCCTGTCCCTCTTCTATAGTGGGTACTTCCAACATCCCCTCCCCCCAAGAATGCCCTCTCATCCATCATCCCTCCTCTCAGCCCCCTTCCCCCTAATCTGCTGCAGGTTGAGATATCCCATTTAGTATGTATGTCACTCTCTCCCTGAACCAAATTCAATGAGAATGTGGATTTGTCTTTTTGCCTTCCTATTCTTCCCCTCCCTTGCAGCCTCTTCCCCTTGCTTCTTCTACATGAGGTAGTTTACCATACCCTGTCTCTCCCCATCTCCTCTTGCCACTTTCCTCTCTCACCTCGTAATTTCACCCCTTGAGTATCCTCCCTTCCCAACAAATTCAACCTATGCCCTCTCTCCAAGTAGAACTGTAAACATATATACATACATTCACATATGTATTCATATGACCACACACCCTTCTTCCATTATTTTCATACTGAGAAAGAATTCATCAGTCACAGTTATTGTTTTTCCATATAGGAATGTAAATAGTTCAACTTTGATAAGTTCCTTTTGATTTCTTTTCCCTGATTACCTTCTCAGGCATCTCTTGCTTCTTGTGTCTGGCTGTCAGATTTTCTATTCAACTCTGGTTTTTTCCTGAAGGATGCTTGAAAGTCCTTTATTCCACTGAATGACCATATTTTCCCCTGAAACAAAATACTCGGTTTTGCTGGGTAGGTGACCCTTGGGTTCAGTCCCAGCTCTCTTGCCCTCTGGAATATCGTATTCCATGCCCTTTGATCCCTCAGTGTAGAAGCTGCCAGGTCCTGTGCTATTCTGATTGGGTTTCGACAATATTGAAATTGTTTCTTCCTGGCTGCTTGGAGTATTTTCTCCTTGATCTGGGAATTCTGTAACAGGCTATAACATTCCTGGGAGTTTTCTTTTTGAGATCATTTTCATGAGGTGATCTATGGATTCTTTCAACCTCTATTTTGCCCTCTGGGTCCAAAACACCAGGGCCGTTTTCCTTGAGGATTTCTTGAAGGGTGATTTCTAGGTTCATTCTTTGATCATGGCTTTCAGGTAGTCCAATAATTTTTAAATTGTCTCCCCTGGATCTATTTTCCCGGTCCGTGGTTTTTCCCATGAGATATTCTTTCATTCGTTTGGATCTGCTTAACAGCATCTTGATTTCTTATAAAGGCATTAGCTTCCATTTGATCCAGTCTAACTCTGAAGGAATGAATTTCCTCAGTGAGCTTTTGAGATTCTTTTTCCAGCTGGCAAATTCGGCTTATTAAGGCATTCTTCTCCTCATTGGCCTTTTGGATCTCCTTTGCCGGTCTATTTTTTAAGGTGTTAGTTTCCTCAGTCAGGCTGTTGACTTTCATTTCATACTTTTCCTGCATCCTTCTCATTTCTCTTCCCAATTTTTCCTCCATTTCTCTTATTTGATTTTTAAAGTACTTCTTAACGTCCTCTATGGCCTGTAATATGCTCATATTTTCCTTTGGGACTTTTGGAGCAGGCTTTCTTACTTCACAGTCCTCCTCCTGTTCCATGACTCCATCCTCTTTGCCCACAAAATAAGAGTCCAATGTTGCGTTTTGCTGTTTGTTTCCTTTGCTTAGGCATGTTGCCACTTAATTACTTGACTTTTGGGCTTTTTGCCACAGTAGGACTCTGCCACCAGACAGGGGAGCTTCTGTCCCGAATTTTAGGGTCTTCACAACTTCCAGTTCTTGCAAGTTGGATGTCCCCCACCAGATCACCCCCCATCCCCCTGATCACAATCCAGATCCCAGCAGGTTAAAGCAAGAGCAATTAACCTCCAAAATTGATTGCTCTATCTCCCTACAGTTCGAAGGCCAGGGGCTGGAGCTGACACTGAAATTGCAAAATGGCGTGTCTTCTGAGTGGCTTCTTGCCCCCAGGGGAGGAAGTCAACGTGTTCCCCAAATACTGGTCCCAAAGTCCATAGGGCACTAACCTCTCACTTTGTTCTAGGTATGTCTGTGTTGATAACTCCGGAATCACCACAGCTGCTGGTGTTCTGGGGTCCTCCCGGCCGGCTACTGGCCTGGCCACCCTGGGCCTTCCATAGCGGGAGCTGGCCAGTCCCTGCTGGGCTGCTGGGCTGTCCTCAGCAGGAGGTTAGCTTCTCTGTGTCGTTCTGTGGGTGCTGGGACTCCAGAAGTTGTTCAGAGTCCCCTTTTACATGGTTTGGAGGTGATCTGGGGGGAGAGCACCTTGGACGTGCTGATTCTTCTCCGCCATCTTGGCTCTGCCCCAAGTGTTCTGCTTTCAAATGACCTGCAGGATATGAAAGAGTTTCTATATGACTATGGTGATCGAAGATTTCCATGGAAGAAAGGAGTTGCCTTAGCTATTTGGTGGCAACCCTGAATCCTTAGATGAAGGTGAGGGACAGTCGTTATCCAGGCCCTGTGAAAGGCAATGGCCAAGGCTTCAAAAAGGGCAGATACTTGGCATCATCCTCTTGCAGTGGCTCTGGAGGAAAGGGAGCTATTGGCAGGTGGGCCAGGGACTATCAAGAGGGTAGCAGCATGAGGAGAGTCTCAGTATCAAAATGGATTCCAGGACAGATTGCCTACAGAGGCTTCTGACCTCTTAGGCACTTCTGGGATAGAAGCACCTATGCTACCCCTCCTTCTTAACATTGTCACCTTGCATTAGAAGACTCTTCATCAACTGCTGTAAAGCCAAGCAGGAGCAGCTTTCCAGAGGACTGCTGCTGTGAACAGCTTTCAATGTTCTGATTATATAGTATAGTGAACTCTCTATTTATTCAGTAACAAACTAAGAGAAAACACTCACAGAAATTGAAGCACAGCATTCACAATGTTATGACATAACATCTCATCACTAAAATGGCCACATAGTTTTCACCAAAGTGGCCACATATTTTTAAACAAACATAACATTCATTTAGTAACAAAATAATTTAGTAAGTCCTCAATTCAATCATCCTCAAGGAGGCAAGTCTCCTTAATTGACACAAAGTACAAAGGTCAAAATCCTCCCCTCCCCCTAGGGGTCAAAACCCCTAGGTTACATTGTCTTAATCTCTTCAATCAAAAAGACATATAACATGGTGTGGCCTTGACCTTACCTCCTTTGCCAGTCTTTCAAGATTATCTTTTCCTTAAAGGAGTCAAAGCAATACCCAGTATCTTTTTTTTAAAGTAACAACCAGATTTCGAGGGGTCATAAGTGTTCTTCGACCTTCCACTTTTTAAAATCCAAAATCCCCTTCCCCTTTCCTTGACCTCAGTTTGTTTCATGTAAAATGAAGGGTTTAGACCAGGTAATTTTTAACAACAACAACAATAATGATAGCATTTCTATAGCACCTACCATGTACCAGGCACTATGCTAAGTGCTTTGCAAATATCTTCCATGATCTGACATTCATTGTTTTGTGATTCTAAGATTCTTCCTCTCTTGGTTTCAGTTTTAATGACCTCTCTCCTCTCAAATGGCTAGCTACAGCTACAAGCTGGATCAGAGGATTCAGCATTGGAGAGGAGAGGAAACTATGTCCCCGAGAGTGACATGGTCTCTCTAAGGTCACAAAGAATCTCAGTTTCTCCTTCTCAATGATCTCGATTCATGCTCAGAATGATATCTGAGAAGGCAGAGATAGTGCGGGTTTTACCTCTGTGAGTTATATGCTCTGCAAGACATGTTTCTATAATAGCCTTCCATAAATTAGTACAGTGTAATAAATGCTTTTTCATTCATTTATTTATTTCTGGTTATTGGGCACAGAGTTTGTCTATATGCATCAAATAGAAATTTCAAGAGTCAGAGGCTTTTCTAAGAAGCTCTGTGTATGTGCTGTGCTCCTTGGGCAGGGAGGCAATCACCTTGAATCATCCAGGGCTGATTACTGCACAACAGAAGCCTTGGGTTGAGAGGCCCTGCCTATTGGATTAGGAAACTAGCCAATTTTCTCCAGAGTTTAGTGGCTTTGCTTTTGACCTGGGCCAGATTACCCAGTCTGCCCAGATGCTATTGTCCTTGAACTTGAATGGACTTTGGGGACCCAATAAAGAAGAAACTACTGGAGTAGACAGAGGATCATACAACTGTAGGGTTGTTACAGACCAGGGTGCTGGATGTCCACTTTTGAGTGATGTTTCTTTCAAAAGAAGGTTGATTCCTGTAATTGAGGTCAGATACTCTTTGATCAGAGACAGAAGAACTAAGAGGACTGAGGACCTTGAGTCATATATAGGTCTCTCCTGGCAACCTATCCACTAACCCCTCAAATTCTGGTTCTGCTAGAAATCCTTGAAAAAGTCACTTCCTCTCATTGGGTCATAGTTTCCCCATCACAGAAAAAAGGAATTGGAATTACAAATCAATAGGGCTCCTGTGAAGCTCAGGCATTCATTTTGGGAATCTTAATCACTTCCTCTCCCTGAGCCTAGTTTCTTCCTGTTTACAAAAGAAAAAAAAAAGCAAAAGGGAAAAATGAAATAATGAGGTTTAACATGATCAGATCTCAGGCTATTATACAGCAGTAATTTTGAATTTCTATTCCCTAGGCATTTCTTTGGCCAATCTTGCCCCACATCTTGGCCAATGTCTTTCTTACTAATTCAATTTAAATTAAACAAAAAGGCTCATGGATCAAGGGGAGAGGGTAATAACATCTCTATACTTTCCCCACAATTGCCAATGAATACTTGTAGGCTTTTTTTTTTTTTTGCTGGGGGTATTGCAGTTGGAATGAAATGCCAACCAAACCTTGAGTGGCAAATTTGATTGTATTAATTTAGAAACTATTTTGGGCCTACCAAAAACTGCCATTTCATTTAAAGACAAGAGTTAAAATAATAATAGCCAACATTCACTTAGCACTTCAAGGTTTGGAAAGATCTTTACATATATTATCTCATTTGATCCTCACAAGAACTCTGGGAGGGAATACAGAAGGGATGGAGGTATTGGCTTAGCTTGTTGTCGTTCAGTTGGGTCTGACTTTCTGTCTGTCCCATTTGGGGTTTTCTTGACAAAGATACTGGAGTGGTTTGCCATTTTTTTCTCCAGCTCATTTTACAGATGTGGAACCTGAGGCAAACAGGGTTAAGTGATTTGCCCAGGGTCCATGGCTAGTAAGAGCCCGTGGTCATATAAGAATACTAGAAGATGAGTCTTCCTGACTCCAGGTCTAGCACTCTATGCACTGCAGCGCCACCTAGTGGCCCCATTTGGCAGGTATTATTATCTCCATTTTGCCAATGCAAAAACTGAGACAGAGTTTAAGTGACATGCCCAGGATCACATACTTGGTAAATGTCTGAGGATGGATTTGAACTCATTTCTTTCTGACTCCAGGCCCAGCTTCCTATTCATGGAGACCTAGGAAGTTGAATTTTCTATGGAGCAGGCAAGTATTGGCCACTCTCGTAGAATAAGAAAGCATGAATGGGTTGTGGCCTGCACAAATGGAGGGAATATCTAATGAAACCAATTGAAGCATAAACATTTCTTCGTTCCATTCCCATTTTCCCTACACCACTTTCATTAGTGAAAGATAACTCAGATATGAGGATGGTCCTGTGCCCTTATATCTTAGGGCTTTAGCCAGGGTATAAGGTTGTAGGGGGAGCAATACCCTGTGGTCCCATGAAGATTTTGCTAATTTTAGCTCAGGCAGCATTGTGACTGTCCTATAAATGTAACACTGGGGAGGTTGATGTGGCTTCTTCCTAGACTTAGTGAAAAAAAAAAAAGCAAAGAAGAGCTCCAGCTGGACCCTGATGTTTGAGTAGTGAACCACCAAGAGTGTTTTAACTGAGTCACAATGGTGTCTTTGCTAAATATTCTTACTGAGTATCTTTCCCTTGCCTTACAACAGATGGATATATTCTCATCAGTCACAGATGTTCTTTATGGGGAGGCCCACACGTGCTCAGCGTCCACATGAGTTCCTTGGCCTGTTTCTCTTATCATTGGGTGAATTCAAGCATCTATTTACCATGCCTATGGTTTTGTTGGGGCAGTTAGATAGCACAGTGAATAGAGTACTAAGCCTGGAGTCAGGAAGACCTGAGTTCCAATCTAGCATTAGACACATACTAGCTGTGTGACCCTGGGCAAGTTATTTCACCTCTGTTTTGCTTAATCCTCTGGAGGAAGAAATAGCAAATCATTCTAGTATCTTTGCCAAAAGAACCCCATGGACAGTGTGGTTCATGGAGTCATGGAGTCAGAAGTGACTGAAAAACAAATGGTTTTATAAGGTTACTTTGGAGGGAATTATATCCATTTTATGCCTTACTTCAGGAGCAAGGAACAGAGAAGAATATGTGGTAGAAAGAAAGGTGGATTTTGAGGCAGAATAGGCGAGTTCAAAGTCACCTCTTGGAAGAGATTTGAACTCATTCACCTCTTGGAGAAGGGCTCTTCCAGCTCACAGGCTGTACCTGATGATCAGGTTGACTTTTCTAAAGCATGAAAGATAGCTTGTGCATTGGCCTCATTAGCTTTTAGCTCAGATGCTTTCTGAGGGGTTTTTCACCTGCTGGAGACACTTTGTATCTTCCAATAAACGAGAAAGGCAGGCTTTAGTTCCAGACCATCTTGCCAGTCTTCCATCCAGTATAAGACAGCAGCTAGCTGTTTCTCATGTTCAAGTTCAATGCCTCCTCACGGTGTACGTTGTCTTGGAGGTGCAACATACTCACGCCCTTGGCTGCTTCAAAGTGTGCAGGCACACCTTCTGGGGTGGGGTGGCGGGGTGCTGGGAAGAGGGGCCAAGCCAGGAAGCCCTCTGGCTAACGAATGCTTTTGCTTCTGTACGTCTTGGTGGCCATTATGGCATACACTGTAGATGATTAATCTTCAGAGCACGATCACATTCAAGGTCATTTGTCTCCGGCCTCTTTACTGGGCTGGAAGGAAGATACTGTGTTATTCAAAAATCTCAGTGGCTTCTCAGGAACCTTCGTTGTCTCCAAAACTGCCTGATCCAGGGCAAAGTGTAATCTTTCCCTTCCTGGTCTGAGATTAGCAAACTCCTGATCCTGGTTAGAGTATAGATGACACAACTGTAGGCTACAACTTGAAAAATTCTGAAACCCATGCTGCATGGGCTCACTCCCTTTTTATATTACATAATCTCAACTGAGTCCTCAGTGCATGACAATACTTTTAACCCTCCCCAACGAATTCGCCCTCCCACTCAGCACAGCTGATGCTCCAAACCCTTTCATCCCTCTTCAGATCTCACTCGGCTCCTCCTCCTGACACTGTCTTGGCTGAGAATCTGGTCTTGGATTTTGTTGGGGAAAAGACAAAACCAAACACTGAGGGGCGGGAGGGGACGCTCGAAGCAAGCCAAGCTGAGGGGAGCACAGCCGCGGCCCCTCTGCCCGCCTCCAGTCCCACTACGGGCTTGGTCCATGGGGGACATCGGCGGCGGCATCGGCACTGGTACCCGCGGTGGCCAGGGGCGCTGGGTGCGAGACACCGCCAGCCTAATTTAGGTCCTGGCAACACAGCGTCTGGGTGCAGGTCTCCCTTGCCTCGCTCTCCCAGCAGGAAGCATTCCTCACTTCAGTGCATCCTGCAGAAAGCTGCCTCAGGCGTTCGCCAACCTAAGGAACTGCTCTGGTCTGCAGGGGCTGAAGTACGCCTCATCTCCCTCGAGGGTATGTATCATGGAGACCCTGATTGTGAAATCCCTCGCTGCGGCTCATGAAAGGCTGGATTCTAAACTTGAAGCTGGGAGGGATAATAACTTGAAGCTGGTGAATGGAATTCTGGAAGACATCAGTCCTTCAATAAACGTAGATGAAAGAGCTACAGAGCTGGTCAGCATCCTTAAGGAGCCTCACTTGCAGTCTGTTTTGGAGGTCTGTGATGTCGTGGCATATCCAAGGGTTATGGCTCAACTTCGCCTAGCCCCGAAATTCATCCTTCCTCTGTGAACAGCCAGTTGCCGCCAGCAGATGCTCTTCCTGGGCTTGCTATCCACAAGAGAGCAGGAGAGCCCTTAGGTGTGGCATTGAAGGTTGACTTGGTAATTTCCCGAATCCTTCAAGGAGGGATGATAGATCAGCAGGGGCTTCTCCATGTGGGGGGCATCATTAAGGAGGTCCACGGCCAGGAGATTGAGAACAACGCCAAGGAATTCCAAGAGCTTCTGAAGAGCCTTAGTGGCAGCATCACTGTGAAAGTCCGGCCCAGCTGCAGGGACGCAGCCTCTCCTAAGAAGGTGTTTTTAAAGTGCCGTTTTGATTATGACCCCTACAATGACAGCCTGATTCCCTGCAAAGAGGAGGCACTGAAGTTTTCCAAAGGAGAAATTCTTCAGATTCTCAACCTCCACGATCCAAACTGGTGGCAGGCTAAGCATGTCAAAGAGGGAGAAAGCGTCGGCCTTATCCCCAGCCAGTGTCTGCAGGAGTAAAGGAAGGCTTTTGTTAGAAGAGACAGGGAAAACCCAGTGCCTTTTTGTGGAACTATGAACAGCAAAAAAGAAAAAGATAATGTATCTCTCAACCCAAAATGCTGAATTTGACCGATATGAAATTCAGATATATGAAGAAATAGCAAAAATGCCTCCCTTTCAGAGAAAGACATTAGCATTGATGGGCACTCAGGGTGTTGGCCGAAGAAGCTTGAAGAACAGATTCATAGAATTAAAGCCTTGTAGGTTTGGCACCACGATACCATTTATTTCGAGGAAACCAAGGGAAGGTGGACAAGATGGCCAGGCATATGAATTTGTGTCACGAGCTGAGATGGAGGCAGATATTAAAGCTGGGAGATATTTAGAGCATGGTGAATACCAAGGGAACCTCTATGGTACCAGGATAGACTCCATCTTGGAGGTAATCCAGACAGGGAAGACACGCATCCTGGATGTGAACTCACTGGCTCTGAAAGTGTTAAGGACATCTGAATTTATGCCCTATGTCATATTTATTGCTGTTCCTGAATTAGAGACACTGTGTGCTATGCACCAGGCCATGGTGCATGCTGGTATCCCCACCAAGCCCCTTATGGACACAAATCTGAAAAAAAAAAAAAAAGAAAGAAAGAAAGAAACGGTCAATGAAAGTGCCCGAATCCAGAGAGCCTACAACCACTATTTTGATTTAATTATTGTAAATGACAACCTGGACGAAGCCTTCGAGAAACTGCAGCCTGCCAACAAGAGACTGAAAGCAGAGCCACAGTGGGTCCCCATCAGCTGGCTGTACTAAGAAGTCATCCATGAAGAATTAAACAAAAGGATAGCTGAAACTTCAGAAATACACATTTGCCTAAGAAACCCTGTGCAGAGCTAGATGGCACCTGCTGAGTCAAGGCATTTTCACTCTGTAGCCTGAAATAATCGTACACAACTGAATTTTTATAGAAAATATCAAAGGAAAAACAAATTTAAACATGTGATTTAGCTTAATTTTTCTGTTTAAAGATAATCTTTCTATTCATTTCATGGAAAGAAATGCATTTAAGCATTTTGAGTATGTTTTCATTTAGTATTTTTGCCTTTTTCACCCACCTTTATTTTAACAATGCATTCTGGTCTCACGTTTTCACTGTCATAATGGATACTTGAAGCAGTTTTTGTAAAACCCACATTATAGCTCTGTTGTCAGTTACTCTTATTCAGGGAAAATATGAATTACTGAGCTGTCATCTTAATTTAATTTCTTATGCAAGTAGAATGCTAATAATCCGTGACATAACCAATTTTACCAACTACTTCACTGCTTTACCAACATCATTTTATTCATTATCTGCTTTCTGAACTATTGGAGGTAGACATGGTTGCCTATTGTACTTTACACAAACTGTAGATCTCCTTCATCTTGGTTGTTCAGGGGAAAATGCAATGTAAGAGGTTGCATTCTGCTATGAGTCCATTCTTGCAAGCCAGCCTTTTTCAAACATTCATTGAAGTGTGTTATTTTGAAATAGCATTAGTAACTCCATTTTGTCCTTACCCACCATTTTTTGAAGTTAAGTACCAACTTCTTGTAAGTCACCTGATTACAGGAAAGTTACAAGACTACCTCTCTCTAGCTCAGTGTCTCCCAGTCCCCTCTACCAAAGAAACCAGGTGTCTCAATCAGTATATCCTGCACTTTCTTTTTTTTTTTTAAAGCAATTGGGGTTAAGTAACTTGCTCAAGATTACACGGCCAGTCATCATTTATGTGTGGGTGCTCATTTTCTGAGGCCGGATTTGATATCGGGTCAACCCAACTCCGAGGCCTTCGAAGCCCCAGCTGCAGACTTACCAAGGACGAATCCCAGTCATCTCGCAGAGGAACCGGATCATTGGAGCCAGGTAGGAGAGTCGGGCCCCCAGTAGAGAGAGTGGCTTCTCAGGCAGCATTCAGCCCCCAGCCTGGAAGTTTATAAACTGCCTGCCTGTATAAAACAGGGGCTGGAATGGCAAAGTAAATTCTAGCTGCTCTGATCCTCCCATCCCTCCTTCATGAAGCAGAAAACCCAAAGATAAGTCTCCCACCCAGATTGAAATCCCAAGTTAATGGAAATAGCCTCAGGCTTGAGAATCTCCAAGAAGGGGTATAACTGAGACAGCCAGGAATCTGAAGAGAGGGAGGGGACCCAACAAGCCCCACCTCACCTCACCAA
Source organism: Gymnobelideus leadbeateri (assembly GCA_011680675.1). Classification (NCBI taxonomy): domain Eukaryota; kingdom Metazoa; phylum Chordata; class Mammalia; order Diprotodontia; family Petauridae; genus Gymnobelideus; species Gymnobelideus leadbeateri. The sequence goes on from WOXC01003814.1 coordinate 176,999, forward strand.
CAAAAGCCTACTTATAGCCCAGGGGTATAGAGGCAGAAATCTGAAGTGATCAGATTCACCCCCACCTACTCATCTACATTCCTCACTGACTTCCCTGACTTAGCCATAAACTAGCCACCCAGAGGTATTCAAAGACAAGGAACAGGCCCCAAACTTATAGCCCGAGACACTAAGAAACAGGAAGTCACAATGGGAAGGAAGGAAGCTGAAAAGGAGAAGGGGAAGGCAAGAAAGTCTATTCGAGCATACTATGCAGGGCAAGAACAACAAAACACACAGGATAATATAGACTCTCTGTCCACACCAGAGACCACAGAAGGAAACATGATCTGGTCTCAAGCCCAAATAGCATTCCTGGATGAGCTTAAGAAAAATTTTAAAGACCAAATCAGGGAGGCAATGACAAACTTGGAAAAAGAAAATACCTCCCTAAAAAAGCAACTTCAAAAACTAACTGAAGACCATAATTCACTAAAAATTAGATACAATCAAACTGAAACTCAGAACTCTATGATGCAGCAGGAGTCAATCAAAAAAAAACAAGATGATCGAAAAATTGCAAGAAAATGTAAAATATCTCACTGGAAAAATAACTGACCTAGAGAACAGATCCAGGAGAGACAACCTAAGAATTATTGGTCTACCAGAAAGCCATGATGAACAAAGCAGTCTATACAACATCCTCCAAGAGATTGTCAAAGAAAACTGTCCTGAGGTCCTGGAATCAGACGATAAAAAAGCTATTGATAGAATTCACCGGACTCCTCCTGAAAGAGATCCCAAACTGAAAACTCCAAGAAATATAGTAGCCAAATTCCAGAATTATAAGATTAAAGAAAAATTTCTACAAGCAGCCAAAAAGAAACAATTCAAATATCGAGTAACTACAGTTAGGATCACACAGGACCTAGCAGCTTCTACATTAAAAGAGTGGAGGGACTGGAATTTGATATTTCGTAGGGCAAGAGAGCTAGGACTACAACCAAGGATTAACTACCCGGCAAAACTGAGCATAATCTTTCAGGCAAGGAGATGGACATGTAATGAAGTAAGGGACTTCCAGACTTTCCTAATGAAAAAGCCAGAGCTCAATGGAAAATTTGATGGCCAATTACAAGACTCCAGAAGGACATAAAAAGGTAAACAAGGGTAACATAGACTCACACATGCAGAAGTGCACACACCCACACCCACAAACACAAGCTCATTACCTGGGATGCAACAAGAGCAAAATGATCACATCCCTATATGTGGAGATGATAACTGTCGATATTTGAAATCTTTATGATTATCATGAGCTGAAAAAGGGTTATACTTAGAGGGTGTGGGTATGAATGCACTAACATGGAGTCTAAAAAAAAAAATAAAAAGACTATTAAGGGGATCAATGGTACTGTAATAGGAAAAAGGAAAGGATGAGGTAGGAAAAGGTAAAATATGCCATCTGAAGAGGCATCAAAACACACTATAGAAGAAGGGAAAGTAAGAGGGAGAGGAACATCATTTAAACACTATTCTCACTGGTTCTGGTTCAAAGTAGGATCAAATTAATCAGTGAAGTTTAAGAATCTAATGTGAATAGACACATAAATTCATTAAATAGAGGAATTGGAGGGAGGGAGAGGAGCACGGTTTGAAATTTACTCTCATTGGTTTGGAATCAAACGGGGAGTAATTTACTCTGATAAGTATAAAAATCTATTGTGTCCTATAGATAGTGGGAGGGTAAGGGGGGGTGAAAAGGAGGAGACTAAAGGGAGGGATTATAAGGGAGGGAAATAGTAGTAAGGGGAAAGGGTAGGTTAAGAAGGGGGGTCACTGGGTGGGAACACTGAGGGAGGGGGCGGTCAAAAGGGAAAACTTCAAGGAGGGGAAGGAAGAAGGAATAAACAAAAACATAAACAGGGGAGGGAATAGAATGGAAGGGAAGAGACAGATAGTCATCATTACTGTGAATGTGAATGGGATGAACTCTCCCATAAAATGGAGGCTGATAGCAGAATGGATTAAAAACCATAATCCTACAATATGCTGTCTTCAAGAAACACATTTGAAACAAAGGGATACCCACAGGGTAAAGGTAAAAGGTTGGAGTAAAATTTATTATGCCTCAGCTAAAGTATAAAAAGCAGGGGTCGCAATACTTATCTCAGATAAAGCAAAAGCAAAAATAGATCTAATTAAAAGAGATAAGGAAGGAAACTATATCCTACTAAAAGGCACCATTGAGAATGAAGCAATATCACTACTTAATATATATGTACCAAGTGGTATCGCATCCAAATTCCTAGAGGAGAAGTTAAAGGAATTAGAGGAAGAAATAGATAGCAAAACTATACTAGTGGGGGACCTTAAGCACCCCCTCTCTGAACTCGATAAATCTAACCTCAAAATAAACAAGAAAGAAGTTAAGGAGGTGAATAGAATCTTAGAGAGACTAGATATGATGGATCTCTGGAGAAAACTGAATGGGGATAAAAAGGAATTTACTTTCTTCTCAGCAGTGCATTGTACATACTCAAAAATAGACCATGTACTAGGGCATAAAAACCTCACAACCCAGTGCAGAAAGGCAGAAATATTAAGCGCATCATTCTCAGATCATGATGCAATAAAAATTATATGCAATAAAGGGCCATGGAAAGATAGACTAAAAACTAATTGGAAACTAAACAATTTAATCCTAAAAAATTGGTGGGTCAAAGAAGAACTTATAGAAACAATCAATAATTTCATTCAAGAGAATGATAATAATGAAACAACATACTAAAATTTGTGGGATGCACTAAAGGCAGTTCTCAGGGGAAGTTTTATATCCCTGAGTGCATACTTAATTAAAGCAGAGAGAAGAGAGGTCAATGAATTGGACATGCAATGAAAAAAGCTAGAAAAAGAACAAATTGAAAATCCCCAATTTAGTACTAAATTAGAAATATTGAAAACCAAAGGTGAGATTAACAAAATTGAAATTAAGAAAACCATCGAATTAATAAATAAAACTAAGAGCTGGTTTTATGAAAAAATCAACATAATTGATAGACCCTTAGTCAATATGATAAAAAAAGAAAGAAGAAAACCAAATTATGAGTATCAAAAATAAAAAGGGTGAATATACCTCCAATGTAGAGGAAATCAAAAGAATAATGAGGAATTATTTTTCCCAATTGTATGCACATAAATATGACAATCTTAGTGAAATGGATGAATATTTACAAAATCACAAATTGCCCAGATTAACTTAAGAGGAAGTGAATTACCTAAATAACCCCATCTCAGAAAAAGAAATCAAACAAGCCATCAATGAACTCCCTAGGAAAAAATCTCCAGGGCCAGATGGGTTTACTAGTGAATTCTATCAAACATTTAAAGAACAATTGATTCCAATACTCTACAAACTATTTAGGAAAATTAGTGAAGAAGGAGTCCTACCAAACTCTTTCTATGACACAAATATGGTACTGATTCCTAAATCAGGAAGAGATAAAACAGAGAAAGAGAATTATAGACCAATCTCCCCCGTGAATTTAGACGCAAAACTTCTTAATAAAATATTAGCCAAAAGACTCCAACAACTTATCATAAAAATAATACACTTTGATCAGGTAGGATTCATTCCAGGAATGCAAGGATGGTTTAATATTAGGAAAACCATCAGTATAATTGAGCATATCAACAACAAAACTAGCAAAAACCACATGATTATCAGAATAGATGCAGAAAAGGCTTTTGACAAAGTAAAACATCCATTCCTATTAAAAAAACTAGAAAGTATAGGAATAAATGGAGCCTTCCTTAAAATAGTTGCTAGCACCTATCTAAAACCATCAGCAAGTATTATATGCAATGGGGATAAACTAGAAGCCTTTCCAATAAGATCAGGAGTGAAATAAGGGTATCCACTATCACCCCTCTTATTCAATCTGGTACTAGAAACGTTAGCAGTAGCAATTAGAGAAGAAGAAGAAATCAAAGGAATCAAATTAGGCAAAGAAGTGACCAAGCTGTCACTCTTTGCAGATGATATGATGATATACTTAGAGAATCCTAGAGAATCAAGTAAAAAATTACTTGAGACAATAAATAAATTTGGCAAAGTTGCAGGATATAAAATAAACCCACATAAATCCTCAGCATTCCTGTACATCTCTAATAAAACTCAACAGCAAGAGATAGAAAGAGAAATCCCATTTAAAGTCACTGTAGACATTATAAAATATTTGGGAATCTACTTGCCAAAACAAACCCAGAATCTATATGATCACAACTACAAAATACTTCTCACACAAATAAAAACAGATCTAAATAGTTGGAAAAATATCAATTGCTCTTGGCTGGGTCGAGCTAATATAATAAAAATGACAATTTTACCCAAACTAAATTATATATTTAGTGCCATTCCAATCAATTTACCAAAAATCTACTTTGTAGAGTTAGACAAAATAATAACAAAATTTATTTGGAAAAACAAACGGTCCAGAATATCAAGGGAATTAATGAAAAGAAATGCTAGGGAAGGTGGACTAGCTATGCCAGATCTTAATCTGTATTATACAGCAGCAGTCATCAAAACTGCTTTTTACTGGCAGAGGTGTAGAGTAGTGGATCAATGGAATAGATTAGGTGCAGGAGACCCAGCAGTTAATGAATATAGCAATCTATTGTTCGATAAACCCAAAGACCCCAGTTTTTGGGATAAGAATGCACCATTTGACAAAAACTGCTGGGAAAACTGGAATACAGTATGGCAGAAAGTGGGCATAGATCACTATCTAACACCATATACCAAAATCAAGTCTAAATGGGTGCATGATCTAGGTGTAAAGGATGATACTGTAAGCAATTTGGGAAAGCAAGGAATAGTTTACCTGACAGATCTGTGGAGAGGGGAAGATTTTAGGACAAAACAAGAATTAGGGAGCATTATAAAATGCAAAATGGATAATTGTGATTACATTAAATTGAAAAGCTTCTGCACAAACAAAGCCAATGTAACCAAGATCAAGAGGGAGGTGGGAAATTGGGAAAGAATTTTTACAACTTGTGTCTCTGATAAAGGACTCATTTCTAAAATTTATAGAGAATTGAGCCAAATCTATATGAATACAAGTCATTCCCTAATTGAGAAATGGTCAAAGGATATGAATAGGAAGTTTTCAGAGAAAGAAATTAAAGATATCTATAAGCATATGAAGAAATGCTCTAAATCACTATTAATTAGAGAAATGCAAATCAAAACAACTTTGAGATACCACATCTCTCCAGTCAGATTGGCTAAGATGACAAAACAAGAAAGTGACAAATGCTGGAGAGGATGTGGGCAAATTGGAACGCTAATACATTGCTGGTGGAGTTGTGAACTTATCCAACCATTCTGGAGAGTAATCTGGAATTATGCCCAAAGGATTATAAATAATTTCATACCCCTTGACCCAGCCATACCACTCCTAGGGTTATATCCCAAAGAGATCATAGTAGTGGGAGGAAGAACCATATGTACAAAAATATTTTTAGCAGCCCTTTTTGTGGTTGCAAAGAATTGGAAACTAAAGGGGTGCCCATCAATTGGGGAATGGCTAAACAAGTTGTGGTATATGAATGTAATGGAATTTTATTGTTCTATAAGAAACGAGGAGGTGACGGATTTCATAATTACCTGGAGAGACTTATACAAACTGATGCTGAGCGAGAAGAGTAGAATCAGAAGAAATTTGTATACAACCACAGACATACCATATCTGTGAGGACCATCTATGACAGACTGGACTCTTTTCAGCAATGCAGTGATATAAGTTAATCCCGAATGACTCAAGAAAGTGAGAAATGCGCCATCCAGAGATATAACTAGAAAGAACTGAGCCTGAAACCTGATGGCAGCAAACTAAATGATCTTGTTCTTCTCATTGTTTGGTTTTACTTCTTCCTTACCATCTTTCATCCCACCTAGTACAATATGCCTTTGTAACTGGAATAATGTTTAATATGAATGCATTTTCAGACCCTATACTGTACTATATGCTGTCATGAGGGGAGGGGGGAGGGAAGTAAAGGAAATTTGAAAATCAAGGAAATATGGAATTGAATCTTGTTAACTGAAACTAAACTAATAAATTAATAAAAAAAAAAGAAGAGGCAAGGGGCAGTAGTTGCAGGGGAGGGGAAGAACAGGAAGGCAAAAAGGCAAAAGCATATTGTCATTGAAGTTGGCTCAAGGAGAGAATCACATACATACTAAATGGAATATCTTACCCTCACTCACTCTCTTGAGTAGGGGAAAGGGGGATGAGAGGGGAGATGATGGAGGGGAGGGCATTCTGGGGAGAGGGGAGGTTAGAAGTACCCACTATCAAAGAGGGACAGGATCAAAGTAGGGAATGGACCAGGTGGGAGGTGAGACAGGTGGGAGGGAAATATAAGCAGTCTTTTACAATATATCTACTATGGTAATGTTTTGCATAGATATACATGTACAACACATACTGAATTGCTTATCTTCTCAGAGGGAGTGGGTGACGGGGAGAAAGGGAATGGATCTGAAAATCGAAGTTTTAAAACTAAATGTTTCATAAGATGTCCAGGCAGTGGGGCTCAGAGATTCACCTTGCCCTAATGGCAATGTCGAAGGGGGTATGGGAGAAGATATGGGAGAGAGCAGATTGGATGAGGGGATATCTGGTGGGACTGCTATTCTGGGGTGGTAGGTAGGGAAAAATGGGGGAAAACTGTAACTCAAAATCTGGTGGAAATGAATGATGTAAACCAGAAGTTAATAAAGCATTTGTTTAATTAAAAAAAAGTTGGTGGGAAAAGACATACAAAAATTGACACTTTTGGAAGAGTAGATTGGCTGAAGAAGATGAAAATATTGGTTAGAAAAAGACAAATGGGGATAGGCAGATCAGTTAGCAAGTTATTTCAGAAATTCTTTTGTAAGAATAAAAGATGAATGCCAATTTTTTTTTTTAGGGGAAAAAGCAGGGCAATTGGGGTTAAGTGACTTGCCCTAGGTCACACGGCTAGTAGGTGTTAAGTGTCTGAGGCCAGATTTGAACTCGGGTCCTCCTGACTCCAGGGTTGGTGTTCTCACTGAACCACCTAGTTGCCCCTGAATACTAGTTTTCTATCCAGGAAAACTAGTTAGTCCTTCCTTCTAGAAGAGGACCAATGACATCATGATATCGGGGTCAGGGTAGAATGTGACTACTCTAACTGATAAGTCCAATAAGAACTTGGAAGGCTTTATCATAGCTAGAAAGATTTCTGGTACATTTATTGTGGTTGTGATTTTTTTTTTTAATATATTTCATTTTTTTTTCCAGTTGCATGTTTACATTAAAAAAATAAATTCCAAATTCTTTCTTTCTCTCCTTTCCCACACCCTTCATGAAAAGGCAAGCAATTTGAGATAAATTATGCAAGTGCAGTCATGCAAAACATTTCCATATTAGACATGTTGCAAACACAGACAAAAAATGATATACTTTTAAAAAGTCTTAAAAAGTAGGCTTTGATCGCATCAGAGTCCTTCAAAATTGTCTTGGATCATTAAATAGCTAGTACCAGATTATTATACAATATTATATTGTATGTATATATGTACATATCCATACAGACAAACAATATAGCAATATACAATATTGCTGTTACAATGTACAATGTTCTTCTGGTTCTGCTCACTTCACTTTGTACCAGTTCATGTAAGTCTTCCTAGATTTTTCTGAAAGCATCCTGCTTTACATTTCTTATAGCACAATTATTATTGCATTCCATATTGTATTCCACAAATACTGTTGCATTCCATCATAATCATATGACACAACTTGTTCAGTTATTCCCCAGTTAATTGATGGGCAACTCCTCTTTGCCACCACAAAAATATTTGCTATAAATATTTATGTACATACAGCTTCTTTTTCTGTAATTTTATCCCTTTGGGATACAGTTCTAGTTGTGCTATTACTGGGTCAAAAAGGGTATGTACAGTTGTACAGCCCTTTGGGCATAGTTCAAATTACTGTCCAGAATGGTTGGAATAATTGACAACTCCACCAACAGTGTCCCATTTCCCCAAATTCCCTCCAACATGCCATTCTCATTTTCTGTCATATTAGCCAATCTGCTTTTTTTATGATTATGGTTTGTTTTTTGTTTTTGTTTTTGTTTTTTGCTTTTTGGAGGTGGATAGTAAGGCAGTTGGGGTTAAGTGACTTGCCGAAGGTCAGTTTTTTTTTTTTTTTTATGTGTGTGCGTGTGTGTTAAGTGTCTAAGGCCTGATTTGAACTCAGGTCCTCCTGACTCCAGGGCTGGTGCTCTATTCACTGGGCCACATAGCCGCCGAAATATTAGCCAATATGATAGGTATGAAGTGGAGCCTCAGAGTTGGTTTAATTTGCATTGCTCTAATCAATAGTGATTTAGAGCATTTTTATATGACTACAGAAATTGATTTAGTTCTCTTTATATATTTGAGAAATGAGGCCTTTATCAAAGAAACTGGCTGTAAACATTTCCCTCAGTTTCCTGCTTTACTTTGAACCTTGGAAATATTGTTCTTTTTCCTTCCAGAATTTATTTATTTATATTTAATTTGTCAAAATTCATTTCCCCAAGATTTTGAGTTGCAAATTTTCTCCCCATCACCCCAAGATAGCAAGCATACTGATTATCCCTTCCCCCATCTGGCCTCTCATATATAACCCCATCCCTCCCCTTAGTCCCTTTCACCTTACTTTCTTGTAGGGCAAGATGAATTTCTATACCCCTTTGCCAGTATATCTTATTTCCTGGTTGCAGGTTAAAACATTATTTTTTTCTCTTTTCTTTCTTTTTTTTTTTTTGAGGGCAACTGGGGTTAAGTAACTTCCCCAAAGTCACACGGCTAGGTTTTTGTTTTGTGTGTGTGCGTTGTGTCTGAATCTGGATCAGAACTCAGGTCCTTCTAACTCCAGGGTCGATGCTATACTCACTACGCCATCTAGGTGCCCCTAAAACATTTTTAAAATTTGTTTCTAAAACTTTGAGTTCCATTTCTCTCCATCCTTTCCCTTACCCTTTTATTCTCTTTTCTCCTTTGACCCCGTCCCTTTCCAAAAGTTTTTGCTTCTGACTACCCTCTATCCCAATCTGCCCTCCCTTCTATCATTCCCCTTCTTATTCCCTTCCCCTCTACTTTCCTGTAGGGTAAGATATCCAATTAAGTGTGTATGTTATTGCCTTCTTAAGCCAAGTCCAGTGAGAGTAAGATTAACCTTACACCTCCATGTTCTCTTCCTCCATTGTAACAGTTTCTCTTGTCTCTTTTCTTTTATGTCTCTTTTCTTTCTCTTGTCTCATATCCTTTATGCGAGATAATTTATCCTACTCTATATTTTCCTTTCTCCTCCCAATATATTCCTCTCTCACCTCTTAATTTTATTTTTTAGATATCCCTTCATATTCAACTCACTCTGTGACCTCTGTCTATGCATGCATGCACACACATATATACACATAAACTCACCTATACATGTATACACAGACACACACATATTTCCTTTAACTATTCTAATACTGAGAAAAGTCCCAGGAGTTACCGATATTGTCTTTCCATGTAGGAATGTAAACAGTTCAACTTTAATAAGTTCTTTATGATTTCTCTTTCCTTCACATACTTCTCTTTCTTCTTGTATTTGAAAATCAAATTTTCTGTTCAGTTCTGGTCTTTTCATCAAGAGTGCTTCAAAGTGGGGCTGCTAGGTGGCGCAGTGAGTAAGAGCGCCGGCCTTGGAGTTGGGATGACCCGAGATCGAATCCGGCCACAGAAAATGGGCACCCACACACAAATAATGACTGGCCGTGTAACCTTGAGCAAGTTACTTTACCTCAATTGCTTTAAAAAAAAAGAATGCTTCAAAGTTCTCTACTGTATTGAATGTCCATATTTTCCCTTGAAGCATTATACTCAGTTTTGCTGGGTAGGTGATTCTTGGTTTTAATCCTAGCTCCCCTGACCTCTGGAATATCATATTCCAATCCTTTTGATCCTTTAATGTAAAAACTGCTAGATGCTGTGCTATCCTGATTATGTTTCCACAATATTGAAATTGTTTCTTCCTGACTGCTTGTAATATTTTCTCCTGGAACTGAGAACTCTGGAATTTATATGATAATCCTAGGAGTTTTCTTTTGGGGATCTTTTCCAAAAGGCAATAGGTGGATTATTTCAATTTCTATCTTACCCTCTGGTTCTAGAATATCAGGGTTGTTTTCCTTGATAATTTCTTGAAAAATGATAGGCTCTTTTTTGATCATGGTTTTCAAGTACTCCATTAATTTTAAAATTATCTCTTCCTGATATATTTTCCAGGTCAGTGATGTTTCCAATGGAATATTTTTACATTGGCTTCTATTTTTTTTTTCATTCCTTTGCATCCGTTTTATAATATCTTGATTTCTCATTAAGTCATTACCTTATATTTGCTACAATCTAATTTTGAAGGAATTATTTTCTTCACTGAGCTTTTGAAGTTCCTTTTCCATCTGGCCAATCTGCTTTCTAAAGCATTCTTCTCCTCATTGGCTTTTGGGGCCTCTTTTGAAATTTGAGTTAGTCTATTTTTAAGGTGTTCTTTCTTCAGTATTTATTTTCAGTTAAGAAGCATTTATTAAGTCCCTCACAAATTACTGACCAGCAGCTATCAAAGACAGAGATGTCTTTACTTGTTGTAAAAGGGGTCTCTGGTCACACCATCCCTTGGACAGGCTCTTAACACCCTAGGGCAGCTTATCTCTGAGCAACTGTTCACTTCCATGCTTAAATCCTAAATTCGGTATTTTTTTTGCTTTAGCAAGCGGTTGACATTCATGATTTTCTTATATCACTCTCATTTCTCTTCCAAATTTTTTAATTTGGAAGTTCTTATTTGATTTTCAAAATCACTCTTGAGCTCCTCCATGGCCTGCAACCAGTTTGTAAATTTTTGTAGGCTTTTGATGTAAGAATTTTTACTTTGTTGTGTTCTTCTGGTTCTGTCTTTGTCATCAAAGAACAATCTTATAGTCTGATGTCTCTTCCTCTGTTTGCTTAACTTGCCAGTCAATTACTTGACTTTTGAGCTCTTTGCCACAGTAGTGCCCTGCTTCCAGTGGGGAGAGTGTTGTCTCCCAAATTTCTGTCTTTTGTCGAAGCCATTGTCAGAGCTTTTTCTACGTACCTGCCTCAGAACTGTGAGGAGGAAGACAGCCTCAACAATCTCCACCATGCCAGCACTCCTCACCCCAGGACCACCACCCAAGACTATGACCCAGAGCTAAGCAGGGAAAAGAGAATACTTCTTCAGTTCCAGAAAAGAGATTCCTGCAATTGACCTCTGATAAGCCACTTGGTCGCCCCACTATCTGTGGGGCTGGAGCTCTAGAAGAAGCTGCTGCCATAGCGGCTGCAGCCACCACCACTTCTGCTACCTGAAGGCAGGGGCCAGACTGTGCTCTCCTCTTACCCAGGTCCAACAGGGTTTCCTCACTGACTGTTTGCTTTCTCTGTCGCATTTATGGGTTGAGAAGTCTGGAAAGCTGTACAGTTGCCAATGATTCAGTCCCCTGAGATTTTCTCTGGCAGTTCCCTGCTGGCATGACCCACACAGGACTCTTCTCCACACCCACACCAGTGTGACACACCCTTCCTCTCTGTCTGCCAGGCTGCCTTCTGTGGAAGATCTGTTCCACTATGTCATTTTGTGGGTTTTGTAGCTCAAAAATTTCTTTAGAATAATTATTATTTATTTTATTTTTACTTCTTTAAGTTAAATTTTATGTTTATTTTAAGTTTACATCATTCATTTCCATGAGATTTTGAGTTACAAAATTTCTTCCCATCTTTCCCCTACCCACCACCCAAAAACAATAATCCCACTGTATACCCCTCATCAAATCTGCTCTCTCCTCTATCCTTCCTCATCCCCCATCTAACTTTCTTGCAGGGCAAGATAGATCTCTATACCTCATTGCCTGTATATCTCATTTCTGAGTTGAATGTAAATAATATATATATTTAAATTTTATAATATAAGATTATAGATATAAGAATCATGTATGTATATATTTATAACATTTCATTTTAAAACTTTAAATTCCAGATTCTTTCCCTTTCTCCCACATCATCAACCCTTACTGGAAAGATAGGTAATTTGATATAGGTTGTAAACGTGTAGCTACGCAAAACATTTCCATAGTGGATATATTGTGAAAGACTGTCTATATTTCCCTGCATCCTTTCCCGCCCCTCAACTTGTTCTATTCTCTACTTTGATCCTATCCCTTTTCAAAAGTTGGTGCTGTCAGCTTCTCTTCCCTCCCCAGCCTGACCTCCCTTCTATTATCGCCCTCTCATCCCCTTCCCCCCTACTATCCTGTAAGGTCAGATACCCTATTTAGGCTGTATGTCATTCCCTCCCTAAGCCAAATTCAATGAGAGTAAGGTTGATCCATTCCCTTTTGCCTTCCTGTCATTCCCCTCCATCTTAACAGTTTTCCCTTAGCTCTTCTACACAAGAAAATTTACCCCATTCTGCTTTTCCCCATAGCCTCTCATTATATTCCTCTCTCACCTCTCAATTTTATCCTTTAAGTATCATCCCTTCCTTTTCAATTGGTCCTATGCTCTGTCTATGTACACATATATACACACACTCACATATTTAATAATACACCCATACACCCTCCTATATAGACATATATATGTATGTATACATATATATATGTATGCATATATATATTTATATTCCCTTCAATTATTCTCATGCAGTGAAAAGTTTCATAAGTTACAATTATCATTTTTCCATGCAGTAAACAGTTCAACTTTGATAAGTTCCTTATGATTTCTTTTCCCTGTTTACCTTCTCATGTTTCTCTTGCTTCTTGTATCTGAATGTCAAATTTTCTATTCAAGTCTGTTTTTTTCATGAAGAGTGTTTGAAATTCCTCTATTTCATTGAATTACCATATTTCCCCGTGAATTCTTATATTCAGTTTTGCTGGCTAGATGATTCTTGGTTTTAATCCCAGCTCCTTTGATCTCCAGAATATCAGATTCCAAGCCCTTCACTCCCTCAGTGTTGAAGCTACCAGGGACTGTGTTATCCTGATTGTGTTTCCACAATATTCAAATTGTTATCTTTTGGGCTATTTGTAATATTTTCTCCTTGGTCTAGGAACTCCAGAACGTGGCCATAATATTTCCTAGGTGTATGCCTTTGGGGATCTTTGCGCAGAGATGATGAGTGAGTTCTTTCAATTTCTATTTTTCCTTCTGGTTCTAAAATATCGGGACAATTTTCCTTGAAAATTTCTTGAAGGATAATTTCTAAGTTATTTTTTTCATCATGACTTTCAGGTAGTTTTAATTTATCTCTCCTGGATCTATTTTCCAGGTCAGTGGTTTATCCAATGAGATATTTCACATTGCTTTCTATTTTTTCATTTGTTTGGATCTATTTAATAGTATCTTGATTTCCCATAAAGTTACTAACTTCCATTTGCTCTAATCTAATTCTGAAGGAATTTTTCTCTTCAGTGAGATTTTAAAATTTTTTTTCTATCAGGATAATTCTGCTTATCAAGGCATTCTTCTCCTACTTGGCTTTTTTTTAACTAATGCTTTATTAACTTATGTTTTACATCATTCATTTCCTCCAGACTTTGAGTTAAAATTATTGTCCCATTTTTCACCTACCCACCACCCTAGAATAGCATTCCCACAAGATATCCCCTCATCCTATCTGCTCTCCACATATCTTCTCCCATAACCCCTTCAACATTTCCTTTAGAGCAAGGTGAGTCTCTGTGCCCCAATGCCTGCACATTTTATCTCCCAATTACATGCAAAATACTATTAATAATAGTATTTCTATATATTTGAAACATTTAATTTTAAAACCTGGATTTGCAGATCCATTCCCTTCCTCCGTTGTGACCCATTCCCTCTGGGAAGATAAGTAATTCAGTATGTGTTGTACATGTATAGCTATGCAAAACATTACCATAGTAGATATATTGTAAAAGGCTGCTTATAATTCCCTCCCACCCATACCACCCCTCACCTGGTCCATTCCCTACTTTGATCTTGTACCTCTTCGATAGTGGGTACTTCCAACCTCCCCTCCCCCCAGAATGCCCTCCCCTCCATCATCCCTCCTCTCATTCCCCAATCCCCCTACTCTGCTGGAGGGTGAGATATCCCATTTAGTATGTATGCCATTCTCTCCCTCAGCCAAATTTAATGAGAATGTGGTTTTGCTTTTTGCCTTCCTGTTCTAACCCTCCCCTACAGCCACTTCCCCTTGCTTCTTCTACATGAGATAGTTTACCCTACCCTGTCTCTCCCCATCTCCTCTTGCCACTTTCCTCTCTCACCTCATAATTTCACCTCTTAAGTATCATCACTTCCCAACAAATTCAACCTATGCCCTCTGTCCATGTATAACTGTAAACATATATACACATATTCACATTTGTATTAATATTCCCATATACCCTTCTTCCATTATTTTCATACTGAGTAAAGTTTCATCAGTCACAGTTATTGTTTTTCCATGTAGGAATGTAAATAGTTCAACTTTGGTAAGTTCCTTTTGATTTCTTTTCCCTGATTTCCTTCTCAAGCATCTCTTGCTTCTTCTGTCTGGATGTCAAATTTTCTATTCAACTGTGGCTTTTTCCTCAAGAATGCTTGAAAGTCTTTTATTCCACTGAATGACCATATTTTCCCCTGAAACAAAATACTCAGGTTTGCTGGGTAGGTGACCCTTGGCTTTAGTCCCATCTCTTTTGCCCTCTGGAATATCATATTCCATGCCCTTCGATCATATTCCATGCCCTTCAAACCCTCAGTGTAGAAGCTGCCAGGTGCTGTGCTATTCTGATTGTGTTTCCACAATATTGAAATTGTTTCTTCCTGGCTGCTTGGAGTATTTTCTCCTTGATCTGGGAATTCTGGAACCTGGCTATAATATTCAAGGAAAATTGGGACACTAATGCACTGTTGGTGGAGTTTTGAACTGATCCAACCATTCTGGAGAACAATTTGGAACTATGCCCAAACAGCTTTAACCCAGTTAAATGGCAACACTACATCTATATCCCTACGGTCTACTTTTTTTAAACAAATGATTTATTAACTTCTGTTTTACATCATTCATTTCTGCCAGATTTTGAGTTACAATCATTTTCCCCCCAATTATTCCTCTACCCAACCTCCCAGAAGAGTAGTCCCACAAGATATCGCTTCCTCCAATCTGCTCTCTCCCATTCCCCCATCGACTTTTCCATTAGAGGAAGGTGAATCTTTGTGTCCCAATGCTTGCACATCTTATCTCCCTATTACAAGAAAAAGAGTATTAATAATAGTATTTATATATATTTGAAACATTTAATGTTAAGACCTCGAATTTCAGATCCATTTCCTTCCTCCCTTGTCACCCATTCCTTCTTGGGAGATAATTAATTCAGTATCTGTTGTACATGTCTAGCTATGCAAAACATTATCATAGTAGATATATTGTACTAGGCTGCTTATAATTCCCTCCCACTCATCCCACCCCCCACCTGGTCCATCCCCTACATGATCCTGTCCCTCTTCTATAGTGGGTACTTCCAACCTCCCCTCACCGAAAGGATGCCCTCCCATCCATCATCCCTCCTCTCATCCCCCTTCCCCCTATCCTGCTGCAGGTTGAGATATCCCATTTAGTATGTATGTCATTTTCTCCCTGAACCAAATTCAATGTGAATGTGGTTTTGCCTTTTTAGCCTTCCTTATTCTCCCCCTCCTTTGCAACCACTTCCCCTTGCTTCTTCTACATGGGATAGTTTACCCTACCCTGTCTCTCCCCATCTCCTCTTGCCACTTTCCTCTCTCACCTCATAATTTCATCCCTTGAGTATTCTCCCTTCCCAACAAATTCAACCTATGCCCTCTATCCATATACTGTAACCATATACACACACATTCACATATGTATTCATATAACCACACCCCCTTCTTCCATTATTTTCATAGTGAGAAAGGTATCATCAGTCACAGTTATTGCTTTTCCATATAGGAGTGAAAATAGTTCAACTTTGATAAGTTCCCCTTGATCTCTCTTCCCCGATTACCTTCTCAGGCATCTATTCCTTCCTGTGTCTGGATGTCAAATTTTCTATTCAATTCTGGTTTTTTCCTCAAGAATGCTTGAAAGTCCTCTATTCCACTGAATGACCATATTTTCCCCTGAAAAAAAATACTGAGTTTTGCTGGATAGGTGACCCTTGGGTTCATTCCCAGTTCTTTTGCCCTCTGGAATATCATATTCCATGCCCTTCGATCCCTCAGTGTAGAAGCTGCCAGGTCCTGGGCTATTCTGATTGTGTTTCCACAATATTGAAATTGTTTCTTCCTGGCTGCTTGTAGTATTTTCTCCTTGATCTGGGGATTCTGGAACCTGGCTATAATATTCCTGGGAGTTTTCTTTTTGGGATCTTTTTCAGGAGGTGATCTGTGGATTCTTTCAACCTCTATTTTGCCCTCTGGATCTAAAACATCAGGGCAGTTTCCCTTGAGAATTTCTTGAAGGGTGATTTCTAGGTTCTTTCCTTGATCATGGCTTTCAGGTAGTCCAATAATTTTTAAATTGTCTCTCCTGGATCTATTCTCCAGGTCAGTGGCTTTTCCCATGAGATATTTCACATTGTCTTCTAATCTTTCGTTTGTTTGGATCTGCTTAACAGCATCTTGATTTCTCATAAAGTCACTAGCTTCCATTTGCTCCAGTCTAACTCTGAAGGAATGAATCTCCTCAGTGAACTTTTGAGATTCTTTTTCCATCTGGCAAATTCGACTTTTTAAGGCATTCTTCTCCTCATTGCCCTTTTGGGCCTCCTTTGCCATTTGAGTTAGTCTATTTTTTAAGGTGTTGTTTTCCTCAGTCAGGCTGTTGACCCTCATTTCATACTTTTCCTGCATCCTTCTCATTTCTCTTTCCAATTTTTCCTCCACTTCTCTTATTTGATTTTTAAAGTCCTTCTTAAGGTCCTCTATGGCCTGCAACCCGCTCATGTTTTCCGCTGGGGCTTTTGGAGCAGGACTTCTGACCTCACAGTCCTTTTCCCGCTCTATGCCCCCAAAATAGGAGTCTAGGGTTGCATTTTTCTGTTTCCTTTGCCTTGGCATGTTGCCACTTAATTGCTTGACTTTTGGGCTTGTTGCCACACTATGGCTTTAAGGCCAGATAGAGGAATTTTCATCCCGAATGTGTGGGGGGCAACTTCCGTTTCTGGCAAGCTGTAAACCCACCCACGACTTCCACCCTAGATCACAGTCCAGATCCAGGGAGGTTAAAGCAAGAGGGATTACCCCCCAAGACTGATCACTGTATCTCCCCACGATTTGTAGGCTGGGAGCCAGAGCTGCCTCTGAAAACTACAAAATGGCGTGTCTCCTCAGGGGCTTCTAGCCCCCAGGGGAGGGAGCTGACGCATTCCCCAAATACAGGTCCCAAAATCCATAGGACACTAACCTCTTACTTTTTCCTAGGCATTTCTATGTTGATAATTCTGTAGTCTCCACAGCTCCTGGTGTTCTGGGGTTCCTCCAGCCGGCTGCTGGCCCTGCCGCCCTGGGGCTAAAACCTCGGCTCACTCGGACCTGGGCTCGGCTCGGCTCCTGCGCTCTTCGAGCTGCACGCTGCCAGGTCCCAGACCACTGGGCTGGTCCTTCCTGCAGGGCTGCTGGGCTGTCCTCAGCGGGAGGTTAGCTTCTCTGTGTCGTTCTGTGGGTGCTGGGGCTCCAGAAGTTGTTCAGAGTCCCCTTTTACATAGTTTGGGGGGAATCTGGGGGCAGAGAGGCTTGGAAGAGCTGTTTCTACTCTGCCATCTTGGCTCCGCCCCCTCGGTCTACTTTTTTTAAAGGAAAAAAAACTATACATACAAAATATTTATAGTCACTCTTTTTGTGGTAGCAAAGAATTGGAAGTTGAGGGGGTGCTCACCAATTGTAGAATGGCTGAACAAGTTGTGGTATATGATTTGAATTGAATTCTATTCTGTTATAAGAAATACTGAACAGATAGATTTCAGAAAAACCTGCAAAGATGGAAAGTGAAGGAAGCAGAACTAGGAGAACATTGTACATAGTAACATTAATATTGTGCAATGGTCAGTTGTGAATGACTTAGATTCTTGGCAATGCAGTGATCTAAGTCAGTTGTGAAGGCCTGATAATGAAACATGTTATCTGCCTCCAGAGAAAGAACTGATGGAGTCTGAATGCAGACGAAAGCATATTTTATTTTTCTTTATTTTTCTTGGGGGTTTTTTGGTCTGTATTTTCTTTTGCAACATGGCTAATATGGAAACATTATGTTTCCCATGACTTCTCATGATTGTACAGATTGCTTGACTTCCCAAGGAGAAGGGAGGGCAGGTAGGGAGAGAATTTGGAACTCAAAATTATTTTTAAAAAAAGAACTTCAAATTACTTTAACTTGTAATTGATAGGGGTGTTTAGGTGGCATAGTGAGTAGAGCACCGGTTCTGGAGTCAGGAGGACCTGAGTTCACATCAGGCCTCAGACACTTAATACTTACTAGCCATGTGACCTTGAGCAAGTCACTTAACTCCAATTGCCCTCCCTTCTCCCCTCTAAAACAAAAGAAGCAAAATATAAACCCATGGAATTGATAAATATTTAATGAAATAAATAAAAATAAATTGGGAAAAATTTTCCAGGAGAGAACCCATGGGATTGTTTTTGAAGAAATCGAATGACTAAATTCCAAACACATATTAATTTTGAATAAGGGCATGCACGCGCGCGCGCGCGCACACACACACACACACGCGCACACACACACACACACACACACACACACACACACACACACACACACACACAGAAACAGTCACTGATGAAGACCACTGGGTCCTATAGAGCAGGAACATAAATCCCATGCAATTGCATAGTATGCAACCTCCTTTATTTTAACCTTTCTTCATTTTAAGTTGACAAACTGCAAGAAGGAGTCCAACATAAGGACACAGAGTGGTACCATATA
Organism: Gymnobelideus leadbeateri; assembly: GCA_011680675.1. Taxonomy (NCBI): domain Eukaryota; kingdom Metazoa; phylum Chordata; class Mammalia; order Diprotodontia; family Petauridae; genus Gymnobelideus; species Gymnobelideus leadbeateri. Next base: position 196,063 of record WOXC01003814.1, read on the forward strand.
TTTTTTTCAGGACAGAACATACCACCCATCAGCATGTACTATGCAAGGACAAAGTCATATATGAAACATAATAGCCTAGTTGTAGTCACATTCAAAACCCCTCAGTGGGTGGGCCCTAACTTCAAGGTTAGTAACCGCTTGCCCTTTGTCCTCTGACCACCCATAGTTGACTTGATCACAGAGTTGGAATGGGGCTTTAATGAGAAACAAAATAAAAGCAAAAATATTGTTTTATAATTTTGAAACAAAATTTTAAAATTCAAGAACCATTCTTAGGTGGAGGAAAGGATACAAAAACAAGGGGCAGGGGCCAGAGCCCTGAGAAGTGAAAGAACTTGTTCAGGTTCACACAGAAACAATGTATTGGGGAGGGGGGATTGAACTCAAAGCTTCCTGGCTTAAGTGCTATCCCCCTATGCCACGTTACAGCATGCTGCCTCTAAAGATGCATCATCATCATCATGAATGAACACATCTGCTAGCTACAAGTCCTTATCCCAACTTACTAGTGCAGATACCTAAGACAGGGTGTCCATATGCTATAGGAGAAATATCTCCTCTCTGAGTTCATATGGTAACTGCTGCCAAATATATATTTCCCACAATGCAGAAATTATAGAGGTTTTGCTATTATGCTCAAGAGAAAACCTAAACCTCTATGAGGATTCTGACAAGGCTTCTCATAAATAAAATTATGTCAGAGGGACAGAGAAATGGTTCTTTTCCATATTTCAATCTTCTATATTCCTCTTATGCCACAAAAGTTAAAGAGAAGGAAGATCCATAATGCCATACTTTTTTCAATGTCACCAAAGTTGAACAAACTTAGTTAGACAGTCAATGCCTTATATTACCTAAGGAAACAAATCTCATCAATAGGCAAATTAAGTCCAGTTACAGATTAAACTACATTTAGAGGGTTCACAAATAGGCAGATTGAACAATTCACATGTTGCCATAAAGGCAGGGACAGTTGAGATTCTTCTTCTGGAATCTTATATAAGGAACATTTGAGGTTTTAAGTAAATTTTTACTTCCTATGCCACAGGTTTTGTTCAGGTGAGAAGGACTTTTAGTTAACTAAATTTTGCAGAAAGAATCGTCTTGAGTCCCAAATAATTAATAATTAAAGGAAATTTTAAAAATTCCTATAATGTTGCTCTATCTATCTATCTGTCTGTCTGTCTAACTATCTATCTATCTTTCTCTCTATTTATCTATATCTATCTGTCATTTATCTATATATGCAGCTAGGTGGCACAGTGGATAGGGTGCCAACCTGGAGTCAGGAAGACTTGAGTTCACATCAGGCTTCAGACACTTACTAGCTGTGTGACCCTCAGAAAGTCACCTATGCTTGCCTCAGTTTCCTCATATGTAAAATGAGCTGGAAAAGGATATGGCAAACCACTCCATTATCTTTGCCAAGAAAATCACAAATGGGGGTCACACAGTGTCAATCACGACTGTATGATATCTATCTATCTATCTATCTATCTATCTATCTATCTATACCTCAGTTCTTAGAAAAAGTCTAATCTCAAAAGCTCACTGAGGAGATTCATGCCTTCAGAGTTAGACTGGAGCAAATGGAAGCTAGTGACTTTATGAGAAATCAAGATGCTGTTAAGCAGATCCAAACAAATGAAAGATTAGAAGGCAATGTGAAATATCTCATGGGACAAACCACTGACCTGGAAAATAGATCCAGGAGAGACAATTAAAAAATTATTGAAATACCTGAAAGCAACGATAAAAGAAAGAACCTAGAAATCACCCTTCAAAAAATTCTCAAGGAAAATTGCCCTGATGTTTTAGATCCAGAGGGCAAAATAGAGGTTGAAAGAATCCACCGATCACCTCCTGAAAAAGATCCCCAAAAGAAAACTCCCAGGAATATTATAGCCAGGATCCAGAATCCCCAGATCAAGGAGAAAATACTACAAGCAGCCAGGAAGAAACAATTCCAATATTGTAGAAACACAATCAGAATAGCACAGGACCTGGCAGCTTCTACACTGAGGGATTGAAGGGCATGGAATATGATATTCCAGAGGGCAAAAGAGCTGGAAATGAACCCAAAGGTCACCTACCAAGCAAAACTGAGTGTTTTGTTTCAGGGGGAAATATGGTCATTCAGTGGAATAGAGGACTTTCAAGCATTCTTGAGGAAAAAACCAGAGTTGAATAGAAAATTTGACATTCAGACACAAGAAGCAAGAGATGCCTGAGAAGGTAATCAGGGAAAACCCATCAAAAGGAACTTATCAAAGTTGAACTATTTACATTCCTATATGGAAAAACAATAACTGTGACTGAGGAAATCTTTCTCACTATAAATATAATGGAAGAAGGGTGTATGATCATGTGAATACATATGTGAATGAGTGTGTATATGGTTACAGTTATATATGGATAGAGGGCATAGCTTGAATTTGTTGGGAAGGGAGGATACTCAAGGGGTGTAGTTGTGAGGTGAGAGAGGAAAGTGGCAGGAGGAGATGGGGAGAGACAGTGTGGGGTAAACTATCTCATGTAGAGGAAGCAGAGGGAAGTGGTTGCAGGGGAGGGGAAAAATAGGAAGGCAAAAAGGCGAAACGACATTCCCATTGAATTTGGTTCAGGGAGAGAATGACATGCATACTAAATGGGATATCTCAACCTGCAGCAGAATGGGGGGAAGGGCGAGGAGAGGAGGCATGATGGATAGGTGGGCATCCTTGGGGGGAGGGGAGGTTGGAGGTAACCACTATGGAAGAGGGACAGGATCAAGTGGGGAATGGAGCAGGTGAGGGTGGGATGAGGGGGAGGGAATTATAAGCAGCCTTGTACAATATATCTACTATGATAATGTTTTGCATAGCTAGACATGTACAACATATACTGAATTACTTATCTCCCCAGAGGGAATGGGTGACAAGGGAGGAAGGAAATGGATCTGAAATTCAAGGTCTTAAGATTAAATGTTTCAAATATATATAAATACTATTATTAATACTCTTTTGCTTGTAATTGGGAGATAAGATGTGCAGGCATTGGGACACAAAGATTCACCTTCCTCTAATGGAGAGGTCGAAGGGGGTGTGGGAGAGGATAGGGGAGAGAGCAGATTGGAGGAAGCGATATCTTGTGGGATTACTATTCTGGGAGGGTGGGTAGGGGAAAAACAGGGGGGGGGATGATGGTGACTCAAAATTTGGCAGAAATGAATGATGTAAAACAGAAGTTAATAAAGTATAAAAAAAAACAATTACAAAGACACAAAAAAAGAAGTTGAAGCAATAGTGAAGGAGGAAACAGAACCATCATTTTTGGAAAATTATGTGATGGTTTACTTAGAGAACCCTAGAAAGTCAACTAAAAAATTGAAACAATGAAGAACTTTACCATAGTTGCAGGACATAAAATAAACGTATACAAACCATTTGCATTTCTGTATGTTAACAATAAAAGCCGACTGGGAAATAAAGGAAGAGAAATTTCATTTAAATTACTACAGACAGTGTAAAATACTGGGGAACCTGCCTGACAAGACACATGGGATATGGACACAATTACAAAATACTCTTCACAAAATAAAAGCAACTCTAAATAATTAGAGATGGGAGGCCAAATAATTATAATAAACATGACTATACTCCCAAAACTAATTTCTTTGTTCAGAGTCATATCAATCAAATTTCCAAAGGATTATTTTATACAGCTATAAAACACAATAACAATAGATGGCAGAGTAGAAGCATAAACTTGGCATGAGCCCCATCTCCAATCACTTCTAATACAAGTAAAAAATAATGACTCTAAAAGTTTTTAGAGCAACACAACCCACAAAGTGACAGAGAGAAACAAATCTCCTACTGAGGGCATCCTGGCCGGCTGACAGGAAGGGTCTCTCACACCAAGCTGGGAGCCAAGCACAGTCCTGCATGAGCCAGGCGGTTCCTGGCCCCAGGGTGGCCCTGACCAGCACTGGCCAGAGCAGACTTTAGGGGAATTAATCACTAGCAGCTGTGGTGGTTTCCAGACTTCTCAACTCATAAACACCAATGATAAAGTAAAAGGTCAGTGTGGAACTCTGTTGAAACAGGAGGACAGAAAGGCACTGTCCAGCCCATGCTTCTAGGGCAAGAGGTGGCAGAGGCATTTCGGCATCTGCAGCTGCTGCCTTGTCACTGCTTCCAGAGCTCCCGGCCTGCAGATTGTAGGTGTACCAAGTGACCATTCACAGGGTAATTCCTTTTGCTTTAACCTTCTTGGATCTGAATTATGATCTTGGGTGGTGGTCCTGAGCTATGTGGCCACTGTGCCAGAGATTGGGGGGCTATAGAGAGGGACCCCAATTAATACATCGGGCAGCTGGAAAAATCCCAGCAATTTGGGAGATAGCTTTCTCCATTCTGGAAGCAGAGTTCTTACATGGAAAAGAGCTAAAAAGTCAAGTAAAAGGGTCGCAATATGAAAAAGCAAAGGAAGGGCAAACAAACCATAGAATCCTTTTTTGTGGGACAAGAAAGGATCAAAGCATGGAATGGGAGGAAGACAATAAAGTCAGTACTCCTGAATCAAAAGCTTCCAATAAAAATATGAATTGGTTACAGGCCATGGAGGAGCTCAAGAAGGATTTTGAAAATCAAGTAACAGAAGTAGAGGAAAAATTGGGAAGAGAAAGCCAAATGATACAAGAAAATCAATAAAAGCAAGTCAACAGCCCGATAAAGGAGACCCAAAAGAATACAGAAGAAAAATAACACCTTAAAAATAGACTAATTCAAATAGCAAAAGAAACCCAAAAAGTCAATGAGAAGAAGAATGCCTTAAAAAGCCAAATTTGCCAGATGGAAAAGGAATTTCAAAAACTCTCTGAAGAGGATAAATCCTTCAAAATTAGTTTAGAGCAAATGGAAGCTAATAACTTTATGAGAAATCAAGATACTATAAAACAGATCCAAACAAATGAAAAAAAAAAAAAACAGAAGGCAATGTGAAATATCTCATTGGAAAAACCATTGACCTGAAAAATAGATCCAGGAGAGATAATTTAAAAATAATTGGACTACCTGAAAGCCATGATCAAAGACAGAACCTAGAAATCATCCTTAAAGAAATTCTCAAGAAAAATTGCCCCGATGATTTAGACCCAGTGGGGGAAATAGAGGTTGAAATAATCCAGCGATCACCTCCTGAAAAAAGATCCCAGAAAGAGAACTCCTAGGAATATTATAGCCAGGTTCCAAAACTCCCAGATCAAGGAGAAAATACTCCAAGCAGCCAGGAAGAAACAATTTCAATATTATGCAAATACAATCAGATCCCAAAAAGAGAACTCCTAGGAATATTATAGCCAAGTTCCAGAACACCCAGATCAAGGAGAAAATACTCCAAGCAACCAGGAAGAAATGATTTCAATATTATGCAACCACAATCAGAATAGCACAGGACCTGGCACCTTCTACACTGAGGGACTGAATGGCATGGAATATGATATTCCAGAGGGCAAAAGAGCTGGGATTGAAGCCAAGGGTCACCTACCCATAAAAACTGAGTATCTTGTTTCAGGGGAAAATATGGTCATTCAGGGGAATAGAGGACTTTGAAACATTCTTGAGGAAAAAACCAGAGTTGAATAGAAATTTTGACATTCAGACACAAGAAGCAAGAGATGCTTGAGAAGGTAATCAAGGAAAAGAAATCAAAAGGAACTTATCAAAGTTAAACTATTTACATTCCTACATGGAAAAACAATAATTGTGTCTGATGAAACCCTTCTCATTATGAAAATAATTGAAGAAGGGTATATGGGCATATGTTTACAGGTATACATGGATAGAGGGCACAGGTTGAATTTGATTGGAAAGGATGATTCTTAAGGGGTGAAATTATGAGGTGAGAGAGGAAAGTGGCAAGAGGAGATGGGGAGAGACAGGGTAGGGTAAACTATCTCATGTAGAAGAGGCAAGGGGAAGTAGTTGCAGGGGAGGGGAATAACAGGAAGGCAAAAAAAGCAAAACCATATTCTCATTGAAGTTGGCTCAAGGAGAGAATCACATACATACTAAATGGGATATCTCACCCTGCAGGAGAGTAGGGGAAAGGGGGATGAGAGCGGGGATGATGGAGGGGAGGGCATTCTGGGGGGAGGGGAGGTTGGAAGTACCCCCTATCAATGTGGACAGAATCAGAGTAAGGAATGGGCCAAGTGGGAGGTGAGATGGGTGGGAGGGAAGTATAAGCAGTCTTTTACAATATATCTACTCTTGTGGTGTTTTGCGTAGCTATACATGTGCAGCACATACTGAATTGCTTATCTTCTCAGTGGGAGTGGGTGACAAGGGAGGAAGGGAATGGATCTGAAAATTGAAGTTTTAAAATTAAATGTTTCATAAGATGTCCAGGCATCGGGGCTCAGAGATTCACCTTGCCCTAATGGCAAAGTAGGAGGGGGTATGGGAGAGGATATGGGAGAGAGCAGATTGGGTGAGGGGATATCTAGTGGGGCTGCTGTTCTGGGGTGGTGGGTAGGGAAAAATGGGGGGGGGGAACTGTAACTCAAAATCTGGTGGAAATGAATGATGTAAACCAGAAGTTAATATAGCATCTGTTTAATAATGAAAAAACAGGGTGTGTTTTTCTCTGTGTGTGTGTGTGTGTGTGTGTATGTGTGTGTGTGTGTGTGTGCGTGTAGTTTTCTCCAGTTGAATATAAGCACCCTGTGGGAAGGGGCTTTTCTGGGTTTTGTCTTTTTATGCCCAATGCCTAGTAGGTGCATAATAACACAGGTGACCGTGTGTGTTTTCCCTATTTACCTTACTCTCTCTTGAGCCTTGTAATTGAAATGGAGCCAAATATGAAATGGGGCCAAACCTCAGGAGATTATAGAATAACCTTGTTTTTTCTTGAAGAATGCATGCTTTCCCAACCCTAACCACAATGTCATGTTGACCTACAAGATTTGGGAACTGAGTCAACTGCCTCAACTGCTATCCACGATTCACCTGTTTGCTCTCACCCCTCCCCTATAGCCCATGAAGTTGGCATCAAGCCTCTATCTCCAAGACTCAACTAAGTCTGCTAGCCAATCATTTCCCGCCAACTCCTTGTCTCTAAGAATTAGCTGAACTCACTAAGCCAATCAGTGAGCTCAGTACTTCCTGCTTTCCCCTCATAATTGTATAAAAAAGCACCCGAGGAGACACTCGGGGTCCTCCATCTAAAATGTATGGTGGGACCCGGGTTCGAACTCGTAATAAATTTTTTTTCTTTCTCTTGCCTCAGTGGTCTCGGTTTGTCTATTGTTCCACTCCACGATTCATATGGAGGCCCCAGCGAGATCCTTGACGCCTTGGAATCTGGACTTTGGGCTCTGCTCGGCGCCGGTAAGTCAGGCCTGACCCAAAATAATGTTTCTTTTTTGTTGATTCTGGTATTTTTTTGGCTAGCAATTTCTGGAGTCTCATGAGCTTGGTTGGTTCGGGAAGGGCGGGACGCTGCCATTAACTTCCCGAACCCCGGCCGAGGGAGGTGACGACCCCTAAGGCCCTTGGGTTTAAGTTGATCAAATTGTGGGTTAGAGTCCCACTTGATTGACATTAGGTAAGTTGATCAAATTGTGGGTTAGAGTCCCACTTGATCAGCATTGGGTTAATCAAATTGTGGGTTAGAGTCCCACTTGATTAACATTAGGTAAAGCAAATATGATTTGTACCTGGCCTCCATTAGCATCTATCTGGAAGCCAAGCAAACATGATTTGTGCCTGGGGATTTCTAACAATCCTCTGTGAGCTTTTGTAACGTTCCTGTCAGTTTCTCTCTCTGTTCTGTTTTTGTGTGTGTGTGTGTGTGTGTGTGTGTGTGTGTGTGTGTGTGTGTGTGTGTGTGAATGAGTGAGTGTGTAATCTAACATCATGGAAGGTTTAAACTGCAGCTGGACTGCCGGACCTTCCTTTGGAAGGCTCTTAGCTCTCTCTCCCTCCTCCCTTCACTGATGCTGAATGCAGGCTGGAGAAGAAGAGAAAAGAGAGGTAGGTTTTATAAAGCAAGAAAGTTTAGAGATGGTATTTGGTGTTGAGAAGTGTGAACAGAAGTTTTAAGATCTTTAAAAGTTTGAAAATCTCCTCCTCTTCATTCCACTCTGGCCAAGTGGAGTGAGGAGAAGGCGATAAGAAATAATGAGGGAATCTTCTCCCCTCAAATCAAAGAGGCAGGCAGATGAAAATTTAACTATTTCCTGCCTCACCTAAAAGTGGAATAAAACTGTAAGTCAATTGAATTCATGTGAGAAGTAAAAAAGTGTCACTCCTAATTTGATGCTAAAGATAAGTCAGAATTCATTTTACTATTTGGCATTTAGGCAAATTGGAATATTTTCTAAGATTTGATAAGAATATAGGGAATTTTCTTTTGGGTTCTCTAGTAGTGAGAAAGGGGGAAGGCGCCCCCCCCCAATATCACTTGCTGGAGAGGTCAAAGATATCACTTTCAAAGAAGGTTTTGTAAGGAGTGGACACATAAATTAAAGCTTATTGGAGTAAAAGTTAAATCGCTGAAAACATTTTAAAAAAATTTATTAAAGTCTCTCATTCTAGAAGAGAAATAGAGTGTGCTAAAGAATATAGGGAATTTGAGTTAAGCTCCCCGACTTGAAAAAAAAGGGGGGGGGAGCTGCAACACCCCAGCCTCTGTACTTGGTAAGCCCAATTTTTCTATCAGTAATTTTTGTATGTGATGAATTGGAAATGCAATTAATGTCATAATGTCATTGTGTTATTATGGTATCTCTAAATTGTAAAATCCTCTTATACTGTAAAAGTTTGAGTGACCATTGTGAGCCAGAAATATTAGATAAAGCAATTTTCATTCTGAATTTTGTTGAAACTAAAAGATGGAGAAAAGTTTTGTAAAACAGCTATGGTATTTTATCAGTTTTGCTAATTTTGTCTTCTGTTTATTTTATGTGAATTGGATTTTTTTATGTTATAAGATTTGACAATTTAAAGCTGTTATATTTGGGATACAAATAGGTAGTAATAATGCTGCTGATATTTATTGTGATAGCTGGTTGTTCATTTAACTTTTTGGCTATTCTAGAAATATGCAGTGATAAAAGTTATAGTTTCCACATTACTAATGATGAAGTGAATGTACACAGGGAATTGGAAAGGCATTTTGTAGAATTCTTATTGAGCAAATGAGAAACTTGGGGAAAAAAAGGAAAAAATATAGAGATGTGGTTTTCAAGCTTGCTTCATCTAAGGATGTATTTATGATGATTTGAAGGTTTATGGATCACCACATTCACCATCTATGTGAGATTCCAGAATGTAATTAATTTTTAGTGATAAGTTGATCAGGTGTGTGGCAAGAAGAAAATTTTTGTTCTGAGTAACTTCAAAAACTTGATTTTTAAGGTCACCAGATTGGTAATTCTTTGTTTTAATTTCAAAGTTCAAATTTAAGAACATGATGACATTGTTACTGGTAAAAAGTTGTATTATCTATGCTGTATAAGAAGCAGCTTTTTTTAAAAGTCTCAGAGTATTGTAATTTGGGAAATCATAAGCTTCCAAGTCTGTCTTTGTTTAAAAGGAAGTTTCAGTTAAGACTGTTTAGAACTTGTAAGAATTGATTACTGTATGTAGAAAGGAGGAGATTGGATGAAAACTTTATTCAGACTAGTTCTGCCCATTCAGAACAGTCCTCCTGCTTGTATGAGAATTGGCTAAGCGGGGGCATCATTATTAGCCCTTCTCCCAGTCTCTCCTCCTTAGAATTCATATAAATTTTCCTTATGTTGTAAAACTGCCAAATCCCCTAGAAACTATCTCTAATAGGCAAGGTCATTCAGCCTGGGAAAGGAACTTGTTTAAGTGTAGTTTTAAATGAACCTAACTTGCTAAGAAGTTGCAAAGATTAGAAGGATTTCTATCAATTGGCTTTTAGATTTCAGAAGGAAAGATGTCGCTGGAATTCTTTACATTTGTGAGACCTGATAAATCATCATTGCTTAGTGCAGCTCCATGAAAATAAAAATAATTAACTAGCTCTAAGCTGTGATCAGTGAAGCTTGTTGTGTGAGGTAAAAGGCACTTGGGACCATAACTAAATTTTATTTTGAGTTTGAATTTGGGTATAGTTGTCTGCATTAAATCAGTATCTCGGAGAAAATGCCACAAGCTACTCAGAGGGAATGTGATCCTGTACTGCTGATAGGTGGAAGTCTACATTTGGTAAAGGCCGAAGGGACAATCTTAGCCTCTGTCTGGGATGGGATCCCTCCTGGCTCAGTTTACCGATGGGATTCCTTTGAAAAGGAATGTTTCCCACCTATTCCTGAGTCTAGCTATAAGATGGAACAGATACTGCATGGTTGGATATCTGTGACTTTACCTGAATTTAAACAGAGTCAAGGATGTTTTATCCTGTCATATTTGGAATGTCACATGGCCCTGTTTTTTTTCCTTCTATAGCAAGTTTCCATGATCAAAGCACGTAGTCAGTAACAGATATGAGTTCTTTCGTGTAAGCTTACTGGAAAATCTATTATTATTTTTCATTTGGAATTGGAACATGTGCAGAAAATATGCAAATTGTTTAAGGTCATTTTGAAAGTTTTCAACTAACTTTCTTCATAAAAGTTTAGTGATCAATTATAAATCTTGAATTTGTTAAGAGAAGGGAAAATACTTTTAGAAGAAATTTTCAAATCTCTAGTGTCATTTTAAGAGGCCTATTAAAACTTTCATTTGCAAGATAAATTTATTGCTAAACTAATGTAATGAGTTGTGAAAACAGAAGAGATCTGGCTCTTTTGATCCGAATTTGTAGTTGTTTCATGCTCTAAGCAAAAGTTAACATTTGTAACTGAATGTATGTTAAGGATTCAATTTCTGAATTATCTTTCTTCCTGAGTGAATCTGTATTCACTGTATACTGTATACTGTATATATATAGTCTGTGTACCCAGCTTCCTATGAAACATAGATCTACCCAAATGATTTGGGTCCCAACTGTTTTTAGGGGGAGATGATTAGGTCCTTGGATTCTCAGCTTTGACTTCCTTGAGCAGCCGGCATCTGAAATTTTCTCAGAGCTCAGAACTCAAGGCTGAGAAAGTCCAGACCGTTCCCTAACATATGGAAGATTACCACCTATTCTTCCTCTAATCTAGGAAGACCTAAAAGCTGAAATCACTAACTCTTCCCTTTATCAAGTTCCTTCAGGGTCTGCAGGCGATTCAGAAAAAAACTCCTTCCCTCAGCAATCCTGATCCTGATCCCGATCCGGAGTTATGCCTCAGCTTACCTGTTTCAACCTGGGGATTCTGTGCTGGTAAAAAGAAATTCATGGTCTGGAGCAGAGGTGGAAGGGACCACACCTCATGATCCCCACTACACCTACTGCTGTCAAAGTGGACTCTATTCCCACATGACAACATTACACCAGAGTGAAGCCTGCTGTTTCTATGCCAATCGCTCTGGGGTCCTTAGGGATGGCCTGAGCCAATTACGAAAACGTTTGGCTGACAGGGAGGAAGCCCGCCAAGCCCAGAACAATTGGTATCAGTCTTTTTTTTTTCTTCATCCCCTTGGTTGACTACTTTACTGACCGCTCTCGCCGGCCCTTTGGTTTTATTGTTTCTGGCCCTTGTTTTTGGCCCGCTCCTTCTCAGATCTCTTTTTACCCTCCTCAAGTCCCACACTGATGAATTTCGCATCTTGTTCCTCCGATCCCGTTACCAGAAGATCCCTGAGGAACATTGTGTTTGAATCTAGGATTCGATTCCCTTAGATAAAAAGAAGTGGGGAATGAAATGGAGCCAAATATGAAATGGGGCCAAACCTCAGGAGATTATAGAATAACCTTGTTTTTTCTTGAAGAATGCATGCTTTCCCAACCCTAACCACAATGTCATGTTGACCTACAAGATTTGGGAACTGAGTCAACTGCCTCAACTGCTATCCACGCTTCACCTGTTTGCTCTCACCCCTCCCCTATAGCCCATGAAGTTGGCATCAAGCCTCTATCTCCAAGACTCAACTAAGTTTGCTAGCCAATCATTTCCCGCCAACTCCTTGTCTCTAAGAATTAGCTGAACTCACTAAGCCAATCAGTGAGCTCAGTACTTCCTGCTTTCCCCTCATAATTGTATAAAAAAGCACCCGAGGAGACACTCGGGGTCCTCCATCTAAAATGTATGGTGGGACCCGGGTTCGAACTCGTAATAAATTTTTTCTTTCTCTTGCCTCAGTGGTCTCGGTTTGTCTATTATTCCACTCCACGCTTCAGTAATAGGAGGCTGAATTTTCCATTGAGCTCTGGCTGTTTCATCATGAAGGTCTGGAAGTCTGTTATATCATTGAATGACCATCCCCTTGCCTTGAAGAATATGTTCATTTTCGCTGTATAGGTGATCATTGGTTGTAACTGGAGCTCTTTTGTCTTGAGAAAAAAAAATTATATTCCAGTTCCCCTTATTTTTCAGTGGAGAAGCTGCCAGATCCTGTGAGATCAACACTGTGGTTCCTTGATATTTGAATTGTTTCTTTCTGGCTAATTGTAGTATTTTTTCCTTTACCTGATAGCTCTGGAATTTTGCCACAAAGTTTCATGGACTTTTCAGTTTGGGATCCCTATCTGGAGGTGTCAGGTCTATGTCTCTCAATTTATTTTTTGCCCTCTGGTTCTATGATCTCAGGGCAGTTTTCCTTGATGAGCTCTTGGAAGATGTCCAGGATCATTTTTCATCATGATTTTCTGGTAGGCATATGATTCTCAGATTATTTCTCCTTGATTTGTTTTTCAGGTCAGTTATTTTTCCATTGAGATATTTTACCTCTTTTTCTGATTTTTCCTTCTTCATGTTTTTTTTTAACTGATTGTTGGTTTCTCATAGAGTCATTCACCTCAGTTTGGTTGATTCTAATTTTTAGTGAATTATTTTCCTCAGTTTTTTAAGCTCCTCTTCCCTACGTTCAGATTTCATTTCTAGTTCACACATTTTTCTTTTTAAGGAGCTGTTTTCTTCATTGTAATGTTTTTCTAATTTCACAATTTTGATTTTAGAAAATTATTCATTTTATCTATCTCTTTAATTTGGTTTTTAAAGTTCTTTTTGACATCATCTAAGAATGCCTTCTGTGCTTGAGACCAGTTCGTATTCCCTGTTGAGGATTCAGCTATGGGTCTGGAGTCAATACTGTTTCCTTCTGAATTTGTTTCCCCCCCTTTCACAGTAATATGATTCTAGAGTCGTTGTCTTTGCAGTCTGTTTTTTACCCGTTTTGAGGCAAGGCCTTAGCCAGGCCTTTCCTCTAGGGTTCCCAAGCCTCTAGTGTTTAAAGTTTTACTCTGGGGCAATAATTACTGTGCTTTCAGGCTCGGGGCGGGGGGGTTGGAGCAGCTGGGGTTCACTCTGCCATTCTGGTCCCTGGAAGTTCAGAAGGGGGCTTTTTAAATTTCCGTCCTGTGGGTTGGTATTCCCAGGAGTGGCCGCTGGCACTGCCATGGGCCCTGAATTTGTCTCTTACCCAGCTCCATTTCATTCGAGCCATGCAGTGATAGGCCTCGAAGTGGCCCTTGAGGTTAGTGTATCTACTTGCTGCCATGTTAATCAGGCCTTATCTGGGCCTCTGTGCTCCATGTCATCTGACCTCTGTGTGCCAACCCGCTGTCGTTGTTCAGGACTCTCTTGTTACTTTTATTGGCTTCCTAATTCTTTTAAATGCATATTCAGTTCATTAATCCTCTATTTTCTTAACTTACTGTTTAGGAATGTTATTTTTGCTCTGAAGATTCCTTGAGCTGAATCTAAGAAATTTTGGAATGTTATTTTATCATTATCATTTTTTCACAAACCTATTAATTCTATCTATGATTTATTCTTTGATCCACTCAAACTGTCAAAACTGTCAAAAAGGGACAGTTCCCTTTATGAGTTCAGATAAAGAGATTCAAAAGAAAACTAACAAACACTTGTCCCTTCGTTGTCCAAAAGTCTCATTTCATACAACTGTGAGGGGGTTACACCATCTGATGGGAGTCCTCTGTTTGTTTTCCATCCATCCATCCTCAGCATTGAATTCCACCCTCTTTCTCTTCTATCTTATTTCATTCAGTTTGAAATACCTAATGACGCCATTACACACAATACACAAATACACCTTACTGTCACTTTGAAATCCCAGCCTTAATTTATGGCATAATGTTCCAACTTTATATTTCCTTATCTAACTATTAATTAACATCTGCCTTCCTAAATACTTCCTCACACCCTTCTAAACATTCTTAAACCATCTGATACAAAGGTATCCAGACCACTATTTAGAGACAGGAGGGGCTTGGAAATTCCCATTTGTCCCCAAACCTTCTTATCTTTCATCCATATTTCCAATCAAACCTTTATTTATTCTTCCAAATCTCTCAAATACATTATCCAGATTATTCAGTTTCCTTTCACAAAAAAAAAATAATAACTCGTCCTGGTAAAGCCAATTGTTAGAGATCATTTTTTAATTTTTTGTACATAGGCTTTGCTGCTTCTCAGCAAGTCAAGTTCATTGTTTGGGAGCTTCATAACTAAAACAAGTTCTCTTCCCTGGGCTGAATGATCTTGCCTAATAGAGATAAATTCTAGGGACTTTGGTAGTTTTACAACATCATACAGTAGCAGAAGGACTGTTCTAAATGAGCAGAACTAGTCAAAATAAAGTTTTCATCCAGTCTCTTCTTTTCCACATACAATAATCAATTAAAAATTTTAGGTTTTAGCATTAAAATAAATTGCCACAGTTTCATCAAATCATTCTGAACATAAGCAATTAACTGCAGATAATATCTAATGCACTAATGGGAAGACTTCTCTACCTTCTTTCCCTCTCTCCATGCTTCCTTTCCCAGGACTAATAAGATTGCTTCCCCATCATCTCATACCAAAGATCTTATAAGACATTTCTTCATAAGAATATTTCCCTTTTTCAAAAACAGTTTATCCTGATATCATTAACTACTATACAATTCCTAAATTCTCTGGTTATAAAATCTTTCCCAAATAATTAACAAAATTTACACAAGGAGGTTTCTTTTCTTCACATAATTCACAGTTCTTTTCTTCACATAATTACCAATAATTACCTTTCACAAGTATACTTTTGTAAATACTTGATTTGTGCAATAACACCAAATAGCTTGGTTAACAATCGTAGAAGTTTAAACAACCTTAACTGAAATTTTCTTTTAATACAACTGTTTACCAGTAGCAATATCATAAATAATTATCATGTACCTAAATTTAGACTTTGAAACCAAAATCAAGTAATTATCAATCTGGTGACCTAAATTTATTCATTCACAAATTGCTTTGCACAGAAAATCATTCATCCCATTACCATTGGCATAAAATTCACACTTAAGGAAAATTCCACAAAAAATTAACAAACATGAAACAATTAATTTTTAGTTTACACAATTTACAGTCAAATAGCAATGTTTTATCATACCAGGCATTGTACAAGGCACCTTTACAATTATATCAGTCCCATAAAATTCCCTAGGATGTGGATTCCACCACCATGTCCTTACTGAACAGTAAACTAAGGTTAATAAAACTTTCGGGGGAGAAGGGAGGGGGAAATACAGTGAATCACTTTCTTAATGCCAAATAACAATATGTACCTTTTGATCATGCAACTATATATTTCTTTTTTTTTTAAGCAATTGGGGTTAAGTAACTTGCTCAAGGTTACACAGCTACTCATTATTTATGTGTGGGTGCTCATTTTCTGAGGCCGAATTCGATCTCGGGTCATCCCAACTCCGAGGCTGGCACTCTTACTCACTGCTCCACCTAGCCGTCCCAACAACTGTATATTTCTAAATTCTGATACACTTGGTCCTCAGGAAGGAAATATATCCACAAATTTATTTACTTCCTTACTATTACAATTGCCCATTCACATTCATATCTTCCAAAAAGTTTACAAGAAGTTTGCTTTTCCCTTAATATAATCAGGTCATTTTAAAACATACTGGGCTAAAAATCTAACTGCTTTCTTTGGTTCTTAAAAAGATAACAAATTACAATAGACTATGTTTTCTACCATAATCAGTGCTCATGTCAAATTCAATAACAATAACCACTCAATTTCAGCCTTTCCACAGTGGATTTCTTCAAGGACAGCATTCTGTCCTGCGAAATCTGCTCCTGATGCCATAATGTCCAACTAAGGAGGTTCAGAATTCAAATAAACAGAATGCTCGACACTCCAAGAAAGACCCAAGGCAATTTCTTTAGAATATTTATTCTGAATATATGTATATATAGGAAAGTGAGAAAGAAACCAGAGATAACAGAATAAGAGGCATAAAGATAGCAGAATAAGAGCAAATATGATTAATAGTGGATATATATTTATATATTTACATATTTACAAATATATATGTATATATATATATATATATATACACACACACATATATATGTATATATGTATATATTTACAAGCATCACGGTTGTGGGGAAGCACCAACACCTGACAACACAAGCTGGGGAATCCCGGGTACAGCAATGCAATGGAGATTAACTAGAAGCATTCCCAAAAAGATAAGGAGCGAAACAAGGGTGTCCACTATCACCCATCTTATACAGTCTGGTACTAGAAATGTTAGCAGTAGCAATTAGAGAAGAAAAATAAATTGAAGGAATCAAATTAGGCAAAGGAGAGCCTAAGCTATCACTTTTTGCAGATGATATGATGATATGCTTACAGAATCCTAGAGAATCAAGTAAAAAACTACTTGAGACAATAAATAAATTTTACAAATTTGCAGGATATAAAATAAACCCACATAAATCCTCATGTATTCCTGTATATCTCACAAAATCCCACAACATTCCTATATATCTCTAATAAAATCCAACAGAAAGAGATAGAAAGATAAATCCCATTTAAAGTTACTGTAGAAATTGTAAAATATTTGTGAATCTACCAGCCAAAACAAACCCACAACCTATATGAATACAACTACAAAACACTTTTCACACAAATAAAGCTAGATCTAACTAATTGGAAAAACATCAATTGCTCATGGCTGGGTTGAGATAGTATAATGAAAATGACAATTTTACTTAAATTAATTTCATATTTAGTGCGATACCAAACAATTTAACAAAAAAAAAATTTACAACGCTTGAAAAAATATTGACAAAATTCATTTGGAAGAACAAAAGGTCCAGGATATCAAAGGAATTAATGGAAAGAGATTCTAAGGCAGGTTGCCTAGCCATACCAATTTTTAATCTGTATTATAAAGTAGCAATCATAAGAACTACTTGGTACTGGCTGAGGAAGAGAGTAGTGGATCAATGTAGATTGGGTACATGGGACTCATCAGCTAATAAAGATAAAATAGTTATTGAAAGAATTCACCAGACTCCTCCTGAAAGAGATCCCAAAATGAAAACTCCAAGAAATACAGTAACCAAATTCCAGAATTATGAGATTAAATTAAAAATACTGCAAGCAGCCAAAAAGAAGCAATCCAAATATCGTGGAACTACACTGAGGACCACACAGGACCTAGCAGCTTCTACATTAAAAGATCGGCGGGATTGGGATTTGATATTTCATAGGGCAGGAGAGCTAGGACTACAACCAAGGATTAACTACTCAGCAAAACTGAGCATAATCTTTCAGGCAAGGAGATGGTAGTTTAATGAAATAAGGGACTTCCAGACTTTCCTGATGAAAAAGCCAGAGCTCAATGGAAAATTTGATCTCCAATTACAAGACTCAAGAAAGACATAAAAATTTAAACAAGGAAAACACAGACTCACACATACATACATGCACAGACACACACTCATGCAACCCATGCATATAACTTGGAATGCAACAGCAAAATGTTCACATCCCTATATAAGAAGCTGATAACTGTCAATATTGAAATTTATATGATTATTATGACCCTTAAAAGTATTTTACATAAATAGTGGGTGTGGGTGTGAATGAACTAAACTGAAGATTAAAAAAAAAAAACTATTGAGGGGATCCAAGGGACTGTAATGGGATAAAAGGAAAGGATGAGAAAGAAAAAGGTAAAGTATGCCATTCTAAGAGGCATAAAAATACACTATAGTATAGGGGAAAGAAAGAGGCAGAGGAACATCATTTAAACATTACTCTCACTGGTTCTGGTTCAAAGAAGGATGAACAGGGATGGAGCCAAGATGGCAGAGTAGAAATAGCACTTCCAAGGTACTCTCTCCCACACCACTTCAAAATCATATAAAAGGGGACTCTGAAAAACTTCTGGAGCTCCAGCACCCACATAAAGACACAGGGAAGCTAACCTCCCGCTGAGGACAGCCCAGCAGCCCTGCTGTGAGCGGCCAGCACAGTGCTCTGGGAGCCGAGCCCAGGCCAGTATTAAGTTAAGAGGTGAGAGAGGAAAGTGGCAAGAGGAGATGGGGAGAGACAAGGTAGGGTAAACTATCTCATGTAGAAGAAGCAAGGGGAAGTGGCTGCAGGGGAGGGGAAGAACAAGAAGGCAAAGAGGCAAAACCATATTCTCACTGAATGATGAGAGGATGATATATACACTAAATGGTATATCTCACCCTGCTGGGGAGTAGGGGAAAGGGGGATGAGATAGGAGAGGATGGAGGGGAGGGCATTCTGGGGGGAGGGGAGGTTGGAAGTACCCACTTTTGAAGAGGTACAGGATCAAAGTAGGGAATGGACCAAGTTCGGGGTGGGATGGGTGGGAGAGAAATATCTGCACTCTTTTACAATATATCTACTATGGTAATGTTTTCCATAGCTATACATGTACAACACATACTGAATTGTTGATCTTCCCAGAGGGAGTGGGTGACAAAGGGAGGAAGGGAATGGATCTGAAATTCGAAATTTTAAAATTAAATGTTTCTAATATACATAAATATTATTATTAATACTATTTTGCATGTAATTGGGAGATAAGATGTGCAGGCATTGGGGCACAGAGATTCACCTTGCCCTAATAGTAAAGTCAAAGGGGGTATGGGAGAAGATATGGGAGAGAGCCGATTTGATGAGGGGATAACTTGTGGGACTGCAATTCTAGGGTGGTGGGTAGGGGAAAAATAGGGAAAAATTGTAACTCAAAATCTGGCGGAAATGAATGGTGTAAACCAGAAGTTAATAAAGCATTTGTTAAAAAAAAAAAGAGGGATCAAAATAATCCGTTAAGTTTAAGATTCTAACGTGAATAGACATGTAAATTCATTAAATAGAGGAAAAGGAGCGAAGGAGAAGAACGATGTTTGTAATTTACTCTCATTGCTTTGGTGTCAAACAGAGAGTAATATACTCTGATAAGTATAAAAATTTGTTGTGTTCTATAGGCAGTATCAGGGTAAGGGGAGGATAAAAAGGGGGTAGTAAAGAGGGGAATTAGAGGGGAGCGAAATAGGAGTAAGGGGAGAGGGTAGGTAAAGAAGGGGGGTCACCAGGTGGGAACACTGAGGAAGGGAGTGGTCAAAAGAGAAACCTTCAAATAGGGGAAGCTAGAAGGAAGAAACAAAAACATAAGTAGGGGAGGGAATAGAATGAAGGGGGAGAGACAGATAGTCATCATTACTGTGAATGTGAATGGGATGAACTCTCCCATGAAACAGAGGCAAATAGCAGAATGGATTGAAAACCACAATCCTGCAATATGTTGTCTACAAGAAATGCATTTGAAACAAAGGGATACCCATGGGGTAAAGGTAAAAGACTGGAGTAGAATTTCTTATGCCTCAGCTAAATTTTAAAAAATCAGGGGTAGAAATCCTTATCTCAGATAAATCAAAAGCAAATATATATCTAATTAAAAGAGAAAAGGAAGGAAACTATATCCTGGTAAAAGGCACCATTGAGAATGAAGCAATATCATTGCTTAACATATATGCACCAAGTGGTATGGCGTCCAAATTCCTAGAGAACTTAAAAGAATTAGAGGAAGTAATAGATAGCGAAACTATACTAGTTAGGGGCCTTAATCTCCCCCTCTCTAAACTTGATAAATCTAAATACAAAATAAACAAGAAAGAGGTTATGAAGGCAAATAGAATTTTAGAGAGACTAGATATGATAGATCACTGGAGACAACTGAATGGGGATAAAAAGGAGTTTACTTTCTTCTAAGCAGTACATTATACATACTCAAAAATAGAACATGTACCATGGTATAAAAACTTTATAATTCGGTGCCGAAAGGCAGAAATATTAAATGCATCATTCTCAGATTATGATGCAAAAAATCATATGCAATAAAGGGCCATGGAAAGATAGACTAAAAACTAATTACAAATTAAACAATTTAATCCTAAAGAACGAGTGGATCAAATGAGAAATTATCGAAACAATCAGTAATTCCACTCAAAAGAATGATAATAATGAGACAACATACCAAAATTTGTGGGATACATTAAAGGCAGTTCTTAGGGGAAATTTTATATCACTGAGTGCATAAATGAATAAACTAGAGAAAAGGGAGGTCAATGAATTGGGCAGGCAATTGAAAAAGCTGGAAAAATAACAAATTGAAAATCCCCAATTTAGTACAAAATTAGAAATATTGAAAACCAAAGCAGAGATTATTAAAAGTGAAATTAAGAAAACTATTGAATTAACAAATAAAACTAAGAGATGGTTTTATGAAAAAAACAAGAAAATTGATAGACTTTAGTCAATATGATGAAAAAAAGAGAGAAGGAAACCAAATTATGAGTTTCAAAAATGAAAAGGGTGAATCTACCTCCAATGAAGAGGAAATCAAAACAATAATTAGGAATTTTTTCCCAATTGTACACACAAAAATTTGACAATCTTAGTGAATTGGAGGAATATTTACAAAAAATATAAGTTGCCCAGATTAACTGACAAGGAAGTAAATTACTTAAATAACCCCATCTCAGAAAAAGAAATTAAACAAGCCATCAGTGAACTCCCTAGGGAAAAATCCCCACAGACAGATGTATTTACTAGGGAATGCTATCAAACATTTAAAAAACAATAGATTCCAATACTCTACGAACTATTTGGGACAATTAGTGAAGAAAGATTCCTACCAAGTTATTTTTGTGACACAAATACAGTACTGATACCTAAATCAGGAAGAGATAAAACAGAGAAAGAAAATTATAGACCAATTTCCCTCATGAATTTAGATGCAAAAATGTTAAATAAAATACTAGCCAGAAGACTATAGCAACTTTTCACAAGAAAAATATACTTTGATCCGGTAGGATTTATTCCAGGAATGCAAGGATGGTTTAATATTAGGAAAACAATCATTATAATTGATCATATCAACAATAAAACGAGCAGAAACCACATGATTATCTCAGAAGATACAGAAAAGGCTTTTGACAAAGTACAACATCCATTCCTATTAAAAACACTACAAAGTATAGGAATAAATGGAGCCTTCCTTAAAATAGTAGAAAGAATCTATGTAAATCCATCAGCAAGTATTATATGCAATGGGGATAAATTAGAAGCCTTTCCAAAAAGATAAGGAGTGAAACAAGGGTATCCACTATCACCCCTTTTATTCAGTCTGGTACTAGAAACGTTAGCAGCAGCAATTAGAGAAGAAAAAGAAATCAAAGGAATCAAATTAGGCAACGAAGAGACCAAGCTATCACTCT
Organism: Gymnobelideus leadbeateri; assembly: GCA_011680675.1. Lineage (NCBI taxonomy): Eukaryota > Metazoa > Chordata > Mammalia > Diprotodontia > Petauridae > Gymnobelideus > Gymnobelideus leadbeateri. The sequence continues at coordinate 217,733 of WOXC01003814.1, forward strand.
TTGCAAATGTTATGATGATATACTTAGAGAATCCTAGAGAATCAAGTGAAAAAACTTCTTGAGACAATAAATAAATTTGGAAAGTTTCAGGATATAAAATAAACCCACCTAAATCATCGTGTATTCCTGTAGATCTCTAACGAAATCCCACAGAAAGAGATAGGAAGACAAATACCATTCAAAGTTACTGTAGACATTATAAATATTTGGAAATCTACCTTCCAAAACAAACCCAGGACCTATATGATCACAACTACAAAACACTTCTTACACAAATAAAGTCAGATCTAACTAATTGGAAAAATATAAATTGCTCATGGCTGAGTTGAGCTAATAAAATAAAAAAGACAATTTTACCCAAACTAAACCATATATGTATTGCCATTGCAATCAATTTACCAAAAAACTACTCTATAGAGTTAGAAAAAAATCGTAACAAAATTTATTTCGAAGAGCAAACAGTCTAGAATATCAAGGGAATTAATGAAAAGAAATGCTAGGGAAGGTGGAGTAGCTATACCAGATTTTTATCTGTATTATACATCATCAGTCATCAAAACTACTTGGTACTGGCCGAGGAATAGAGTAGTGGATCAATGGAAGACTGGGAGCACGAGATCCAGCAATTAATGAATATTAATTCATTAATATTAATTCAAACCTATTGTTTGATAAACCCAAAGACCCCAGTTTCTGGGATAAGAATGCACTATTTGACAAAAACTCTTGGGAATACTGGAATATAATATTTTAGAAATTGGGCATAGACCATTACCTAGCACCATATACCAAAATCAAGTCTAAATGGGTGCATGATCAAAGTATAAAGGATGATACTGTAAGCAATATGGGAAAGCAAGGAATAGTTTACCTGTCAGATTTGTGGGAGAGGGAATGATTTTAGGACCAAACAAGAATTAGAGAGCATTACGAAATGCAAAATGGATATTTTGAATACATTCAGTTGAAAAGCTTCTGTACAAACAAAAGCAGTGTAACCAAAATCAAGAGGGAGGTGGGAAATTGGAATGAATTTTTACAACCTATGTCTCTGATAAAGGACTCATTTCTAAAATATACAGAGAATTGAGTCAAATCTATAAGAATACAAGTCATTCCCTAATTGATAAATGGTCAAAGGATATGAACAGGCAGTTTTCAGAGAAAGAAATTAAAGATATCTATAAGCATATAAAGAAATGCTCTAAATCACTATTGAACAGATAAATGCAAATCAAAACAACTCTGAGGTACCACATCTCACCAGTCAGACTGGCTAAGATGACAATACAGGAAAATGACAAATGCTGGAGAGGATGTGGACAAATTGGAACACTAATGCATTGCTGGCAGAGTTGTTAACGGATCCAACCATTCTGGAGAACAATCTGGAATTATGCCCAAAGGATTATAAATAATTTCATACCCTTTGATCCAGCAATATCACTTCTAGGGTAATATCCCAAAGAGACCATAGAGGTGAGAGGAAGACCCATATGTACAAAAATATTTATAGCACCTCTTTTTCTGTTTGCAAAGGATTGGAAATTAAGGGGATGCCCATCAATTTGGGAATGGCTAAACAAGTTGTGGTATATGCATGTAATGGAATATTATTGTGCTATAAGAAATGAGGAACAGATGGACTTCATATTTACCTGGAGAGGCTTATACAAAATGATGCTGAGTGAGAAAGGTCGAACTAGAAGAAATCTGTATACAATCACAGACACAACAAATGTGTGATGACCAGCTAGGGCCAATTGAACTCTTCTCAGCAATGCAGTGATAAAAGTCAATCCCAAAAGACTCAGGATGGAGAAACATGCCTACATCTAGAGAAAAAAAAACTAGAAGGAACTGAGTTTGAATCCAGATTGAAGCAAAATGCTTGATCTTTTTCTTTTCATTGTTTGGTTTTATTTCCTCTTTACCATTTTTCATTCCATCTAGTACCATCGGCCTTTGTAACCTGACTAATATCTCATGTGAAAATATTT
>WOXC01003815.1:0-128679 GCA_011680675.1 Gymnobelideus leadbeateri
CCAGAGGATTTTATATTTAATCCTGGAGACAAATTGATATTCCTAAAGCACAAGTCTGACTGCCGCATATCCTGTTCCAGAAGTTCTAGTGGCTCCCTATTGCCTAGAAAATATAATATTAAATGTCTCCATATGACTTTAAAAAGCCCCCCCCCCCCAATCTTCTTCCAACCAGACTCTCTAGTCTTTTTCCCCATCTCTCCCCTTCCTATATTTTACATTCCAGCCATGTTAGCCTATTTGCTATTCCCCACATACAACAGCTTGTCACCCCTCTCTTTGTGCCTTTGTACAGGCTCCAAGGCTGTTTGCCATTCCTGGAATGGAATGTCCCACATGCCTTCTTTCAGCTCTGTCTCTTGGCATCCCTAGCTACATGTAAGCTGTATCACCTTCTACTTCCTACCTCCAGGACTTTCCTGAACCTCTCATTTGCCAAAACCCCTCCAAGATCACTTTGTATTTTGTTTACATTTTGTATTTTTTTTTCAGATACATGTTGTTTCCCCCAGCAGAATGTAAGCTCCTAGAGTGTAGGCATGTTTCTTTTTTGTTCTTGTATATTCAGCAGTCTAACACAAGTAGGTACTGAATAAATGGTTGGTAAACTCAACTGAATTGGTAGGGAGAGTGCTCACCCTGATGAAATCATCGACCTTTGAAAGATTAAACTTTGCAAGCAATTTCTGCAATTAGCTACAAAGGGTTCTGCAGAGGCCACAATTTCAAGATCTGGTCCTATACTTCAATCCTTATTAAAGAGCAGTTTCTTCTAGGGGGCAAAGGTATGCAGAGAAGCAATGAAAGTGCTGACTTTTGGAAAATCATCAAGAAATCGCTGGTGCCATTGCCATGACAATGGTAATTTTTAGATTCCACTTTGATCGGACTAATCTTTTAACTTATCAGTGTATGTATGTGTAAATGTATTATACTTATGCCTTTTTAAAAAAATGTCACATTCATTTCTAAACATGTCTTTCCCCTTCTTCTCCCTGTTAGCCTTCCCTTAAAACAAATATTGAAAAAGAAAACATTTTAAAACTAAAACTAACCACTACATCAACTTTGTCTGACAATATGACAGCATATACAGTATTCCACATATGTATTTCCACCCCTATTTTTATGATGGGAAGAAAGGATATTTTTTCAACTCTTCTTGATCATTATAATTACACAGCATTTAATTTCAATTAGTCATTTTTTCCACTTACATTGGTGTAGTAATTATGAACTTTGCTTTCCTAGTTCTGCTCTCTTCACTCTGCATCAGTTCATGTAAGTCTTGCCATACTTGCCATGAATTCTTCATATTCACCATTGGTGATATTCTGGTAATGTTCTGTTATATCCCTAGACCACAATTTGTTTAGCTGTTCCCTAATGGATGAGAATTAACTTTTTTTTCCTAGTGCTTTGCCCCCCACAAAGAATGCTAATATAAACATTTTAGGACCTTTCTTTATGTCTGACCTTTTTGTGATAGTATATATATTATATAATACACACACACACACACACACACACAAACACACCTAGTAGTGGGTTCTCTGGATCAAAGGATATGGATGTTTTAGCCCCATTTTAGACTAATTCTAAATTGCTTCTCAGAATGGTTAGACCAATTCACAGTGCCTCCAAAAATGTATTAATGTGTGTGACAGTCTTTATTGTGGACCCATTCTGAAGCAAAATTAGGAGCATTTCACTAACATCCCCAGTCACATAGGAAACTCCTATACTCTGGGGAAAGGTCAGAAGCATTTCAAATCCAGGTTAAAAGAATGTAAACAGGTCCTTGGTACCAGACTTGTCACTCTTGTAAGAGATTAAAGGTGCTAACTTGTCAGTCATTGATTCCTAAATTAGCAGGATCTACAAAGGAAAGACATGTTGTATATTCCTAGGCACTTCAGGAAGCTCATGTAGAAATCTTATAACATTTCTCATGGGACAAGCACACTTATTTTTAGAATAATTGACATCAGGGAAAAAGGGAAGGATATAGAAAGATTTTTCTCTTGCTTTTTGTGGGAATTATCTATATTAGTATTCTATGTGAAGGCATTTTGTTTTTTCTTGCAGCAAAACTGTAATGACGGGATTCTGAGAGGTGTGAGTGTATAACTGTGTGTTAACATCACAGAGATGAGTCATTCAGAATAACCTGGAGAAGTGGTTAGAATCAATAACACAAGCTGGGAAAGGTAGATTCAGTCATTTGCCTTGGCATGTTTCAGTCATCTCAGTCCTGCAAAACAATTGGGAACTGGCCCATTTTCCATATGCAAACAGGAACTTACTGGGAGGCCCAACAAGGGGTCATGACTTTGAAATTAGAAAACAAAACAGTCTGTTACTGGCCTTTGAAAAGAACAGCATGAAAGAGACAGGTTTCAAAGGAACCATGGCAAAGATGATCCAAGTATATTGTCTCTAGGGAAACGTGGCCTAGATCAGTGGTACTGAACTCAAATAGAAATGGGGACCATTAATTCAACCCTAAGAGTCCTTGCTGCTGCATATAGACATAGTTTAAAAATGTGACATTATCTGAGTTCTGTTGTACTTTTGTTTATTTTATTAAATATTTCTCAGTTACATTTTAATTTGGTTTGGGCTACACTGGGGAGTGTTGTGGGCCACGTGAAGCCTGATATCAGGTCACGTATTTGCCACCTCTGGCCTAGATGATGTAGCCTAGTTCAATTGAATTGAATTGAAAGAAACAAACTTCATGGTAAGTGTAGAATAAGCCTTTAGATCTGGGTGGTCACTTTGCTTCAGGTAAACAAAAAAGGTCAGAGATAATTAAGTTAGAGAAGAGTCAGGATGTACAGGGTCCAGAGCCATTAGGATTTCTGAGAAGGTGAAGAAGGTGATGGTCAGATTACTAGAAAGGAAGTGTATTTCTCATCTAGGAAGCCAAGGGTGAGTAGAGTAAGACTTTAGAGGCTAGAGCCTTAGAAACCTGAAAGAGCACAAAGAAAATTACTTAAAGTCCAGGATAGAATAGTCTGAGGCCCAGGGAAAAGACTAAAAGTCAGTTAGGAACATATCTACCTTACCTTCCTTAAGGATGGGTCATACATGGAGAAAAAGCTTCCTTCCTTCCTTCTTTCCTTCCTTACTTTCATATGGGCCCCAGGAAGGCCTCTATCCTCCAAAATATATCTGTCACCTATCACTAACACTAGACATTCCACCCGAAACTCCTGGAATTAGAGATGTGTCCCTTTGGCTTAAAGCTTTGTCTCCTACAAAATGCAAACATTCTCTTAGGGGTAACAGTTACATGTGAGTGATTTATCAGGTACGTGGGGAGTAGAGAGGTTGAGGAGAAAGCATGAAAGTCTGAAATCATCCATTGCTTGGAAAAGGAGGAAGAGGGAACACTGAGACAGGAAGGGCCCGTGAAGGCCACTTAGCAGGCCCTGAAGGCAAATCTTGATCTCCATCCTGGTTTAGGAGGTCATCACTTTCCAAGGAGGTCTTTAAGGATGACAGTCTCATTCTGCCTCTCTCTGAAGCCCCAGCTTTAGCTTCCAGCTGGGTCTGATTTGGGCAGTTATCATAGGTTGTGACTTCAGCAATGCCATTTGTATTTAGTGGCTTCTAGTTGGGAATTTATTTACATGTTAGCTTAGAGCCTTAGACTCCTCTGAGACCTCCCATGTTGGCTAAATCTCTGTAGACATTTATCTGTAATCTATTACCCAGTTTGTTTAATTTAGAATAAATTAATCTTCACTAGCACATTAGAAGGAACTACAGCTATGATCATTTTTTATTATTTATCTAGGGCCAAACCAGAATCTGTCAAGCACCAGGAGTCTAAAACACTTTTATCTTTACAGGACCCCAAGATGGTGTTTCTCCCTTTCTGTCAGTCTTCCTTACATAATCCAGGGGAAGAACACTTAACACTGTTTAGCAAAAGGCTTCACTGAGGGCTGGAGAGTGTACTACACCCTGCCAAGCTTCCCATTAGTTGTGGAGGGAGAACTATTTGTATTCTGAAATGGAAAAACAACCAGGCAATCACCTGGCAGGGAAGCAAGGCCCTAGAAATAAAAGAGGGTTGCATTCGAAGACTTAAACAGGTCTATTTATAGAATCAGGTTTAATCTATTTGGGTAAATTTAGCATTATACAGTAGAACCTCGATTAACCAGAATGCTAAGGATGGGAGTGCTTGGGTAACTGGATTTCTTGTTTATCTGCTGGTTTAGCTAGAAGCACCTTGGCATTTCAAGCTTTTTGTTGTAAGCCTTTCATATTGGATAGAATGCTAGATTTGGTGTCAGGAAAACTTGGGTTTGAATTTTACTTCAAACACATACTACATGTACTAACTGTATGACTGCAGGAATGAGACTCAGTTTCCTCATCTATAAAAATTGGGAAATTAATTTCCACAGTGATAATCTTACAGGATCGTTATGAGAATAAAATGAGATAATATTGTAAAACACATTGCAAACTTCAAAGCTCTATATAGATATCAGTTACTGTTGTTATTTCCCTACAAGTGGAATGACCCCGGCCTTTCAAGTGTTACTGAAATTCTACTATTTTAATACCATAGGACCTTAAAGCTCATGGTGATCCATTTTAGAAAAAAGGAGACTGAGGACCAGAGGAGTGAAGTGATTTACCCAAGGTGAACATTGAACATTAACTTTCTGGCTCCAGATTCTTTGCCTTTTTAACTCAGTTCATTTCAACTCAATTTAATAAAAATGTGACAGTAGCTGTTATAATCTAATAAATCGAAATGAAAATAATTACATATTGCGTGTGTATAGAATATGGTTTATTTGAAGGTCTATGTTTCCAGTTTATCTAAGTTGAAGTGTGCTTCACTGTGGGTGAGTGGTCTGGAGTTCTATTTTTAAAAGTATCCAAATGATTTGTCCAAGGTTATATAATGAGTAACAGAAGCAGAATTCAAACCCAAATCATCAATTCCAAGTCCATTGCTTTTTGCACTTACACCATATTGCCATAAAACTTGGCCTTTATTTTTTTTTAAATACTGAGTCTCCCTTTTTTCTCTATCTCACCCAGGCTGGAAGTACAGGAGTGACTCAGGGCCAGATCCCATTACTGACAGCATGGGATCTTTGACCCAATCTGTTTCCAACTTGAGCCAGTTCCCTCCTGTGGACTCACTACATTGTTGCTGAGCTTCGTGTAGACAATGGATTAACCTAGCCTGGCAGATCAAGGGATCCACCAGCCTCAGCCTCCAAGTGGGCAAGCTTTTGCCTATATTTGTATCCTCAGAACTCAGCACATTTCTGGGCACATAGTTGGTGCTTAATAGGTGATAACTGAATGATTGACTGGTTTCTACTCTTGATTGTATGGTCTCACTGGGGAAACAAGTCATGCACACCTAAATGATTATCATAAGGAATTCTCGTAGGGGTTGAGAGGAATCACAAATCACTATGACAGGCAGGGTGAGGGGAGGGAAGGAGAAGGCAGGAAGGGCTACACGAGACATGGAGCCTAGAAAGGGTATAAGATGTATTTGAGAAAAGTGAAGAAGAATAACAGTTGACAATTACACAGTGTTTAAAATTTGCCAAGAGCTTTATGTGAATGAGCTCCCTTGAACTTCTCAACAATCCTGGGAATAGTTAATTTGGGTATTTATTATTATTATTACCATTTTCAGAGGTAAAGTTTAAATGACTTGCCCATGGTCACAGTAAGACAGGAGGGTCACTTTCTGTTGTTATCATGTCTGACTCTTCATAATCACATTTCTGACTTTCTTGGCAAAGATATTGGAGTGGTATTCAGCTCATTTTACAAATAAGGAAACTGAGGCAAAAAGGGTAAAGTGACTTGCTTAGGGTCACACAGCTAGTAAGTGTCTAAGGCCAGATTTGAAGTCAAGAAGATGAGTTCTTAACTCCAGGCCTGGCACTCTACCCACTGAAACGCCTAGCTGCCTCAGAACTGTTCCAGATACAGCCTGTTACCTGCCATATTGTACTGCCTCTGAGTCAAGACCACCTGGAATGCAGTAGAGGATTTGTAGAAAGTAATAATTGGAAAGATGATTCTGGGAAAAATGATTTTAGGTCTTGAATGCCATAACAAATAGGCAACATGGAGGGGTGGAAAAGAATACTAACTTGGGAATCAGAAAATCTGGATTCAAATGCCCCTCTGCATTTAATACCTGTGCAATGTTACCAACATTCATCAATTTGGACCTTTCACTACAGTGGCTTTTAGTATATAGTCAATTCTGCCATTCACTACTTATCAGGTGTTTAAGTGATGGATCTTATCATACCTTGTTGATTATAGATAATACTGTTGTATACATTTTGGACAGGTCTTTCTTTTATTTAATTTGTGATCACACTTTAGAGAATGGGATTATTGGGCCAAAGGAGATATTATTCTGATCTTTTGAATACTGCTTTCTTTATAAATAAAGATCTTTTTAGTGTCAGGAAATTTCATTCCCCATGGCAGGTGGATATTTATTTTGTGATATCAATTCACATTAGCACAAAGCTCCTGGAAGTAGTACAGGTGGAGCACAGTTTTCTAGCTTTGCCCAGTGTGCAGGCATGCTGCACGCTGGCTGAATTTACTTCTCAAATTGTGATTGATCTGAGAGAGTCCCTTGAGGAAAGGAATCTCCTAAGGCTGCATCTGCACAATCAGAATGGTGCCTGAAACTGTTCTATCCACCAAGTCAATGTGATGGGGCACTAGGCTTGGGACTGGGTCAATAAGTACAAAGAATCAAACACTCCCCACTCCCATGGGGCTCACATACTAATGGGGTCATGAAGAGTTGTACATGACTGAAAACTGAACAACAACACACACACATATGCACACACCTGTACACACATCTCTGTGTGTGTGTGTGTGTGTGTGTGTGTGTGTGTGTGTGTATAATCTTCCTAGAGTTTATAGTTAAACTTATGGATGCTGATTAGGATACCAAGAGAAGGAGGGTAGAAAAAGTGGAGTGTCCAGGATATTCTACCAAGAAGTCCAATCAAGAAAGACCTAGAAATATTTTCATACCCTAGTTGGTACATTGGTGTGAAAGGGGCATAAGACTTGGAGTTAGGAGACATCAAAGTCAATTTGAATCCTGACTCTGAATTACTGGCTCTGTAGAATCAAATGGCAAGTCACTTAATTTCTCTGAGACTCAATTTTCTTATCTGTAAAATAGGGACAATGATACCCCTCTGCCCTTTTCCACCACAGGACCATTGTGAGAAAAGCCCTCTGTAAGGTAGTGTTAAAATTTGAGTGATTATGGTTAAATAAATTGTAGTTATTGGAGGTGTTTGAAAAGTTCCCTGTTCAAAAGCATCTGTTTGCCCCTTCCTAAATCCTTTGGGTTATGGCAGTGCTAAAATGCAAAACATGGAGTCATTAACACTTTAGCACATTGGCTTAATAGATTAGCTAACACACATAAGGATCCTGAGGGAATGAGATGTCGACTAGATTTATTTTGACAGGAAATGGTATCAGGAAAGCTTTGAAGTAGGCAATACTGCCCAGAGTCATAGAATCATAGATTTAGAAATAGAAGAGAACTGAAAGGTTATCTAGTCCTCCACTGGGGCCCACTCAGGTTAAATGACTTGCCCAAGGACACACAGGTGGGAAGTAGCAAAGCCAGCACTTGTTCCCAGATCCTTGGCTATAAAACCAATACCCTTTCCACTTGTACTACACAGGATTGGGCAGGGAGATTGACACAGGTGTCTAGAAAGAAATTAATATGGTAGAACAGGGGAACTGAGATGTGATGGAAGATTGGAAGGATGCTGGAAATGGTAGAAAACCAAGCTTTTTTTTTTTGCTTAAGAATCTGGCCCTCAACTTAACTGACTGCTTCATGAGCCTTGGATGAAAGGCAGGGGACCTGCAACCTCGAGGCCACATGTGTCCCTCTAGGTTCTCAAGTGTGGCCCTTTGACTGAAACCAAACTTCACAGAACAAATTGTGATTTGTTTGGATTTAGTCAAAAAGCTGCACTTGAAGACCTAAAGGGTCACATGTGACCTCGAGGCCACAGGTTCCCCAACCCTGTGTGCTCTATTTTTTTTTTGGTGATAAATCACTAGCTAAAATATGTAGGACTATAACTAGGAATTTTTGTCCTTAGTACAAGTGGTTGCTAATCAGTTACCAAATCTTGTCATTCCTGCTTTTATGACATTTCTCAAACTGATCCTTCCTTTCCACTCACGCAACTATAACAAAGCTTGCCTGTCACAGCCATCACCAAATCTGTTCAACTGTTCAACAGGCAACATAAGTGGTCAGACGAGGAGCTCACCCTCTTTGGTTGCTTCCTCTTTTAATTGGCTAGTGTTGCTAAGCAGGTGCCAATCATATTATTTGTATGTTGCTGCAGGACTGCTGTCTGCTCTCACTAAAGTCCTAAATTTGGGGGCCTTGGGACAAAGCCCTGCTTGTTCTACCTTAGTTATGGCTCTTTAAATATGTGTAGTTACTGTGAGCTCTTCCATGTGTGAAATCCTGCTTGCTTGTTTTAATTTGAATTTATTTAGACCTTGTAGCCGTTCTTGGGCAGAGAATCCATATTCCTGCCTCTGGCTTTTCTCCAAACTAAAACAGATGCTGTGGTGGTAACATAGTTGGTGGACATTTTTTTTTAATAGTGACAATTGCCAAACAAATCCAATAGGCATTCATGACATGACGGCTTTCATTAAGAGGAAACTAATTCATGCTCACATTTACTCCAAAAAAGAGGCAAGAACTCCCTCATAGCTGTTTTTCAGAAATAACTAGCATCTTGGCTTGAGGAAAAGATGAATGGCTGATGGGTGCTGACTCACAGTACAGCCTAAATTCCCTTCCTCTGTGGGAGAATTATCTGGCAGGCATTTGCACAGTAGCTCCCTGCCTGTTAACTTTGGCACTTACTTTGTTCCGGTTCTTTCCTTTGAAGGCCTCTCTCCTGCTTCTGGCTCATGGCCCAATCTCCTTCCATTGTCCCTTGACACTGCTCCTCCTCCTCATCTCCTTTCAACCCAACCACCTCTTTGTGACTCAGGACTCTTCATCAATATACTACATTTCTCCTGACAGCCTTCCTTTTCTCCCCAGCTATTGATCCCCCCTTTCCTTGGTAGCTTTGTCAGCTAAGAACAAGTTCCAATACTGTTTGTTTGGAATCACTAATGGGGTCCTTTCCTACATCTCCTGGCCAAAATGCTCAATTCTTCCTTTTGACTGGTGTTGCAGAGAGAGTCAAATGATGATATTAGACTTGTTTTTCTGATTAGACTCTTCTCAATTTGCCTTAAGGGGCAGATCTAGGATCAATGGATCAAATTATGGAGAGACTCACTAATAATTAGTGCTTCCCCAAGTGGAATGGGCTGCCATCATTGTAAGTTATTTTTTTTTTTATAAGCAATTGGGGTTAAGTAACTTGCTCAAGGTTACACGGCTAGTCATTATTTATGCGTGGGTGCTCATTTTCTGAGGCTGGATCTGATCTCGGGTCATCCCAACTCCGAGGCCGGCGCTCTTACTCACTGCGCCACCTAGCCGCCCCATTGTAAGTTTTTAAGTGGAATTTGGATGACTTTGATCCAGGAATATTCTAAAGCAGGGGTACAGCTGTATTTGTACTGCATGCTGAGCTACAAATGGGATTTACATTGTTAAACACAATTAAAAAAAACAAACAAACCCAATTCTTAGTTCATGGGCATATTGAGGGGGAATGGTTCATGGATTTGGTCCTTGGATTGTAGTTTGCCCACCCCTATTCCAGAAGTCATCCAAGTTTCAGGTCTGTGAAAGACTCAAAAATATTCTAGATTTATAGTCAGATGATCTTGGTTCAAATTCCAGTCATGTTCCTTGAGATCTGGGTGGCCTTGAGCAATTTACTTATCCTCTTTGGGTCTCAGTTCTTCAACAAAGAGGTTAGACTTTTGTTGTTCAGTCATTTTTCAGTCATGTCTGACTCTTTATGATTCCATTTGTAATTTTCTTGGCAAAGATAGTAGAGTGTTTTGCCATTTCCTTCTCCAGCTCATATACAGATGAGGAAACTGAGGCAAATAGAGTTAAGTGACTTGTCCAAGGTCACATAGCTTGTAAATGTCTGAGGCCATATTTGAACTTATGAAGATAAATCTTCCTGACTCTCAGCTCCAGAGCTCTATCTACTTCGACACCTGTTAGATGGCCTTCAATTCTGTGATCTATCTATGATCTTATGATTGGTGACCTCTGAAGTCCCTTCTGACTCATAAGATCATGGATTTAGAAATGGAAGGGACCTTAGAAAGCTACTAAATCTAGCATTCCCACCACTTTACTGATGAGGAAATTGAGGCACACAGTAGTAATTAACTTGCCAAGATCACACAGGGAACTGGTGTCTGATGGGGATCTGAACCTAAGTCTATCCTGACCTTAAATCCCAAACCCCACACCTTCCACCATGCTACTATTGGAACTTCTATGATATTCTGGATAGAAGGAAAGCTACCAAGACATGGAATTTGAAATTTAGCAAGCATTAGCTTGATTCGGCTTAGGCTTTCTAATGAAAGTTAATCTTTTGTGATGAAAGACTGTCAGAAACCACCTGACTGTTATCTTGTGGGAGATTTTCAATCCATATGGATGCAAAGATGTTGTCATGTAAAGATTTACTGGATATCCTGATATTCAAGAAAACTCAAAGCAATGGCCTCCTGATATACATGCAGCAAGCCAAGTTTCAGCTTATAATTAATTATTGCCAACCTCTTCTGCTGAGTTTAGGGAAGATATGTGAATGGAGCTAAGAACCAAGCATTGATATCTTATCAAGCAAATCATTATCTGTTAGGTAACTGGAAGTGGTAACTACAACACTCAAACCTTCCTCATTCTGTTCTTGTGTGGTTAATTTTTTTTTACCTAAAGGGTTTAGAGTTTTACCAGTGTATGAGTTTGTCAAGATATTTTTACCTTCTGATTTTGTCATTTGAGTTAGCTGTCCTCAGTTTTGTGCCTTCTGCAGATATGCTAAGCATTACACTTTTGTCTTCATCCAAGTAATTGGTTTAAAATGTTGAATAAAGTCAAGGACATTTCTCTGAGACATTCCACCACATACTTTTTTCCAGGTTGTGTTTGATGGCTTCTCTTTGTGGTCTAATCCTGCCAACCGGTGCCCTAACCACAGAGCTGAACCCATCTAACCCATATCCTTATATTATGTCCACAAAGATATCACGGCAGACTTGAAGAGACTTGTGTGCTCTGGAAACAACTGTAGAATTTATAAAGAGCACCCATGCCTCATACCTATAGGCAAATCATAGAGGAGCTATCCCTTTTATTCTGGAACACCTCAGTTAGAGCAGCATGAAAGGCTTTTCCACGTGGGTTATTGAACCTGAATCTTCATCAACTTGGTTTGGAAGTTTGGGGCAAAACTTAAGCCTTTGAGATAGCATGAAGGATCTCATGTTTTTGTATACTTTGTTGAGGAACTCTATCCCAGCAGAATTCTATGGCTTCCGGATCTGTACTCTTTTCTCTTGGCACTATTACTATGTAACAGGGCACTTTAGTCACCAGAGTATGCACAGCTGCTATAGTGATAATGAGGAAATTTGGGGGGACCAAGCTTCTTGCTGTGTATGATTCATCCTATGTCTTCTGTTTTTCTTTGGGCTATGGACCCAACCAGTCATAGCATATACCATGGTTTGTGGCTGTCTTTGACTTTCTTGTGCATTTACACTCTTTGGCATTGAACTTGTCAGAATTGGAAAGGTGTGAGTGTCTAAAGCTGCAGTGAGTGGTATCTTCTGCCAAGGGTAGTGGCATCCCTTCTGAGTGGTGGCATGGGGTGAGCAGGTAGAAAGGCCACCAGGAGAGAGATTAAGGTTATTTGTATGTATAGATAATGTCTAGTGCAAAAGTGAAATATTAAATGACTAATTAGTAGAATTGTTATGCCCTGATAAAGCTTATCTAACACCTTTTTTTTTTTTTAGTAGATTGCAGGAGTGGTTATAAGTAAGCCACTAAATTCTGTTCTAATCATGTTGTAATGCAAGTTGTGAGTATTTCAGGCATAACATTCCCCTTTCTATGTGGGAATAAACCTTTTTTCATACCTGATTCATGTTTGTATATTGGGTACCTTTTTTTTAAAAAACAAAACCTTTCCTTCCTATTCAGAAAATCTCTTAGATTATTACTCTCATTAGCAACTCTTCAGAGGAAACTTGAGGGGGTAGTGATGACCCAAAGAACGTGAGAATTGTGGAACCTATTTCTCCTACTGAAAAGGTAAGTTTCTTCAGAAATTAGTCCAACTATAAGGGCTGTTGTTATAAGTTGATAGCTCTATGAGTTTCAATCAGTTGCATCTAGCCTATATCCTAGTCTTTTATTCTTTCATGAGTGTCCTTCACTCTGGGACAGCATCTCAGGCTTTGAACAAAACAAAGGATTTTATATCTGATACTGGGAATAATAGCGAGTGGGAGTGGACTAGGCCCTCTAGGGATGTCCCAAAGCACAAGTTATGGTCATGCCCTCAGGATACAGGGCTTATTCCATGATAACTTTCATGAGCAAAATGTATGAAGAACTAGACAGATTCAGAACAATAGAATTCAAGACCCAGGGTTTGATAAAATAGAAAATATTAGCTACCTAGGGAGAAGCTCCCCATTTAGTAAAACAAACAAACAAACAAAACCAAAAAACTGCTGGGAAAAGCATCCTGGAAGAATTTAGGCCTAGACCAACAGCTCCACAGTACATTTTAAATGAACACATGGCCTTAATATTAAAGATCATACTATTTTAAAAAATGAAAAGAGCAATGTCATATTATCTCTTACAGCTATGGGTAAGAGATATATTCTCAACCAAGTAAGATCTGGGGTAATTAAAAAAATAAAATTAATAACTGATTCCTTGAAACTGAAAAGCTTATGTATGCACACTAATATATCCATGATAAGAATGGAAGTGGTCAGATGGAAAAAAAATCTTTGTATCATATATCTCTTATAAGATTTTGGTATCCAATATATACAAACTCTCTCTCTCTTTCTCTCTCTCACTCTCTCCACACACACACACACACACACACACACACACACATAAATAATAGTCATTCCCCAGGAGATAAATGCTCCTAATCACTAATAATAAGAGAAATACAAATCAAAACAAGACTGAGGTTTTACCTCACATCCTTTAAATTGGCAAAAATGGTTTTTTTAAAAATGGCACCAGTCAATGTTGGAGGGAATATGGAAAGACAGGATTATACATTGTTGGTGGAGCTCTGAAGTGGTACAACCCGTTTTGGAAAGCTATTTGGAATTATGCAAATAAAAATGACTAAAATGTCCATCCTCCTTGAACCAGAGACTCCGTTATTGGGCTTCTACCTCAAGGAAGCCATCAATAAGAAAAAAAAGTTCCTATATACTCCAAAATATTTATAGCAGCATTTTTTATGATAGCAAAGATTTGGAAACAAAGTAGATGCCCATCAATTGGGGAATGGCTAAACAAATTGTGGTAGGGTGGTGGAGCCAAGATGGTGGAGTAGAAACAGCATTTCCAATGTACTCTGCCCCACACAAATTTCAAATAATGTGAAAGGGGGCTCCAAACAACTTCTGGAGCCACAGCACCCACAGAATGGCACAGAGAAGCTAACCACCTGCTGAGGACAGCCCAGCAGCCCTGCAGGGAGCGGCCAGCACAGCGCTCTGAGAGCGGGCAGCACAGGGCTCTGAGAGCAGGCAGCATAGCAAGCTGGGAACCGACAGCGAAGGGCGAAGAGCCGAGCCCAGGTCCGAGGTTTTAGCCCCAGGGCGGCCGGGCCTTCAGCTGGCTGGAGGGACCCCAGAACACCAGCAATTGTGGCGATTCCAGAATTATCAGGACAGATATGCCTAGGACAAAGTGAGAGGTTAGTGCCCTATGGACTTTGGGACCAGTATTTGGGGAACGCGTGGCTTCCTCCCCTGGGGGTGAAAAGCTGCTGAAGAAACAGCTGCACAGAAGCCATTTTGCAGTGTCAGTAGTGGCTCTAGCTCCTGGTCTGCAAACTGTAGGGAGATCCAGCAATCAGTCTGGGGGTTAATCGCTCTTGCTTTAAACTGCCTGGATCTGGATTGTGGTCTGGGGGGGGGGGGAATTTGGGGTGGGTATCCAATTTGCCAGAGTGGGTGGAGGCTTTACAGAGGCCACCCAACTGGCAGAAGTTGTGAAGACCCCACATTTGGGAGGAAGCTCCCCTGTCTGGTGGCAGAGTCCTACTGTGGCAACAACCCCCAAAATCAAGTAATTAAGTGGCAACATGCCTAGGCAAATGAAACAAAATAAACAGAAAAGTTCAACATTGGACTCCTATTTTAGGGGCAAAGAGGCTCAAAGCATGGAGGAGGACTGTGAGGTCAGAGCTCCTGCACCAAAAGCCCCAAATGGAAATTCGAGCTGGCTACAGGCCATAGAGGACCTTAAGAAGCAGATAAGAGAAGTGGGGGAAAATTTGGGAAGAGAAATGAAAAAGATGCAAGAAAAGTATGAAATGACAGTCAACAGCCTGACTGAGGAAAATAACACCTTAAAAAATAGACTAACTCAAATGGCAAAAGGGGCTCAGAAAGGCAATGAGGAGAAGAATGCCTTGGAAAGTCGAATTTGCCAGATGGAAAAAGAATCTCAGGAGCTCACTGAGGAGATTCATTCCTTCAGAGTTAGACTGGAGCAAATGGAAGCTAGTGACTTTATGAGAAATCAAGATACTATTAAACAGATCCAAACAAATGAAAGAATAGAAGGCAATGTGAAATATCTCATGGGAAAAACCATTGACCTGGAAAATAGATCCAGGAGAGATAATTTAAAAATTATTGGACTACCTGAAAGCTACCATCAAAGAAAGAACCTAGAAATCATCCTTAAAGAAATTCTCAAGGAAAATTCCCCTGATGTTTTGGACCCAGTGGGGGAAATAGAGGTTGAAAGAATCCACCGATCACCTCCTGAAAAAGATCCCAAAAAGAAAACTCCTAGGAATATTATAGCCAGGTTCCAGAACTCCCAGATCAAGGAGAAAATACTACAAGCAGCCAGGAAGAAACAATTTCAATATTGTGGAAACAAAATCAGAATAGCACAGGACCTGGCAGCTTCTACACTGAGGGATAGAAGGGCATGGAATATGATATTCCAGAGGGCAAAAGAGCTGGGAATGAACCCAAGGGTCACCTACCCAGCAAAACTGAGTATCTTGTTTCAGGGGAAAATATGGTCATTCAGTGGAATAGAGGACTTTCAAACATTCTTGATGAAAAAACCAGAGTTGAATAGAAAATTTGACATTCAGACACAAGAAGCAAGAGATGCTTGAGAAGGTAATCAAGGAAAAGAAATCAAAAGGAACTTATCAAAGTTCAACTATTTACATTCCTACATGGAAAAACAATAACTGTGTTTGATGAAACCTTTCTCATTATGAAAATAATTGAAGAAGGGTACATGGCATATGTTCACAGATATACATGGATAGAGGGCACAGGTTGAATTTGATGGGAAGGGATGATTCTTTTTTTTTTTGGAGGGCAATTGGGGTTGGGTGACTTGCCCGGGGTCACACAGCTGGGTTTTTGTTTGTGTGCTGGGTGTCTGGGGCCAGATCCAAGCTCAGGTCCTTCTGGCTCTGGGGCTGGCGCTCTGCTTGCTGCGCCACCTAGCCACCCCAAGGAAGGGATGATTCTTAAGGGGTGAAGTCAAGAGGTGAGAGAGGAAAGTGGCAAGAGGAGATGGAGAGAGACAGGGTAGGGTAAACTATCTCATGTAGAAGAGGCAAGGGGAAGTAGTTGCAGGGGAGGGGAAGAACAGGAAGGCAAAGAGGCAAAAGCATATTCTCATTGAAGTTGGCTCAAGGAGAGAATCACATACATACTAAATGGAATATCTTACCCTCACTCACTCTCCTGAGTAGGGGAAAGGAGGATGAGAGGGGGGATGATGGAGGGAAGGGCATTCTGGAGGGAGGGGAGGTTGGAAGTATCCACTATCAAAGAGGGACAGGATCAAAGTAGGGAATGGACCAGGTGGGAGGTGAGATGGGTGGGAGGGAAATATAAGCAGTCTTTTATAATATATCTACTATGGTAATGTTTTGCATAGCTATACATGTACAACACATACTGAATTGCTTATCTTCTCAGAGGGAGTGGGGGACAAGGGAGGAAGGGAATGGATCTGAAAATTGAAGTTTTAAAATTAAATGTTTCATAAGATGTCCAGGCATTGGGCTCAGAGATTCACCTTGCCCTAATGGCAAAGTCGAGGGAGGTATGGGAGAAGATATGGGAGAGAGCAGATTGGATGAGGGGATATCTAGTGGGACTGCTATTTTGGGGTGGTGGGTAGGGAAAAAATGGGGGGAAATGTAACTCATAATCTGGTGGAAATGAATGATGTAAACCAGAAGTTAATAAAGCATTTGTTTAATTTAAAAAAAACAAATTGTGGTACATGAATATAATGGAATACTATTGTGCTATAAGTAATTATATATGTGATGAATACTGAGAAACATGGAAAGATCCATATGAACTATGAAGAGTGGAGTAAGGAGTGTCAAGAAAACAATATACACAATAACTACAGTAACTACAGTTATATATGTATATAGTCATATATATGTATATATAATGATAGTAATGTAAATGGAAAGAAAAATGTCACACCAAAAAAAAAAAATCAAAAGTGAATTTAACAAAATCATGAAGATCCAGTGGGACTCGAATGAAGAGATATGAGAAGATACCCCTATCCTACGCCTTCATGCAGGTGAGACTTCCACAAGTGTTACACAGTGCACATGTTCTCAGATTTTTTCAATATATTGCTAAGTTGTACTGATGTTTTTATCCTCTCAAAAAAAAACTAACACAAGCTCTTTGTCATTTGAGATGGCTCTTGAGGAGGGACATGTGAAATATTATGGTGATGTAAGAAGCAAAAAATATCAATAAAAACTTGCTTTAAAAATGCCAAAAATGTTCTTAATGCCTTAAGTAGAAGGGAGATGGAGAATAAATCTACAGAGGTGTCCTGGTGGCATCTGTTCACTCTAGGGTTTTTGTTTTTTGTTTTTTTTGTTTTTGGAGGGTGAAGGTAGGGCAATTGGGATTAAGTGACTTGCCCAAGGTCACATGGCTACTGGTTTTTTGTGTTAAGTGTCTGAGGCTGGATTTGAACTCAGGTCCTCCTGACTCCACAGCCAGTACTCTATTCACTGCACCACCTAACCTCCCCTGTTTACTCTAGTTTTCACAAGTAATGAGTTAATTTAGCAATAAAGTTGGTTCCATTCATTCTACAAGACAGAAGACACAGACTCAGGGAGAAAGATCACAGATATCGAGGTAGAGGGCAGATTATATAGTTGGACAAATAGCAGATTAGAGAGACAGCCAGCTCTAGGCAGAATGATTGGTACCACCACCCTGAACATGTAAGACAGCAGGGGGTTTAATATTCCATTTTTTCCATTTAATTAATTAATATTCCATTTTGGGGGGATAATGCAATAAAAATACCCACCCACACTTACTAATATATGCAGTATGACATGTAATTTTAGCCCAACAGTGTTTTCTCTGACTTTTCCAGTAGCAGTGAATATTTTTGTATATGCTAGGAAAAAAACAAAACTAAACAAGAATGACAACAACAACAACCAAATATATCCTGAAATCAAGAAAATTATCACCCACATAACCTATGGAACTATTTCCCATTTGGAGTTAGTGTTTTAAAGTTGCCTACCATAATTACCTCACTAATCTATTTTTTCTTTCATCCAAATTAATTCCATTTCATCAAATTAATTCAGGTAGAAACACATTGATTACAGCTTCTGAATAATCATGCCAGGTATAACATTAGGAAGTATTGAAAGAGCATTCCATGGTGAGTCAGATACCCTAGGTTCTAGCCCCAACTCTGCTGCTATTTAGCTGTATGACCTTGTCTAAGTCACTGCCCCTTTGGGCCTCAATTTTTTCATCTGTAAAATGAAGAAGCAGGACTGGGTTACCTCTAAGTACCCTTCCAGATATTTATATTTTCAGGCAGCAAAATTGACCTTTGTAAAAGAATTCAAAATATGAACCCTCAGGGCTCCTGTATTTGGAGATTCCAGTAATGCCATAGTAAATGTTTCAATACCAACAGTGGCCTGTGAAACAGATGGTAGTTTGGGCATACTTTGCACAAATTCTAACCTACTAGATTTTTAGTTGAGCAAAATTCACTAATATTTCATTTAAGAAGAAAAGTGATTTTCATGTGGCAGGGGAAGAGTCTAGACAGGAGAATGCTGGTAAATATTTAACAAACAGCTCTCTGTGGGGCAAAAAGAACCCACAATACACCTTTTGAGATTAATTTGCATTATTAACATTTTCCCCATTACTCTGTTCAGTCTAGACAATCAACAAAACAATAAATTAAACCCTGATTACGCTGAAAATGTTAACAATCAGCTTTTAGAAGCAGGTAAAAGCTGACTCCCAAAATCCCTGGGAATAGACAATCAATGAATCAACAAGTGTTTTTTGAGTAACCACAAGATGCAAGGCATTGTGCTAGGGACTATAATCTCAAAAAAAAAAAAAAAAGAGTGAAGTGAAGAAGTAAGATCTGTTTTACAGATTTCCCAAGTAACACTGGGTATTTGGGGGTTATTTGACTCTGTGAGTGTCTTTTAGTGGTATCTTGCCCGATATTTTGGCATGAACACTATATATAGAGGCAAGGTGAGTTAAAAAGCATTTTTTTTGCTTTTTTTTTTTTTTGGAGGGCAGTTAGGGTTAAGTGACTTGCCCAAGCTCACACAGCTAGTAAGTGTTAAGTGTCTGAGGTCAAATTTGAACTCAGGTCCTCCTGACTCCAGGGCTGGTGCTCTATTCACTGCGCCACATAGCCATCCCAATTTATTAAGCACTTACTTTGAGTCAGGCACCGTGCTTTGTTGTCCAGTCATGTCTGACTCTTTGTGACCCCATCTGGGGTTTTCTTGGCAAAGATACTGGAGTGGTTTGCCATTTCCTTCTCCAGCTCATTTTACAGATGAGGAAACTGAGGTAAAGAGGGTTATGTGACTTGTCTAGGATCACCCAGTAAGTGTCTGAGTCCAGATTTTAATTCAGCTGCTGAGTACTGGGAATTTGAATACAAGGAAAAAGACAGTCTTTGTCCTCAAGGGGCTTACCTTCTAATAAAAGAAGACAACACATAAAAGGAAGATAAAAAAGCTTTAATACCATAAGTAGTATGGTATTTCTCTACCATAGTAGAGAAAATCTGGAGTGTAGTCTGGAGAGGGATGAAGAAAATGGTTGGCCTTGGTGCTCTCCTTAAATAGAGGTTCTAGAAGGAGTCATTTAATCAAAGGGAAAGGTCACAGGGAAGGGTACTTCCAGTGAATGAATTCTAGGGTGGATTTAGCTTCCAAGATGAAGAAGTTTTGGTGGCATGGTAAACAAAGTCCAGAGTATCACCTGGAGAGGAATGAAGAGTATAGAGTGAGTTTAGAATAATGGTATCCAAGCTTTTCTTATCACACACCCTATTAGCTAACATTTTTTGATCATGTACCCCAAATATATTTACTTACTTATAAATTATCGATGAGTTAGTTATATCAATAATTACATATATTATAAAACTTACACAAAATGCAAGTTTACAAATTTTGAGATAAAGGTGAAATAATATTTGATACTAGACTTAAGGGGGTAGCTAGGCAAGTTGAGTCAACAAGCATTTATTAAACACTTTGTGTCAGGCACTGTACTTTGTTGTTCAGTCATGTCTGACTGAAGGGGCAGCTAGGTGATGCAGCAGACTGGGTCTTGAACTTAAAGTAAGAAAGACATGTTCCTGAATTCAGATCCAGCTTCAGACACTTAACAGCTGTGTGACCCTGAACAAGTCACTTAACCCTGTTTGCCTTAGTTTCCTCATATAAAAAATGAACTGGAGAAAGAAATGGCAAACCACTCCAGTACCTTTACCAAGAAAACCCAAAATGGGGTCACAAAGAGTTGAAAATGACTGAACAATAGCATTAGAGTTAGTGGGGAGCCACTTGAGTATATTGGGTGACATGATCAGACCTGTACTTCAGGACAATTACTTCTGTCTATGTGGAGGATGGATTGGAGAGCAGAAGAGATCTGACACAAGAAAGTTAATAAGGATGGTGATGAGAAAGGTCTGAATTAGGGTGGTGTTCCTGGGAGTGAAGATAAGGAGACAGGTTGGAAAGATGCTTTGGAGGGAGGAACATCAAGTTGATTGTTGATTGTTTTTGTACATTGAAGGAGAGGGAGAGATCAAAGATGACCCTGTGGTTATGACCTGGGATGAATGGAAAGATGACAGTGTGCTTGGGGGAATCTCAGGTTGGGGCAAAGTTATGTAATGAGATCAGTGATGAAGAAGATCAAAACTTGTTAACAACTATTCATCTTGTCTCACCCCAAACGGAAAGAGGATAGAGAACCCTTACTTCCTGGTCAGGGACCCAGCTTTTGGAGTTCACCCTCCAAGTGGTGACTTTTTAGCTGGGGGGAGGGTCATGGTGTGGAATATTCCCAGTGACACCTGTGCCGCTGTTTCTTTGGGTGCCCAGGGAGAGGTTATATTCTCACTGTATAACTGTCCTGAGAGGCTGATGACTGTCTCTAAAATGACCACATTGGGAGTTTGCCCCACGGTAGGAGAGGGCAGAACTCGGGAGGCCTGGGGGATAAGGTTAGATTTCATTATTTTGGAGGCAACCTCACAATTGAGTATTCTGGCAAGAAGAATATGCTCCATCTTCTTGTCTTATGATTAGTTGATTCTGTGGGATTAAACAACATCCCCCTTGGGCATCTACATGGCTCAATGGATAGAGTGCCAGGTCTAGAGTTGGGAAGACTCATCTTCCTGAGTTCAAATCCAGCCTCAGACACTTACTAGCTATGTGACCTGGGGCAAGTCACTTAACCCTGTTTGCCTCAATTCCTCATCTGTAAAATAAGCTGGAGAGGGGGGCGGAGCCAAGATGGCGGAGTAGAAACAGCTCGTCCAAGCCTCTCTGCCCCCAGATTCTCCACAAACTATGTAAAAAAGGACTCTGAAAAACTTCTGGAGCCCCAGCACCCACAGAACGACACAGAGAAGCTAACCTCCCGCTGAGGACAGCCCAGCACCCTGCAGGAAGGAACAGCGCAGCGGTCTGGGAGCCGGCAGCGCGCAGAGCCCAGAGCGCAGAGCGCAGGAGCTGAGCCCAGGTCCATGTGAGCCGAGGTTTTAGCCCCAGGGCGGCAGGGCCAGCAGCCGGCTGGAGGAACCCCAGAACACCAGGAACTGTGGCGACTCCAGAATTATCAACATAGACTTGCCTAGGACAAAGTAAGAGGTTAGTGTCCTATGGACTTTGGGTCCTGTATTTGGGGAATGCGTCAGCTCCCTCCCCTGGGGGCTAGAAGCCGCTGAGGAGACATGCCATTGTGTAGTTTTCATAGGCATTTCCGGCTCCCAGCCTACAAAATTGTGGGGAGATCCAGCGATCAGTCTTGGGGGTAATCGCTCTTGCTTTAACCTCCCTGGATCTGGATTGTGATCTAGGGTGGAAGTTGTGGGTGGGTTTACAGCTTGCCAGAAACGGAAGTTGCCCCCCACACGTTTGGGACGAAAATTCCTCTATCTGGCCTTAAAGCCATAGTGTGGCAACAAGCCCAAACGTCAAGCAATTAAGTGGCAACATGCCAAGGCAAAGGAAACAGAAAAATGCAACCCTAGACTCCTATTTTGGGGGCATAGAGCGGGAAAAAGACTGTGAGGTCAGAAGTCCTGCTCCAAAAGCCCCAGGGGAAAACATGAGTGGGTTGCAGGCCATAGAGGACCTTAAGAAGGACTTTAAAAATCAAATAAGAGAAGTGGAGGAAAAATTAGAAAGAGAAATGAGAAGGATGCAGGAAAAGTATGAAATGAGGGTCAACAGCCTGACTGAGGAAAACAACACCTTAAAAAATAGACTAACTCAAATGGCAAAGGAGGCCCAAAAGGGCAATGAGGAGAAGAATGCCTTAAAAAGTCGAATTTGCCAGATGGAAAAGAATCTCAAAAGTTCACTGAGGAGATTCATTCCTTCAGAGTTAGACTGGAGCAAATGGAAGCTAATGACTTTATGAGAAATCAAGATGCTGTTAAGCAGATCCAAACAAATGAAAGATTAGAAGGCAATGTGAAATATCTCATGGGAAAAACCACTGACCTGGAGAATAGATCCAGGAGAGACAATTTAAAAATTATTGGACTACCTGAAAGCCATGATCAAGGAAAGAACCTAGAAATCACCCTTCAAGAAATTCTCAAGGAAAACTGCCCTGATGTTTTAGATCCAGAGGGCAAAATAGAGGTTGAAAGAATCCATTGATCACCTCCTGAAAAAGATCCCAAAAAGAAAACTCCCAGAAATATTATAGCCAGGTTCCAGAATCCCCAGATCAAGGAGAAAATACTACAAGCAGCCAGGAAGAAACAATTTCAATATTGTGGAAACACAATCAGAATAGCACAGGACCTGGCAGCTTCTACACTGAGGGATTGAAAGGCATGGAATATGATATTCCAGAGGGCAAAAGAGTTGGGACTGAACCCAAGGGTCACCTACCCAGCAAAACTGAGTATTTTGTTTCAGGGGAAAATATGGTCATTCAGTGGAATAGAGGACTTTCAAGCATTCTTGAGGAAAAAACCAGAGTTGAATAGAAAATTTGACATCCAGACACAAGAAGGAAGAGATGCCTGAGAAGGTAATCAGGGAAAAGAAATCAAAAGGAACTTATCAAAGTTGAACTATTTACATTCCTATATGGAAAAGCAATAACTGTGACTGATGATATCTTTCTCACTATGAAAATAATGGAAGAAGGGGGTGTGGTCATATGAATACATATGTGAATGTGTGTGTATATGGTTACAGTTATATATGGATAGAGGGCATAGGTTGAATTTGTTGGGAAGGGAGAATACTCAAGGGATGAAATTATGAGGTGAGAGAGGAAAGTGGCAAGAGGAGATGGGGAGAGACATGGTAGGGTAAACTATCTCATGTAGGGGAAGTGGTTGCAAAGGAGGGGGAGAATAAGGAAGGCTAAAAAGGCAAAACTACATTCACATTGAATTTGGTTCAGGGAGAAAATGACATACATACTAAATGGGATATCTCAACCTGCAGCAGGATAGGGGGAAGGGGGATGAGAGGAGGGATGATGGATGGGAGGGCATCCTTGGGGGTGGGGAGGTTGGAAGTACCCACTATAGAAGAGGGACAGGATCATGTAGGGAATGGACCAGGTGAGGGGTGGGATGAGTGGGAGGGAATTATAAGCAGCCTTGTACAATATATCTACTATGATAATGTTTTGCATAGCTAGACATGTACAACATATACTGAATTACTTATCTCCCCAGAGGGAATGGGTGACAAGGGAGGAAGGAAATGGATCTGAAATTCTAGGTCGTAACATTAAATGTTTCAAATATATATATAAATACTATTATTAATACTCTTTTGCCTATAATTGGGAGATAAGATGTGCAGGCATTGGGACACAAAGATTCATCTTCCTCTAATGGAAAAGTCGATGGGGGTATGGGAGAAGGTATGGGAGAGAGCAGATTGGAGGAAGCGATATCTTGTGGGACTGCTATTCTGGGAGGTTGGGTAGGGGAATAATGGGGGGAAAATGATTGTAACTCAAAACCTGGCAGAAATAAATGATGTAAAACAGAAAAAAAAAAAAAAATAAGCTGGAGAAGGAAATGGCAAACCACTCCAGTATTTTTGTCAAGAAAACCCCAAATGGGGTCATGATGAGTCAGACATAACGGAATAACAACAATAATAGCCCCCCTCATTTGGGGCCAACCCTTTCACACCCAACTCTGGACATTGCTGGTCTAAGGAGCCTGATTCAAATCCTGACTCCATTATTTATTTACCCGTGTACTAGCATCTGGGGGCCTCAGTTTCTCTATTGGTATAACAGGAGGATTACACTAGATGATCTCTAATGTCCCTTCCAACTCCATGGTAAAAATGTCATACAGACAGTTCTATTTTTCTTTTCCCAAGTATAGACTTTTTGATTTATTGAGTTAATTCAGATCAATTCAATTTTTTAAAAGACTTTTTTCTTATTGGA
The DNA here is from genome assembly GCA_011680675.1 of Gymnobelideus leadbeateri. Classification (NCBI taxonomy): domain Eukaryota; kingdom Metazoa; phylum Chordata; class Mammalia; order Diprotodontia; family Petauridae; genus Gymnobelideus; species Gymnobelideus leadbeateri. The sequence goes on from WOXC01003815.1 coordinate 24,316, forward strand.
AATATATTTCCCCCTCTGAAATTATATTATGTGAAGGCCACATATTTAGGATATCAAATGTATAATGGAGTACAATTAATCCTCAGTAAAAATTCAGTACTAAAATCATAAATTTGGTGCTTAGAAGGACCTCAAAGCTCATCTAGCCAAACTCTCACTTTACAGATGAAGGAAAATAAGTCCTAGGGAGATAAAGTGACTTGCTCAGGGTCACATAGCTAGTAAGTGTCCAAGGTAGTATCTGAACCCAACTCTTTCTTCTTGACTTAAAGGCACTACTCCATGAGTTCCATTAACCTTTCTACTATACTCCTTGCTAAATGGAAAGTTTGGTTCTGCAGTCACAGTTATTCCAGGGGTTTCCACTCGTTTTCATGGGTTGGAACAGTACGTTCAGACATTGCTCTCTGATCATTTTCTCAATTAAATGCTCAAGGTACACATCTATTTCTATATGTGGTATCAGATAGAAGATATATGTGTGTGAGTGTGTGTGTGAGTGTGAGTGTGAGTGTGAGTGTGTGTGTGTGTGTGTGTGTGTGTGTGTGAGTGTGCTCCATGTGAGACCTCGAATAACACAGTGAGGCTATTTCTGTCTCACATTCTGACAAACACATGGCACGTCAGTGATGTATCTTTCACAGCTTGGGTGTCATTTCTCCCTCCTTTAAATATTTCAGTGCAAAGAGCATGTCAGTCTAACATTATGATGGAAAGTTTAAACTCACTGCAGCCAGGAAAGTCCCTTAGCCGATAGAAAGCTACTGAGCACTGCATGCTTGAATCCAAGCAGCAGGACCAAGCAAGGTTTCGCTTGTCCTGGCACTTTTACCACCTCCATTGCATCACTAAATGAATGATATCCTTTCTTGTCGGAATATGTTGCTGTCATGGATTGGGGACGACCACCTAGGAGGGCAAAAATAATTATGAAAGTTCAGAATGGTGCTCTGAGGTAGGCAGCGTTAATTAAGATCATCAATTCCAGAGGTGAAAGCCACCTTAAAGGCTCTCTCGTCCACCCCATTGTTGCACAAATGAGCAAACTAAGGCCCAGCGACGTTAACTGACATGTTAATGCTCATGCCAACAGAGCTGGAATTTGAATTCAGGTCCTCTGATGCTAAACCCCTCTTTAGAAATAACACAGTGGACGTTCCCAGACCTTATGAGATTTGCCCAGGGTCACACAGATAGTGAAGTTTGGAGCTGGTCTTTGAACTGAGTTCTTCCAAGCTTTAGTGTGCTATGCTTTCCGTTATTTTATCACTAACTTGTTTTTCAGTCGTCTGACTCTTTGTGACCCCATTTGGGGTTTTCTTGGCAGAGATCCTGGAGTGGTTTGCCATTTCATTCTCCAGTTCATTTGACAGAGCAGGAAACTGAGGCAAACAGGATTAAGTGACTTGCCCAGGGTCACACAGCTAGTAAGTGTCTGAGGTTGGATTTGAACTCAGGAAAATGAGTCTTTCTGACTCCAGGCCTGATGCTCTATCCATTATGCTACCTACCTTCACCACTCTCCATTATGCCTAACTGTCATATAAATTAGAGCCCCTTAAGGAAAATCAGGTTAGATGTATTGCTCAGGGCAAGGTTAGGCATGGTCCTGAGGGCTGAGAAGGCCAAGAGAGGAATAGGTAAGGCAAACACAAGGAAAAAATTGGAAGAATATTCCAGAAAAAGGGCAGCATTGTATATTGCCTATTGGTTTCTCAAAGGACATACTGATTTTCTTCATAGTGTTTCTGATTTTTCAGTTGCACATTACTAAGTGCTGGGGAATTTTCTTCAGTTCTTTTGACAGATGAGAAAACTGAGGTGAAGAGAGTTAAGTGACTTATACAGGGTCACACAGCCAGTAAGTGTTTGAGGCCATATTTGAACTCAGGAAGATGAATCTTCCTGACTTCAGGCTTGGTACTCTGTCCATTGTGCCACCAAGTTGCCATAAAATAGGAAAACATATTGACTAAAGGATTTTACCACTGCCTTCAATGTTGGATGTGTTGCCTAAGTCCAAATAAAGGAGGGATTTCTTATTGATGGGGGAGATTCTCCAGATGTTTCTGTTTATGGCTGGAGATAGAATGATTGCATCAAGGCTGGCATGGTACAGGCCTTCCTCAGTAATCTCCATGTCAACTCAAAAGAGGATGGTCTACCCATATACTAGAAAAACAGTCAACAGAGTAGTTAGGTTGCTTCTCTTATGATAGTTGGCTGGAAGTTCCATTGAGTTAGCATATCAGTATCTGATATGGTAACTGGAATTGATGTGTATCTGGAATTGAGATTAAATTGGCCTAGGGATTAGGAAGACCTGTATCTGGCATACTGGTTGTATTAATATGAGAAAATTCACAACCCCTCAGTGGCCCAGCAGCTCTCGAAAACCATGTTACTGATGTATTGGCTGATCTGAGTTTTCAGATGGAAGATTCTGTACACCACTGAAATCTTAGGCTTGTACCATCCTCCCCAAAACAAAAAACAAGTCAACCAAACAAATATCTTGAACAGAAACTACAGACAGATGATCAGCTAGGTCCGGCATTGAATAGGAGATCAATCTGATTTATATTTGGGAAATTGCTTTCAATTATTTGAAGCTACTCACTGTTGCAAAATTCCATCTCTTAAAAAAATACCAATATGTTCTTGGTAATGCCATATGGTCAAGAATCAAGTAACCCCATCACATAACACAGTTGTCAGTAAACACAATGGCAATGGAATGATAGAAAATGAGAATAAGTGGGCTATAGCATATTACTAATGGTGATGTTTGTGGAGATTCATTCAGGGAGATGTATGACTGAAGAAGGATTTGGACCAACATATAGTGATAGTGAGAGCCAACAGAATAGGGGCTCAAGTTTTGCACTGGTATCCACAAAATATTAAAAGAACCAGAAGAGGGTCTCTAGTTCATGTGATCCTTAGTGGAAGATTTATAGATAGACATGAACAAGAGATGTATAAGATTATAAAGTATGGTTATTTTGTTATCTGCACTGATGGATGGTATTATCATATGAATCCATCAAAGTGTGTCATTATTGCCCAACAAATCCCTTGTTTCTATAGCAATTTGACTATTTTCATTACAGATGTTTCACATTTCAAACATTCAGTACAGTGCATAATAATCTAGGTTTATTGAAAGACAAATTAGGGACTGGTTTTTTTTTTCAAAAGCTTTCAAAACAGGATTTTAAAAAATGAAACTTTTTAGTGTATGGTTAAATGTTTTTTTAAAGTCAGTGTATGGGACACTAATTCACTGTTGGTGGAGTTATGAGAACTGAACCAACCATTCTGGAGAGCAATTTGGAACTATCCCCAAAGGGCTATAAAACTGTGCATGCCCTTTGATCCAGCAATACAACTGCTAGGTATATATCCCAAAGACATACAAAAAAAGGGAAGAGAACCTATTTATACAAAAATATTTATAGCAGCTTTTTTTGGAGGTGGTTAAGAATTGGAAAATGAAGCAATGCCCATCAATTGGGGAATGGCTAAACAATGTGTGGTATGTGATTGTAATGGAATATTATTCTGCTACAAAAATGGCAAGCAGGATGATTTCAGAAAAACCTGGAAAGACTTACATGAATTGATACATAGTGAAGTGAACAGAACCAGGAGAATATTGTACACTGTAACTACAATATTTTTTGATGAAGAATTGTGAATGACTTAACTATTCTCAGTAATACAATGATCCAAGACAATCCCAAAGGACTAATGATGAAGCATACAGAGAAAGAACTGATATTATTTGAATACAGTCTGAAGCATGCTATATTTTCACTCTTTCATTTTTTCTTTTATTCGAGTCTTCTTGTACAAGATGACTAATATGGAAATGTTTTACATAATTGCACATGTATAGCCTATGTCTGCTTACCATCTGAGGGAGGGGGGAAGAGAGGAAGGGATAATTTGGAACTAAAAACTTTAAATAAAAATATTTTTTAAATGTAACTTTGGGGGGAATCAAGGTTTGTTGACAATGTAAATTTTGTGGGTCTGCATTCTGTGGGAAACAAACCGTGGTAAAAAAAAAAGTGAGGTTACCTAAGCTTTAAAACTACCTTCACTGGTTTTTCGAATTTATCATGCTGTTTTGCCTCCTGTGAAACCCTTATGACCCATCCTCTTGTTTATAGAATGTGGATTTCTGAGTGCATCTCTTTATTTAGCCATAAGAATAAATAGCAACACTCCTGAAATACTGACAGGTAGCAAATAATGCTCTGGAACTGAGCCAAGATAATTGTACACTTTTCTTTACCTGGAATATCATAGGCTCATTGATGGAGAGCTAGAAGACACTCCAGAAGTAGTTTATTTCAACCCCCATATATCTCAGATAAAGAAACTGAGATCTGTTCAGGTTAAATGACTTGTCCAAGATTTCAAGCAAGTGTTAGAGGCAAGAGCTGAGCAAAGCTCTTCTGATTCTAGAGTCTGCCAAATGTTACAGAATTCTAAGGTAAAAAGAGCGCTGGTCTTTAACGGATGTGGTAATGAAGTCTAGGCAGCCTATATACTCTGATATTTGTAACATATGTGGTAGGAGAATGGATAAGTAAAAAATGTTTAGAATTTTTAAAAAGTAATTTTAAAAACCAATAAAAATCTATTTTCTTTCCCTTGTACCCCCACTCCCCCACCTCATGGGGAGGAGGGGGGAGAAAAACAAAGAAAGACAAAACTCTTCTATAAAATAGCGAACTAATTCCCACATTGTCCATGAAAAAATATATCTCAATCTGCACTCTGAGTCCATAACCAATATCAGGTGTTTCATGTTTCATCATTGGTTCTCAGGAATTGTAGTCAGTCATTGCATTGAGCAGAGTTCTTTCTTTCAAAGTTGTTTGTCTTTATAATTTTGTTACATAAATTGTTTTCCTAGTTCTGTTCACTTCACTCTGCAAATGTTCATACATGTTTTCCAAGGGTTCTCTGAAACTGCCCCCTTTATTATTTCTTATAATACAATGACATTTCATTGCATTCATGTACCACAATTTCTTCAGTTGTTTCTCAGTTGACATTCCCTTAGTTTCTAGTTCTTTGAAATCACAAAAAGAATGTCTATAAATATTTTTTTTTACATATGGACACTTTCCCTCTTTCTTTGTTCTTTTTGAGGAGTATATCTTTGAGTCAAAGGGTGTACCAAGTTTAGTAATCTTGGGGGAATAGTTTTAAATTGTTTTCCAAAATGGTGGGACTACTTTATAACTCTACCTACAGTATAGGGTATATTTTTGCACAGCCCCTCAAACATTTCACTTTTTTTTGGTCATCTTTCCCACTCTGTTGGGCACAATGAACCTTAGAGTTGTTTTAATGCATATTTTTCTAATTATTAGAGATTTGGGACATTTTTCATAGAACTGAAAGTTTTAAAAATGAAAAGAAAAGGATGCTCAACACTTGATGATAAGGATGATTACCAACAGGATATTTTTTCTCCCAACCTAAGATTTCATCAATTTAGAAATCTTCCCTATTAACAAACTCCTTTTACTAATGCCAGTTGGTAACTGTGTTGCAACATTTATAGACATAGAGAGTTTGTCTGGGACACTGAAAAGGAAAGTAACTTGCTCAGCATCACACAGCCCATATGCGTCAGAGGCAAATCTTGAACCCAACAAACACATCCTGACTCTGAGATGGGTTCTGTAGTCAATATGCCACGCTGCCCTTCAATTTTACTTAAGTAATAATAAAAAATAGGAATGTACAGATACAAACAAAGTAATAATAAAAAGTTATAGTGGAGCAAAGTGTTAATGAGATGGAAATAACTTATAGTTAGTTGTACTAAGGGATGAAGCTCAGCTTACTGGCTGACAGTTATCATAGGGCTCTTGGTTTTAGATTTGGTATCTTCTCAGTTTGTATGGTTCTGTCCTGACAGAATCAATAAGAATAACCATTAGGGCATAAAATAAACTCATATAAATTATCACATTTCTATATATCACCAACAAAACCCTGTAAGAAGAGATAGTAACAGTTAATTCCAGTTAAAATAAATGTAGACAGCATAAAAAAATGGGAGTATGTCTACCAGGACAAAGAACCACATGGACATAATTATGAAATAGTTTTTATACAAATGAAGTCAGATTTAAATAATTGGAGAAATATTAATTGTTCGTGGGTTATCAGAGCCAATATAATAAAAATGACACATTTGAGATATCATCTCATACCTATCAGATTGGCTAAAATGGTGGAAGGGAAAAGTGACAAATGTTGGAGAGGATGTGGAAAAATTGGGACACTAATACACTGTTGGTGGAACTATGAACTTATCCAACCATTTTGGAGAGCAATCTATATGGTGGCAAATAGTATCTAATGCCCAAAAAAAAAAAAGCAAAAACAAAACTGTGTATACCCTTTGACCTAGCAATATTACTATTAGGTCTGTTGCCCAAAGTGATCGTGGAAGGAGGATAAGAACCTATATGTTCTAAAATATTTATAGCCTTTCTCTTTGTGATGGCAAAGAACAGGACATTAAGGGGTGCGCATCAATTGGGGAATGACTAAAAAATTGTGGCATATGATTGTGATGGAATCCTACTGTGCTGCATAAAATGATGAGCAGATTAATTTTAGAAAAAATAAAAAGACTTGCCTGAAATATTAAAAGTAAAAGGAGCAGAACAAAGAAAATGTTGGACATAGTAACAGCAATATTGTTTGAAGAATAACTGTGAACAACTAAGTTACTCTAAATATCGCAAATATTCAAATCATATTTTGTTTCTTCTGTCTTATATTTCCTCCCATTGGTACTAATTCTTCTTTACATCATGACTAATGTGAAAATATATTTAATATAAATGTATATATAGAGCCTATATCAGATTGCATGCCCTTTTGGGGAGGGGGGTGAAGAAGGGGGGAGGAATTCAAAATTCAAAATCTTATGGAAGTGAATGTTGGGAACTAAAAATAAATAAACTAATTATTAAAAACCAAATATCCAAATTTGCTATAAAGGACCTATGAAAGAAGACGCTATCCATCTCTAGAGAAAGAACTGATAAATAGAAGTACACATAATATGGTTTTATCTATAAAATATGTGTGTGTGTGTGCGCGCGCGCGCGCGCGCGCGTGTGTGTGTGTGTGTGTGTGTGTGTGTGTGTGTGTGTGTGTGTGTGAAATGATGGCCTCCTCTAGTTCAGGGTGGGGAAGGAGGGGGGAGGGAGGAAAGAGAAAACTTGGAACTTAAATAGCAACAAAAATAAATAAAATGAAAAAAAAGAATAAATATATAAAAATCATCTAGATAGAAACCCACATTAATAAGCAATACAAAAATGGAGATCAAGGATCTCTGAAGTTGTCTGTTTGGTATCACTGATTAATCTTAGTTCAGAGTATATTGAAATGGCGTGGACAAGAGGGTCATTGCTAAGTAAAGAGGGGGCAACTTTCTAGAGCTCATCCCAAGTGATCAGATGGCTCCCTTCTAGGAAACTACAGAAAGACATTAAGAATCATAAGAAGTTAGAGCTGTCGGTTAGAGATTGCTTAATCTACATTCATTATCTTACAGATGAGAAAACTCAATTTCAGAGAGTAGAAAGTGCTTTGCTGAAGGTCAAACAGCTCACCAGTAATAGTCTGGGGACTTGAACCAGGTTCTTCTAACTCTCAGTTTAGTGCTTTCTGGAGTCAAGGGAAAAGATGAGATAAGTTCAGAATTTTAGATGCTGCTTGTTGAGTTGATCCTTAATCATTTTTCCCCTCAGTTTAATTGTCTAGATTATATGTTGACTATATGATGAAGTAAAATCAATTCCAACCCATACCGAAGCCTATGACAGCCTATGAATTTTTGGGTAGGGTGGATTGCTTCTCTTACACCCCATCATGGAAGATAACACACCCTAATCCCCCACACCTCTGTACTTGTGCGTCCAAGAAGGTAAGAAGAAGGCATTGCCTAGGGTGGAAAAGACCAAATTTCTTCCTTTTATAAACTTTATTTTATTTTATTTTTACTCAATAAAAATGTAATTTCTTTCAGGCCCACTCTTTCCATTGAAGGAAAAAAGAGGGTTGTGAGGAAGAGGAGGACATTTCTGGAAAAGTTCTAGCATAGATGACCATGGAAATGTATGTTTTGTACTGTAAGTAGTAGGGATTTTCTTAGCTTTTCTACATGGGTGATGTTGAAGTTTTGCTTGAAGTGAAGGAATCTACGGTTGCCCTGCCCTCCTCTCTTTCCTCCTGCCAAAAATGAGAACTTCCAGGCTAGAATATAACTGTAGACACCTGGTTGCTAGGGGATTTGGATATTCCCAGTTTATGTAATGTGACAAATATTTCAACTTTCCATTTAAGCAGCTGTACACTGGTGATTACAATGGCAAATAAGTTGATGTTGGATGGTTCCTTCCTACCTCTCTTTCTTCATCCTTATCCTTACTCACTCCCTCTGCCCTCAAGGCACCTAGTGATTTCATACTAATCCCCACCCCAACTATAAGTTTTCCTCTTCTTTACCATAGGTTAATGTCTCACCAACTAGATTATTAAACTCTGAGGCAGGAACTATATCTTATACATACAGACAGTTCTCACTTTATGTAAGTGGACAGTTCCTCAGACCTCTATGTAAAGCGATTTTTACGAATGTGAATTTGCCTGTAGACTTGGGGGCAGGAGGGAGGAAGAGAGACAGAAAGGGGTCCAGCAGTGGAGGGAGGAGGCCAGTACATGGTTCAATGACATGTGGAGGCCAGGGACAGAGAAGCCAGAGCAGAAGGAGGAACATGCTGGGATGGGGGGTCAGCGACATGGGAACCTGGCCAGAATTGAGAGGAAGGGAAGAGTTGGAGAGGGCAGGCATGGACACAGACAGGGCAGGCAACACGTGGGCCAGGACAGACGTGGACTGATGGAAGACAGATAGGTGTGGCCTGACACTCTGATGGGCAGGTGGGTGGAGCAGAGGCAAAATTCTCCTCTCTTGGCTTTGAAGGTCTCAAGCCCTTCTGGTAGTGGCAATCTCTCCATTCTGCTTTCATTTCACTCATCAATAATTTTTTCATATGCTGTTCTGCTACAAGGTGAAGCCACAAAGTTGTTTGATAAACACTTCTCTTATTATATTTGAGGTGGAATAATATTACACCTGGTTCTTAATAGTGTGCAAGTCTTTGTAGATTGTATAAAACGTTTGAACACTTATTCATTCCCTCCCACCTAAAGGAAAATAATAACTTCCTGTTGTAATCCTAACACAACTGTCCAACTTCTTTCCTTTAATCCTTCCAGTATTAGAGAGAGTTCACTTCCTTTCACTAGGAAGCCCTTTCCAGTATTGGTTAGTTCTAGCTGTTGTTCCAATGGCCATGAAGGTGTCCAAAGTAGATTCTGTGGAGCCCTTAGAGCTTGTCCAGACATCGAAGACACCAAGATCATCCACAGCATCCTGGGCCATGGTTAGCCATCTTGATTTTGTCCTGCCACTGGACTTCAATGACTCCAGAAGAGAGTGAAGCTGATAACTTTGTGTAACTCTACCTCACTTAAATCCAGTTCACACTAAAGTCGAGACATCCTCCTAGGATGTCACTGGTCCTCTTTGAAAGTGAAGGATGAAAAATAACAACTTTCACTTGGAGGGTTTTTTTATGGTTTATTTTCTGGTGGGAGAGGGGGGTGGGAAACCTCAAAGCACCAAGCCTAGTGGCAGAAGCAGAGAGAGCACAGTATTACAAAGAAATTAACACAGGTATTTTTTGAATATGGATTTCTTTCAGAATTCTTTGCATAAAGTCAGATTTGCACAGTATGAATTTATATAAAGCAAGAAAGGTCTGTATAATAATAATATAATTTAATAATATTATGTTCAATATATTATATTTATATATTATGTATTATAATATTTAATATATAAAATAATAATAAATACATTCAATACACAAATCACATAACTTCCTTGGGCTTCAGTTTCATCTGTAAGATGAGGAGGTTAAGATCTGATGGTCTTTGAGGTCCTTTCTAAGGCTAGGTCTATGCTTCAGTGAAGCATAGTTATAAAGTCAATTCTTGCTTAATGTAAATGGATTGTTCTTCAGACTATCCCCTCCCCTCATGGGGCTCCAAGTGGTCCTGTCCCCATCATGGTTCTGCAATCCTGGAGCCACTTCAGTGGCTGACACCCTCTCCACCCCCCCCCTCCCCTGTCCCCAGCCCCAGCACCCCTGGTGTGGGACTGCACTGGGGCTGCTGCCCCTTCTGCCTGCCAGGAGCCAGAACCAGAGCCCCAGCCAGTGTCTGGGCTGGGGAAGGGGTGCTACTGCCAAAGCACTGGGAGTCAAATTTGCATAATTCAAATTTATGTAAAGTGAGAATTGCCTTGTATTTAGAAAGAGCTTTACTAATGATAAACCGCTTCCCCTGCAACAATCCCACGAGGTAGGTAGTGCAACTATTATTATCCCAGTTTCAACAAAATCTCAGAAAGGTTAGATGATTTGTACACAATTCATCAGTGGATTGTTTAGAGCCAGCAGGCACCTTAGAGGTCCAGATTCTCTCATTTTACAGGGGAGGTCACTGAGACCCTGAGACCCAGAGACCTGATTAGGGTTTGATGGCTGGTAAGTATCGGAAGGGGTCTTTCTGATTCCATATCCAGCATTCCATTCACTATATCATACTGCCCCATCCATTTAGTGCCCTGGGGAAGACCCTAGGGACCCTCCCTCTGATTGGAGAGTGGGTGGGAGAGCCCCTAGAACCTCCTCTTAAGGAGGGCACTGAGGCCAGCCTTCATTTCAGACCAGGCTGCACTGCAGTCTTTTGGGATTCTCCATCATATCCTCCCTAGACACCTTCCCCCACCAGTGACAGGTACCTTGCTTTTGTGTGCTGTCTTCCTGCATTAGATAGTAAGCTCCTTGAGGGCAGGAACTTCCTTTCCTTTTTAGTTCTTAACATGGTACATAGCACATAGCACATGCTTAATAGATGTTTACTGACTTTATCACACTGAACCCTGGTCTCCTTAAGCTAGACTGAATGCATTTTCTACTATACCCTGTTTCTCTCTTCTCTAATTATAATTCTATTCCTACTGTCCTTTTACTCCCAAATAGTGTAGTGGGTGCTTAATAAATACTCAATTAAAGCATGGAAGAAGGAATGGACAATCTTCCCAACGAAGTTTTTTTAATGAAAAGAAAAAAAAGGCTCTGGGGCGGCTAGGTGGCGCAGTGAATAGAGCGCCGGCCCTGGAATCAGAAGGACCTGAGTTCGGAGCCGGCCTCCGACACTTAATCCATACAAACAAAAAACCTAGCCGTGTGACCTTGGGCAAGTTACTTAACCCCAATTGCTTTAAAAAAAAAAAAAGGCTCTTGTTTATTATTGTATTTCGTCACCAGATTCCTCCTTTCCCCTTTGTTTCTACGGCACAGGAGACAGCAATTTCCAGAATCCTTAACAAGGCAGGGACACCTGAAGAGTAAGCTCTTCATAATCATATTTCTTTTCATAGATGTGTGACAGTGATAAAAAACATTTTGGTTCTTGATAGGTGATCCTCATTTCTGCTATATTCTCATATATTCTGTTAATCAAATATCTCACTAATAATAATTCTTTAGGTGAGATTTTTATCTTCCTTCTGATGGGAGAAAATCCATAAATTTACACAGTATGGGCAATCTGGGACTGAGGAGAAAAACAAGAAAAGCAGGGTGATAGGCTGTTTTAGAGTGGAGTTTCTGCCTGTTGTAGATAGACCTTCCTTCACTTGTGAAAGCTAATTATTTTTAAATGGCATAATACAGGCAGATGAATCAGTTACACATGCATATTCATACCTGAATAAGACACTTGAGAGACCAAGGATACAGGCATATTTGATTTACATTGGAAATATGACAAGAGAATCTGACAAGTATCCTTGACAACACAAAGGAACAAATCTCTCTGAATTTGGAACCAGTAGGAATAATGCTTCGATTTTGGATGTGTGTGTGTGTTTTTAAGATCTCAACACTTACCTAATTTAGTGTGTTCCCCACTCCCTAGCCTAGACATGCTCTTTGCTTTGTGCAATGTCTGGCATGTTTCACCCAAGATTAGGAGAGGAAGTAGAAAATGAGCCACAACGGTAGCAAGGGAAAAAACAATACATAATTCTGTCCTCATTCAGACAGCCTTTCTAATGGAATGGATACATACAGCAAGACTTCCTTTTGAAATCATATTTCATTTTCTTTTGTGGTTGTTGGTTTCAGTCCATCAGTGGATCCCATTATGTACTAAACTGCAGGGGAAGTAATTAGAAGATATTGGCCTTGCTCTTAAGGAGCTGATGGGGAGAAGGGACAAACACAAAAACAGATGTTAAACACAAATGCTCAGATACTAAATATGCATAAAGGGAGTGCCCACACCTACGAAATCCTAGATCTTTGAAGTCTAGTATCAAGTCATTTGGTACCAAAAGTAGGAGGGATTTTAAAAAAATAATTTTTATAGTATTTGTTTTATGTCATTTAGATTGCATCTGTATACTTCCCTCACTTTTCCCTCTCCCCCAATCTGTGAGCCATCGTTAAACCAAAGAATATTTTTTAGAAAAAGAAAAAAAAAGGAAGAAAATAAGCTTATTCAATCAATTCATTGAAAAAAATCTTACTTTATATGTAATATCCCACATCTATGGGCCATCTCTGTAAGAGTGAGGATAGGTGTCTTCTCAGATCTCTTCTTTGGGACCTAGCTTATTCTTTGTAATTTTTCATTAGTTATTCTTGATTGTTTTGTGAACATTATTTTTTCTTCCATTTACATTGTTGTAGTCATTATGTATATTTTTCCTGGTTCTGTTGAATTCTCTTTGTACCAGTCCATGTAAGTCTTTCCATGCTTCTCTGGATTCATAATCTCTGTTTCTTTTAGCACAGTCATAGTCATTCCATTTAATCCAGGTACTAGCATGTATGTGCTTAGCCATTCCTTAATCAATGGGCATCTATTTTGTTTTCACTTCTTTGGTAGTGAAGATAATAAAAATAATTTGAAAAGTTTTTTTTTTTTTGGAGTGGAACTGTTGACATTTTGATTCAAGTGAAAGGCTCTAACATTTCAAAAAGTTTGGGAACCACAATGCTAGAATGTAACTATGGATTCCTAGTTATTAGGAGTTTTTGTCTATAAACATGGCATTTATATAGTGCTCTGATGTTTTCAAAGCACTTTACATACCATCACATTTGATTTTAATAATAATTTTTGAGATAAGTGCTCCAGGTGTTAATCTCATATTTTATAGATGAATAAACTGTGCCCACGTGGAAAAGAGCACTGGATTAAGGTCAATAAGATTTAGGGTCATGGTGTTGGCTTTTACACATATACAATATGCCACCTTGGGCAGGCCATATCCCCTCTCTTGGTTCAGTGTTCTCTTCTTTCTCACCTTCCTCTTTTTCTTTTTCTTGTCCTTCTTCCCATCTCTACTTCCTCCCTCCTTCTCTGCCATCCTTCCTTCCTTCTTCCTCCTCCTTCCTTCTCCTCTGTAAAGCCAAGCACCAGCAGTTTTCCAGAGCACTGCTGCAGTGAACAGCTTTCAAGGTTCTGATTACACAGTATAATGAACTTTCTATTTATTCAATAACAAACCAAGACAAAACATTCAGAGAAAATAAAGTACAGCATTCAGAATGTTTTAACTTCACAACTTATCACTAAAATGTCCACATAGTTTCACCAAAGTGGTCACATAGTTTTAAGCAAAAGATAACATTCATTTAGTAAGTCCTTCATTTAGTAAATCCTTAATTCAATCATCCTTAAGGAGACAAGCCTCCTTAATTGACACAAAGTACAAAGGTCAATGTCCTCCAGCCATGGGGTGCAAATAAGTTACAATATAATCAGTCACTACCTTAAGGGGTAGTGGAAAGTACAAAGGCCATCCACCCCTAGGTCACAATTAAGTTACAATATCATCAGTCAGTATTAAAAACCCAAGGAGAAGTCTTTTCATCTTGACTCAATGCAGGCTCTCAGCTTCCATGGTTCCTCTTCCATGGTCCCAGCTTCTGCCCAAATCTAACCAATTGCTACCTGAGTTCAAAGGCAGACAGTCCCCAGTTCCCTGTCTAGTTCTCTGTGCAGTTCCTGTTCCATATTGAAGCTCACAGTGTCTAATTCACCTCAAGTTCCTCACAGTTTCTGTTCCTGGGAAGACAAAGCTTAAGCAAGCCACAATAACATTCATTCACATTGCCAGCATCTTCATCAATTCACTTTCTGCCTGTGAAATCAACATAGACCCAAAACAGACAGACAAAGTACCGGCACCACAGTGATGCTTCCTCAGTCTTTGGCAGCTCTGGCTGGCTCTCATAAGTCTTTGGCAGCTCACAGAAGAAGTTGGTAGCTCCTCAGCCTGGTTCTCAGGAGCTCTCAGCAGAAGTTCCCAGAAGAAAGTTCCCAACAGAAGCTCCAGCTGGCTCTCAGAAGAAACTCCACCACCATAAGCTCTGTTCTCAAAATCAAAATAACTTTCTCCAGCCTGGGCCTCTCTTCCTCAGCCTCCATGCTGCTTGCTCCAAGAAGTTCTGACTCTTCAGTTTGTGCTTTTCCTTATATAAGGTATTAGCTCCTCCCTGTTCCAGCCCCTTTGTGTTACATCAGGAAGCCCATCCCACTGTGGGATTCACAAGTTCTGGGTCTTAATATTTGACACAATCCTGAGCTTGGAACTAAGTGCTAAGTACCTGTTAGCTTGCCAATACAAAGGGATCTTCAAATTCCATTACTATTACATCCTCCTTCTTCTCTGTTGATTTAATTGTTATAGAGAACTCTCTGTAAGGAAACTCTCACCACCAATTTAGATTGCACAGATAGGCAACTATTTTGCAAGTTGGTTGCATATTGGTAATCAGAGGTTAGGTGACTTGCCCAGGGTCACACAGACAGTATATGCTGGAAGTATGAATTCTTGATTCTGAAATCAACTCTATGAGGCTTTGCTGTATCTTATTTAAATATTTAGGAAGAAAAGCAATGAATATCTGTTGATTCTGAGCTCCTATTTTATATCATTCTCAAAGATATTGAACTTACATCTATCTGACTATAGCCAATTGTTTGTTATAATGTAAATTATTCTAGTTCTGCTCACTTCACTCTGCATCAGTTCATACAAGTCTCTGAAACCCTATTTTTCTTCATTTCTTATGGAACAATAGTATTCCATTACATTCATATACCACAGTTTGCTCCGTCATTGTGTTTGGCCAAGTTTTATTTAGAGAACAGTGAGATGGGAGGGGAGAAAGGAAAAAGGGTAATGGGATACCCTGCTGAAAATGACTATTTTGTCTTGTATTGAACAAGTTGAAGCCTTGAATAATAACTTTTAGATGTGGCTTTTCAGTTCCTTCAATAAGTGATTAGTATAACTAGTTGATGATTGAATTTTTTCTTCTGGTCATTTAAGATTTTTAGGGATATGCATCTGCATAGGGTTGAGTCCCAGGAGCTAAGTCCTAGATTATTTCAGCATTGAAGGATGGTGGAAGTGATGCGGAAGGGGGAGTGAGGGGGAAATAAAGGCATGTCCATTAATAGAAAGAATGGTCCTTCTCAGTAATGCTTTGTGGCAACTGTGGTAATTGTGAGCTGGTGAGGGATATTTCCTGTACTGTCGCTAACTTTAAGTGCTATAGTAAGTTGTTTTCCCCCCTGCTTTCTTCTTTAAGATTCAATTTGAACTCATCCTAGGGTGTGACCACCAGCTTGAAAATATCTGTGAAATTAACCCATTATCTTGGTACCTCAACAGTCATCCCTTCTTTTTTGAACTACACTTAAATTGTGAGGGGAGAGGTTCATCTCAGATCTACTACTTTTACTTTTAATGAATAATTTCCTAGAACATTTTAATTTATTTGGATGAAATCTATCAACAATCCCTAAAGGGTATTATTATATTTTGAGTGAAACCCTGCTCTACACTGATTTTTCCCCTGATGTTCTTTCTGTGTGGCATCAGTCTATTCATTCAGTCTCTCCAGGTTTCAGTTTCTTCATCTTCAAAATAAGGAAGCCAGAAGAGATGATCTCTAATGCTTCTTGAAGCTCTACACCTTTATGATTCTATGATCTAAACCATTCAAAATTTCTAGATAATGGCATTTCTGGTTTCAGAGGGTTGTTTTTATTCCTCACATTCCTTGAGTAAAGTCTTTCCTCCCTTTGACCTACATGTACCCAGAGTAGTGGCATGGTAAAGTACAAAACATGCTGAACTTTCATAAAGAACTTATAGAGTCATGAAACCTAAATTAAAATCCGACTTCTGCCATTTACTGCTTGTATAACTTTGGATCAAGTCATTTAACCTATTTGGACCCGAGGTTCTTCATCTGTAAAATGAAGGAATTGGACCTCTGAGGTCTCTTCCAGAAAAAAGTCTATGAACCTATCCCACCTATCCATTTGAAAAGTTACTATTTATTCCCTTTCTTATCCAAACTGCAGTATAGAATATCTAGCTCTGTTTCATTCTTTCCTTGGGATTCCTCTCCCTCTCTTCTTCCCAAGACTTCTAAGGATTATGGAAAAGTTCAGGAGTCTTTTCTTCAATAGGTAATCTCCTAGCTCTTCAGTTGATCAAAATCTAAAATTGGAAAACTAATTCAGAATTCCTCTTGTTGCTATTCCCATTCTGGAAAAGGTAGAATTGGTAAAGCATTTTCCTAATAATGGTGACCCAAGAAAAACATAAATTTGACTAATGAGATTTTACCTGTACTACACAGAAAAAGTGATAATGAGAGTTTGGAAGAATTTCTAGAAAGCTGCCTTCTTTGAATCTTACAAGATGAGCCCACAGGCTTCAATGGGATTTCTTTATATGCCATTTTTTAGTCCATATTTGTAAGTCTCTATTCTTGGCTGTTTTTAGGTTGGCATTTTGAAAGAGTTCAACAGCTGAAGTGGAAACTAAAACCCACACTCTAAAATTTACAAGTGAGGTAGAGGTGGTACAGTCTTAAGTCACAGAGCTTGCTATCCAATTTAACACTGTGTAATTCCAGCTGTTGACTTGAGATGATTGAGATTATACCATAGAACCTAAGCAATGTTTTAAACATGAATTCCAGACATTGCATGTCTCTCTTTGAAGAGCAAGTGCACATTCTTGCAAACTACCAAAATAGTGGGCAATTTGTCTATTCCCCATATACAACACTTGTAACTAGATAGGAAAGTTAATGCCCCTTGGATTTTGTGATGTGTGTGTATAGTCTTATTTGTGTTAAGCTATAACATATATCTAAAAAAAACCCACAACAACTCTACAGTTATTATATTTACTGTGAGATCAAAATATGCAAATAATTATCACTATGCAGTTGCTATGTTTATTAACAAATTCAATTTTGTTCAATCTAATAACTTTCTGTGTAAGACATTGAAGATACAAAGGAGAAAAACAACATGATCCTTCTTTTAAGGAGTTTTTAGTCTAATGGGGGTATGATTCTAGATGAGCTATCACAGGGAATAAAGGAGGGCTAGCTCGGTACATCAGATAGAATGTGGACTTTGGAATCAGAAAACCCAAGTCTAAGTCTCACCATTTAATGTTATCATGGGCAAATCACATCCTCTCAGAGCGTCAGTTTTTTTTTTTTTTACCAACAAAATAGAATACTTGCTACCTACCTTATAAAGCTTATGGTGGGAAGGATTTTGCCAACCTTAAAAAGCCTTATCAATGTGACTTATATTAAAAGAGTCATCTAGACAATATGCTATAAGAAACATGGAAAAGAAAAATGATGTTCTGTTGCATGGCTCAGGGAGGGTCAACAGATAGAGAAGTGGATGGAATGCTTTCCAAGCATGGGGTATTGCCTATATGAATATGGGGAGTTGAGAAAGGGATGAAATCTGGAAACAATTCGGCTGATATGAAGAGGTTGTAACAAGGGGGTAGACTTGAATATGGCTGGAAACATAGGTTGTAGACAGACTACAGGATTACAGAATGTTAAAAATAGGAAATTATCACCATCTAGTCTAATTCATCTATACATGAGGAAAGTGAAGTCTGGAGAAGAAAAGGGACTGAAGTGCACATGGATAGTAAATTGCAGGGGCAAGTCTATAGACAAAATCCTAAGAACCACAAATGAACTTAGACAACCCCAAAGGTTCCTTGAATTCAGGTGCATACCAATTTATACTTCTGTGGAGAGCCTTAAAACTCACCATTCATATTTTATCCTATAGGTCTCCAAGTTATGAGCTATGGAATAGCACCAAGTGGCCTGCGGCTTGATTCTAAGAACTATATGATCAAGCAATTGAAGGGTGAGATAATAAGCTAGATTCCTTTTTGTTTTTTTCATAAACCGTCTCAGGTTTGTTGCCAACACAATTACTCAACCTGATTCAACATTTCTTCATTCTGTCCCTTTCTGCACCCTAGCAAGTGGGCCTCTTAGGTTGAACCTGACTTAGGCACCTAAGGTAATTCTTCAGGCAAAACTCACCCTTCTTCTGAACATCCCTACTTCTCTTGAGGGTACCACCATCATTCTAATCACTTAGATTTGCAACTTTAACCTTATACTTGATAACTCACTTTTCCTTACTCAACATATACAGTTTCCAAACCTTGTAATTTCTACCTTCACAACATCTCTCAAATCTGTTTTATTCTCTCTTTAAATGTTATCTTATTGAATCCTCATAGCAACCCTGTGAGGCAGGTGCTATTATTATCCCCATTTTATAGATGAGGAAATTGAGGCATGGAGGGAAGTTACAGTAACACAGATAAAGTGTCTGAGATAGGATTCAAATGCAGGTCTTCCTCATTTTAATTCCAGAGTACTATACATTATGCCACTGGACTTCTTCAGAACAATTTAGTAGAAAAAAATATTTCGGCAGGTGTTGTAGAGCTGAAAACTGATTATAGAGTTCATCTTGTCTTACTCCTCATTTTATAGATGAGAAAATTGAGGCCAGAGTGGTTATATAGATAATAAATGACAGTGTCACTGAATGTAAAAATTGGAAGGGACTTCCATGGCCATCTAGTCCAAGCCAGACAGGAAAGAATCCCCATTATAACATAACCAATGAGTGGTTATTCAGCCTCCTAGGAAGAGAAACCCACCTCCTCTCAGTCAAACATCCCATGTTGGACAACTTCAACTGTGAGGAAGTCTTCCTGATATTGAGCCTAGATTGGCCTCTTTCTAACTTCTGCTCTTTGCTCCTAGATCTGTGTTTTGAGACCACACAAAACAAATCTAATGCCTCCTACACAAAAGAATCCTTCAAATATTTGGATACAGTGATTCTCTTTCTTCTTTTCTCCAACTTAACAAGCCCAGTTACTTCAAGAGATCCTCATATGTCATGAACCCAAGGCCTCCAAACCTCATTGCTCTTTTCTCTTCTACCATGTTGTATCTCCTGTTCTGCTATGTTCAGAACAGGAAACAGACATTAACCATTTAAGACAAAGG
The DNA here is from genome assembly GCA_011680675.1 of Gymnobelideus leadbeateri. Taxonomy (NCBI): domain Eukaryota; kingdom Metazoa; phylum Chordata; class Mammalia; order Diprotodontia; family Petauridae; genus Gymnobelideus; species Gymnobelideus leadbeateri. The sequence goes on from WOXC01003815.1 coordinate 43,905, forward strand.
CATAACCCCTGCTGTCTGGAGGAAGGAGGGTATGCTCAAAATATATATTAACAAGTTCTCTTCAGGCAGGTAGTTAGAGGTTGGAGTAAAGCCTCCAGTGAGGGGTTTTGGATGTACATTTGTCCTGAAACATTCTGACAGCTAAGTATTTTATAGGCCAAAGGCAACTTTTGATTCAGAGAAGTCATGATGAGTTTCCTACTTATGAGAATTCAAGTTACAAGGATTAATAAAAGAATTACAGAGTAAAGAATTAGCTGAAGTTTGATCAGGAAGAGTAGAATTTGGAGGATGGGTGAAGGATGGAATAGTGAGAGGAAGAGACTGGAGGTTGGGAAAACACTTAAGAGACTATTATAATAGTTTAGGAAAAACACAATAAATGTCTAAACTCAGGGTGTTGGTAGGGTGAGTGTAAAGTAAGGGGCAAATGTGAAAGATGAGGGATAGGAAAGAATCAATAGGATTTGGCAACCAATTGGATGTGGCTATTGGGGAAGAGGGAAGAGTTAAAGGTGGCTCCAAGTTTAGGAGCTTGGGTGACTAGGAAGATGGTAACAGCATCAAGAGAAAGTCAAACCATGTCAGCAAACATTTATCAGCCTACTATGTGCCAGGTACCAGGCTAAATGCTGAAGATAAACAGAAAGGCAAAACAAAACAAAACAGACCCTGCTACCATTAGATTATCCAGGATCTAATGATAGAGGAAGCATGTAAACAACTATGTACAAATAAGATATATAGAGAATAAATCAGAGGTAATCAGCAGAGAGAAGGACTAGCATTAAAGGGGATCAGGCAAGGCTTCTTTCCTGAAGGTGAGATTTCAGTTGGAACTTAAAGAAAGCCATGGGAGCTAGCAATGGAGACAAGGAAGGAGAAAATCCCAGACTTGGGGACAGTCAGTAAAAATGCCTAGAGTGTGACAATAGAGTGTTCAATATGAGGGAAAACAGGGAGGGCCAGAGTTACTGGATTGCAGAGTATTTGAAAAATAGAGAAAGTGAAGGGAGGAGTAGATTTGAGGGAAAAAGGGGAAGATGAGTTTAATTTGGGACATGTTGGTGCTTTAGGCACATATGATTGGAGTTATCCAGTTAGCATTTGTAGGACTAGAAGCCTAGTTTGAGGATTGGAGCTATGCTTTCCAAAAATGTTTGAGGAATATGGAAAAGTTCAGGTATCTTCATGAATTAAATGCAAACATAGATGTAAAAATGAAACTTCAATAGTAGATGACATCACCAAAGGATAGAGTGTATAGAAAGAAAACAATTAAGGAAAGAGACAAAAGGCATACCATGTAAAGATCAGCATAGAATTAATTCTGCCACTTACTGTATGTGTGACCTTGGGCAAATTACTTAACCTCTCTGGACTGAGTTTCCTCATCTGTAAAATGAGGGGTTAGAATTAGATGATCTCTGAGTCCCTTCCGGATCTAGATTTATCATCCTACGTATTTCCTAACTGCTAAAAGTAAAAGTGAATCTCAGTGCACCTCTCCTGGCATCTAACTTAGCTGAATGTTCACATAATATTTACAAAAAACCACCCCAGAATTTACTTGTATGTGTATTGAGGTCAAACTGACCAGTCTATAGCTTCTTGAACCCACTTTCCTTTCTCCCATCCTCCACCCCCCCACTCCACCTGTCCCACATTCCTTTTGAAAATTAAGGCTATATCTAATGCCTAATCTTTTGGCACTTTTCCTATTCTCCACAATTTCTCAAGGATTACTAAGTCATTCAAATACCACTTTAGAGTCCTCTTTCTGTGCTTTGGGATCTAATTTATCGCAATTAAATCTCTATTCTGGGTGTTTTCATTGGCTGTACTCACAAATGGAATACTCTGTCCCCTAACTTCTACATTCTGGTTCCTCTGGTTTCCTTCAGATCTTGGCTAAAATCACACCTTCTCCAGGAAGCCTTTCCCACTGCCCTTTAATGCCACTACCTTCCTTCTATTGATTATCTCCAATTTACACCTTATATAGCTTTTATTTTATTTTATTTTTTTGCAGGGCAATTGGGGTTAAGTGACTTGCCCAAGGCTAGTTTTGTGTTGTGTCTGAGGCCAGATTTGAACTCAAGTCCTCCTGACTCCAGGGCTGGTGCTCTATTTACTGTGCTACCTAGCTGCCCCCCTTATATAGCTTTTAAAGAATAGTTGTCTACATGTTGTCTCCCTACTAGATTGTGAGCTCCTTGAGAGGAAGGATAGTGTTGTTGTTTTGCCTTTCTTCATATTTCCAGAACTTAGCACAGTACCTGCCACAAAGTTGTTGTTGTTCACCTGTTTCAGTTGTGTCTGACTCTTTGTGACCCTATTTGAAGTTTTCTTGGCAAAGATAATGTAATGTTTTGCTATTTCCTTCTCCATGTCATTTTGCAGATGAGGAAACTAAGGTAAACAGAGTTAAATGAGGTGCCCAGGGTCACACAGCTAGTATGTGTCTGAGACTGGATTTGAACTCAGGAAGAGGAGCGTTTCCTAACTTCACTCTATCCACTGTACCATCTAGCTGCCCCAACTTGACCATGAGTCCCTTATAAAATATTACTAATAGATGATCACATAACTTTTCCTTCACTACGTAACTGCCTACCTGGTACAAAGTAGTGACTTAAATTCTTGCTGACTGGATGAATGACCAAGAGAAGTTTATTTAAACCATCTGGGAGTCCTTCACCTCATCATCTACCTTCAAGTCCTACTCCCTCTTACCCATTTTTGTTCTCCTTATAGTTTGAAAGTTATACTCCTTGAGGATAATAATTGGAGGCAAATTAGATGACTCCTTTCCTTTCCATCATGCATTATCATTGTACGTATTGTAACATTTCCCCCAAGCAGTGGTTCTATCTATTTAGAGTTCATCATTCTAGTCTCTAAAATGCTGAGTCCTCATGGTTCTCCTTAGAAAATTTCACAGACCTCAGCTCTTCCGTGCCTTCTTTCTAGGGACACTATTGTAGATGTTTGTTCTTTGTTCTCTTCCATTTATTTTTTGATGTGAATTCATCTGAGAGCTCCCTGTAAAGGCATATTGGTCTCTTTAAATACTTTGCCCTTGCTTCCCTTATACATTCATAATAATAATTGACAATTATACAGTACCTTAAACTTTCACAAAGTGCTTTAGGTACTTTCCCACTTGAGAGCATGTGTTTTCACAACAACCCTGGGAGGTAGCTCCTTCAGGTGTTATCCTCATTTTATAGTTCAGGAAAGGCTGAGAGAGCATAAATGATTCATGATTATGCCATCAAAATTCACCAGAGGATCTGGAAATCCTTTTACTCTTTATCCTTCTTTCCTTTAAGGAAGTTTCTGATTATAACATCATGCCTATGTTTTTTCTCTAAAATTTTTGAAGGTTTAATATTTGGAGCACATCCAATTTATTCTTATTTGGCTATTGTAAATTATATATAACATAATCACTCCCTTTCTCCCCAAGGTTCACACCACCTCCACTTCATGGTTAGAATTAGACACAGAGCAGCAGTTCCTTTAGTTCTTTGCTCCATGTTTTGAGAAATGAAACTATGAACCAAGCAAATCACAAATGACAAAATCAGATTGTAGAGTAGGAAGGGACCTCATGACCATCTAGCCCAACTATTCCTGAAGGAAGAGATTTCCCTCAACAACATACCTGACAAGCCATCAGTGAACCTTTGTTTAAAGACCACCATTGAAAAGGATTCTAGTATTCACCAAGGTAGCCCATTCCACTTTTGGTTAGCTCTCATTGTTAGGAAATTTTTCCTTTCTCAATGCCTAAATGCATCTTTGTATAACTTCCATATATTTCTTTTAATTCTGCTCTTTGGAGTTAAAAAGAACAAATTCATTCCCATTTTCACATGAGAGCCCTTTAAATCCTTGAAGACAGCTAACTTTTTTTTCCTTGTTGTCTACCCTATTGGATTCTGAGCTCCTTGAGGGCAGGCCTTGTCTTTTGCTTCTTTTGTATTTCTAGCACTTAGCACAGTGTCTGATACATGGGAGGTATTTAATAAATATTTATTGACTGACTGATGTGTCACCTTTCCCCCATTGTATTTTCTCTTGGCATGGACTCAAAGTCCTTATTTTTTTAAATCATTTCTGTCACCTTCTAGTTTATCAATGTCCAACTGAACATAATATTCCAGATATGGTCTGACCAAGACAAAGTATAGTAGGATTATCACCTCTTCTTCCTAGAAGCTATGCCTCCCCTAATGTAGCCCAACATTACATTAGGGGTTTTTACTTGCCATATCGAAGTATTGATTCAAACTAAGCTTTGTTATGGTGGGATATAACTGTTATGGTGGAATAAAGAAACCAAGTTTCATCCAGACAGCCAATTTATTTAGTAAGGTTGGTGGTTGCAGAAACAAATTGGGACCAACGCTCTCATAGCCAAAGACTCTGACCATTGGTTTCTACGTAGTTAATACATAATTTGGAGAGAGGGAAAAAACAGGAAAAAGAGGATTATAGGGATTGAGACACCAGGTTTCTTGCTGGTGGAGAGGATTAGGAAACACTGAGGTGAGAGGGAGAGGAGTAGTTTTGTGACATTCCTTAAGTTGGGGGACAATTGGGAGAGGGAGTCGTCTTGTGACTTCTCCAAAATCAAGTGACTTCCCAGAAGTTGAAAAACTTCACAAAATGGTGGATAAGGACAAAATGAAATCACTACTGCTCTTTTATTATAACGGCTTGCAGTATACTCAGGCCCTCAGGTCTTTTTCAGACAATTTACCTTTTAAATGTGTCTCCTCCAACTTGTACTTTCAAAGGACATTTCTTTGAACCTAAGAGTAATGTTTGATGTTAATCCCTGTTAAATTCCTTTTTACTCTATTCAACTCAATGTTCTGGCTTGTCAAGATCTTTTTGATTCCTGACTTTGTCATCTAGTGTGTGGAACATACTATAGATTTTGTGTCATCTACAAATCTGATAAATGTGCATGCTAGTGTAATAGAAAGAATACTGGATCTGGCATCTGAGGACCTGTGCTTGAATAACACTTTTGTCCCGTAACTACTTTGGACAAGTCATTTAGTCACTTTGGCCTCTGTTAATTGAGGGGCTTGAACTAGGTGACTTCTAAGGCTCTCTCCAGGTCTAAATCTATGATCAATCAGCAAGCATTATTAAACACCTTCTATAGGAACTGGGGAAAGAGAAGCAATAATGTAACAGTCTCTGCTCTCAAGGAACTTCCATTCTATTGGCAGATATTACATGTACATATATGTATGTATAACATCCTATAATTTATATAAAATAGATACAAGGAGATTTGGCAGAAAAAGGTACTAGAAACTTGGGAAAGGGGGAAAGAGGACAGGCTTCATGTAAAAGGCAATGCTTGAGCTAAGTCTTGAAAGAGGCTGGGTATTCTAAGAGGCAAATGGAAGAAGGGAGTGCATTACAGGCATGGGGAATAAGTACTGAGGAAGTTTAGCAGTATTGAGTACAGTGATCTTCTATACATTCTATACATATTCTATACATTCACAATCTTCTCTGCATGAAGTCGTCCCCGTTCCCATTCAATGCTAGTGCCTTCTTTCCATTATCTCCAATTTATCCTGTATATCTATCATTAGTATCCAATTGTTTACATGTTGTCTTCGCCATTAGACTGTGAGTTTCTTGACTATTTCTAACCTTTCTTTGTATTCCTAGCATTTAGCATAGTGGCTGGCACATAGTTGGTGCTTAAAAATTGATTGGCGACCTGTATCAACAAAGGAATTAAAAACACCAGAGTCTCCTGTAGTGGTAATGGGAATTGGAAGATCTTCTCTGCCCCTTAATAGACTGAATATAATCACATGGAACCCACAGTGGAAGGAGCTTGCTGAACGGGTGGAGCAGAGCTGAGAGGAAGCTAGGAGTCACAATAGTGAGAACAGAGGGAGGAGAGAGGATGCAGACAAGGAAACAGCTCAGCTTGGAAGTGTTTGTGGAAAGGCTTCAGGATGGTGTTGCTCTTTGCAGTGTTATTGTATATAGATTTCTTTGTTGCTATGATGAATTCGGTTTTCTGGTATTGGGATTTGGTTTTCTGGTGTCTGAATAAATGTTTTCCTTCATCTTCTAGATGGAGAGCCTGTTATATTTTGCAATTCAGAATTATGCTGGCATATTCATAGTCACTATTGGTGCTGTGAATATAGCTTTGGTGCTACACCTCCTGATCCCTGAGGTGGCACCCATTTACATGACAACTGATTGCTTTGGTTAATTCTAATACTTCTGTTCATTGTAAATAAGATGTTACACATAAACTTGGACAGGCTAACACCAAGCTTGGGCTGCCCAAGAAAGGTAGTTTTGTTGTAGGTAACCCTCAGAAAATAGAAATTCCATACATAAAATGACTACCCAGGATGGTAGCTAGCCAAGTCTGAGCTAAAGAGGAAACCTACTAAATAAAGTAGCAACCTGTGAGCTTTTTAGCTCTTGAAACATTCCTGAAGGACAAACTCCTTTTAAGGAATTAGGACACTACCTAGAAATCCCTGTGTGTTGACTCTGACTCATGCAAGGGTGGGGGGGGGGGCGGTAATAAAAATGAAGCCAGGAGGTAACTGGAATCAGACTCAACCTACTTTAGTATCTTGACTCTCTCTCTGTCCCACCCCCCCAAGCCCCTTTTTCTGAGTCTTAGTAAATAGAGGATTGCAGTTGGCCCCAACATGTCAAATGGCAGTGACCACAGGAATGTGCTATCTGGGAAGAGGACCATTTGGGGCTGGAATGCTCTCCCCAGTGATCAGCTTCTTTGGGGGTTGCATGTAAAATATGGGGAAATATATTCAGAGAATGCCAGTCCCTTGGTATTGAATTCTCAGCTTCATGATGTGACCTCCCCTCTGTGCTTCCCCCCACTCCCACTCCCACACACACTTTCTTCTTTCAATTAAAGTGAAAAACCAGCTCCAGCCAGAGGGCACTGGTGAGTGGGGACACGACAACTGAAGGAAATAAAAAGAAACGTGTGTGTGTGTGTGTGTGTGTGTGTGTGTGTGTGTGTGTGTGTGTGTGTGTGTAGGACATCAGCTGTCCCTGTTCAGGAGGGCTGGCTCCCCCTCCCACCTCCTGAAATCTGGACCCAGGAGTCTTTCTCCCCTGCGGTCAGGGGAATGCAGGATGTGACTGGGAGAGTCTGATTGGAGAGGAATTCAACCAGGGCTATCAGTTACCAGCTTCTATGTAAATACTGTGGCACCTCTGAAAGCAGGAACAGCTGAGATAAGTGACTGTTAATCTATCAGCCCTAGAAGGGGCTGAGTCCACTCTATTGGTGCTATAGTAGGGACTACTGGACTTGGAGTCAGGGAGACCTGATTTCAAATTGTGTCTCACTTGCTAGCTGGGCAAGTCAATGAATTTCTCAGCCTCAGCTTCCCCATCTCTTAAATGGGGATCATAATAGCACCTACTCCATAGAGTTATTGTGAGGATCATAAGATAAAATATCTAAGGACTTCGCAAATCTGAAGGTGCTATATAAATATTATTATGATTTTTTTCTGCTCCCTACAGATGGTCTATGGGAACTTCTAATCAGGGAATAAAAACAGGGATCTCAAGAGACATTGCCTCTTTCTGCTACTTAACTCTGCCCCTGGCATGTTCACCACAAATCATCACTGCGAAGGGCCTGACTTCAGCACTATGGTCTTTTAGGGGTTCTGGGTGCGTGGTCTTTGGCTTCTGCAGTCACAGTAGAAGGTTCTGACAGATCTGGGGGAAATGTGGATAGTTGGATCTAACCTAGAACAATATAGGCAGCATCCAGCAAATTTCTGTACATGTCCAGATAAGTAGCATTCCACTCTCTTAGTCCCAGAGGTATGGAGAGACTGAGAGGGAGCAAAGTTCTGTTCTGTTCCAGGTGATCTGGCCCAGTTTTGGGTCATCTTGAAGGTCTCTGACACCCCCGGAGCACTGGGTTTGGAGTCAAAGGACTGGGTTGAAATCTTCCTTTTGTTGCTTAGTAATTGTGTGAAGTCACTTTAAAGCTTTCAGGGGCCTTGGTTTCCTTATCTGTTAAATGAGGTGGCTGAACTATATAAAGCACTTACTAATAGGCCAGGTGCTCTGCTAAGCACTGGGGACACACGTAAATAAGATAGTGTTTAGCTCTAAATGTGATCTTATAATCTATTTAATATCTTCTGGTGGTCTTCTACATCATCTCCCGGGCCCATTCTAGTTTTAGTCCTTCCTTGGGTGGACATTTCTAGGTTTGTTGACTCTAGAACAAGATTAAATGCTTGTTGTTTTGTTTTGTTTTGTTTTGCTTTTTGGAAGGGTGAAGGCAGGGCAATTGGGGTTAAGTGACTTGCCCAAGGTCACATGGCTAGTAAGTGTTAAGTGTCTGAGGCTGGATTTGAACTGGTACTATAGTAGGGACTGCTGGACTTGGAGTGAATTTGATGCTATAGTAGGGACTACTGGACTTGGAGTGAATTCACCCTGGATTTGACTCCAGGGCTGGTACTCTATTCACTGTATCACCTAGCTGCCTCTAAATGACTATTGAACAGGCTGCCACTGGGCCTCCAGAGGCAGAGAGATGGTGGCATCATTTCAACCCATGGCTTAAACCCATTTCAACTTGGCTCAGCTTCCAAAGTTACCTCAATGTGGGATTTCTTTTTTTTTTATAAGCAATTGGGGTGAAGTAACTTGCTCAAGGTTACATGGCTAGTAATTATTTATGTGTGGGTGCTCATTTTCTGAGTCCGGATTCAATCTCGGGTCATCCCAACTCCGAGGCCGGCTCTCTTACTCACTGCGACACCTAGCTTCCCCATCAATGTGGGATTTCTTAAGGGCATTTTGCAAATGAGAATCATGGGAGTAGGGAACAAGCTCTATTACCATCCCAAGCAAGTGAACAAATTGTAGCTTCACTATACCTTAAAGCCATGGGAAGATGGCCCTAATTCTACAAAAGGAAGAGCATTTGATAGAGCCCAAAAGAATGACCATCATTATAGCCTCTCTTCATCTCGTGTCTACATGCATTAGGTTAAGCAGACCTAATCTTTTATATTTACTCCTCCTTCCTCATACACAGAGTATTCCAGAATTCTTACCAAAGACTTATTAATTGGGTACGATATAAATACAAACAGGTGAGTATATGGTGTCTTTTCCAGGAGAAGAAGCCAAGCTCAACACCAAGGCTGGCTTAATCTGTTTCTCAAATAGACCAATCCAAACATGGTTGATGAGAAAAGGGGCAGGCCTTAGATATTTTCAGTCAGGATCCATATCTCTAATCTGAATGCCTCCTCAGCATACCATCCCAAGCCCACTCTAGTGAGGGATGCCTGCCTGGTCTTCTATTTTTAACCGGCATGGACTAGAATAAAAATACATATAAACATAAAACAACAACAAAATAAAACTCCCTTAAAGATTTATAGATCCAGGGGGATCAGTGCTGGGTAAAATTATGAATGAAATTGATCTTTCCTTAGCTTTTCACACCCTTCTTTACCGTAAATCCCTCTCCCCAACATCTTCACTGAAACTTCTTAGCAAGAAAGGATCTAATCTATCAGTCTTCTTTTGTGTGAATTTAAGTCAATGTGTTGCATTTCCAAAGGGTACTTGCATTTTAAGACATCTCTAACTGAAATGAAAGCTTTTGTGTCCTGTTAAAAGAAGTCCAGCAACATTAGAGAATAGGTGGGAGAGATATTTGCAGGGGCAGGAAGGGAGGGGGGTAGGAGGATGGGCTTTTCCCAGGACCCTGGTATCACACAAATACATTCTATCTAGTTCACATATGTTATAGGCTTAGGGATCAACTAGTTAATTAATTGTGAGTTGGAATATAACTGCTTCTCTTTCTTGAGCAAGACTTGAAAATTCTCTCCACCCTGCAATCACTCTTCCTCGTTCTTCCTCCCTCACTGCTGTAGTAATAGGGTACAATAAGAAGCTTTACAAAGTTGATAAATTTGATTGTTAATAAAAACTTTTGTTCACTTCGAAGAAGTCAGCTCTCCTTTCCTATTTTGATCCAGTAGAGTATGTAGTGACACTACCAAGACATTATTCGGCTCTAGAAACCCAGTGGTTCCTCCTACCCAACGCCCCACCTCTTTGCCATGAAGATACGGGTTTTCGATGGCCTTATTGTGTCAGGTTATAATGCTCATGAAAACCCAACCTATGTCTCCTTCCCCACTCCTTGCCCAGGGACACTAGAAGAATGTGGCTACTTTCTTCACACTTGGCTCAGCTTCCAAAGTGCCTCTAGAAGAGGGCCTCCTGCCAGACTTTATTTAATCATCCCTATATAACTTACTGACCTTATCCCTTCTTCATAGGTATGACTGATTGAAAATTTGCCTTGGCATGGTGGAAAGTGTGCAAAGTTTGGAGCCAGAAATCTTTCCTTAATATTCTGGCCTCACCACTCTATCCTGGATTGTTACCTCCCTGGGTCTCAGTTCCCTCTTGGTAAAATGAGGTGTTAGACTAGAGGACCTCTAAAGTCTGTTTCATCTTTAAATCTATGGTCCTGTAGAATCAAACCAAGTTCAATGAGAAACTCTCCTCCCTTATTCCTGTGATCCCCAGGAATAGGGTCTGTGTGACCTTCCCTCTCCCTCCCCCTCCCCCCATTCTCCTACCCCTCCCTGGACTCCCTATTTGGCTATCCCCTTGACCGTCCCCCTCCCCTACCTTACATGGTCTGGGGGCCCCCTGTTCTGTCTCTCCCCTTCTCTTGGCTCCATGAATGGACTCAGCGCTCCCTAATGGCGTGAAGGCGACCAAATAAGGGCAAGGTGGCAAGCCTGGGTCCCCCCACCCCCTGGTCCCACTCGGCCCCAACTGACACCGTCCATCAAAGCAGTATAAAGCGGCGCTTCTGCAGTGCCCCAGACACCAAGCGTCTGCCTGCCCCGGAGCTTGAGCCGCGGTGCTGAACTGGTGAGTCAGCGCAGAACCTGGCGCATCGTCCCATCCGCGCTTCCCTTCCCAGCCAAGTAGGAGCAGAGACTCGGGACAGAGGGGTGGGGAGGGAGGGAGAGCAGAGCCGGCGGAACGCACGCTTGGCTTGCTGGCGCCGTTTATTTGCTTTTTTTCTTTTCTCTGCTTTTCTTTTCTTCTCTCCCCCCACTGCGCCCCTTCCTGGGGGAAAAAAAAAACAGAAAAACAAAAAACAACAACCTATTTGATTTTGTACCAACTTTTTTATTTGGTCCTCCCACTTGGGCGATGTTGGGGGTAGAATAGGGAAGGGACGGAGAGCATTCTTGTTTTCTTTTGTCTTCTATTTCTTGTGGGAACGACCCCTCCCGCTCCCCACTCCCCAGCCATTTCTCAGCTTGAGTGGGCGCAGGGGTCTGGCAAGCGGCTCAATTTCCCACTCTAGACCAGGATTCAGGGAGCATTGGTGGCTGTGGGTGCTTCCCGGATAGAGGAGAGCAAGCCCAGTCTGGGACCTGGATGGGGCTGACTGTGAGAGACCCAGCCTAGAAGTGGACTCGAATTAGAGGCGCCTTTCCCTAACCCAGTGCCAAGCAGCAGCTGGTCCAGAGCAGGGGATGGGGTGCTGGGGATGCTGAGGGGAGGCTCTTGGAAGCGAAGTCGGGGGTGGATGAATGCTCAGAACGGTTGTAATTGGTCTCTGACAGCTTTTTGTTGCCCCACAGAAGGGAAGGGTACCAACCAGTGGTTTCTTTCTAGTCCTTTGCTCTTTCTTTCTCTCTTCTTGCTTTCCTTTCCTCTCCCCTTCCTCTCTGACACGCCCCCCCCCCCGAAATGAAATCGCTTTTTTTTGTTCCCTTTGAGGAGCCCAAGTGCAGCCCCCTCCCACCTACTTTATCCCTAGCTCCCCCCCACCCCTTTCAGGGAAGCTCCTTCTTTGCTGTTTACTCCCCACCAGCCCCATATAATTTTCTGGAGCATGACCCCGCCCCCCTCCACCCACAGAACTCCTTGAGACCTCCGCAAGATGTGTGACGACGAGGAGACCACAGCTCTGGTTTGCGACAATGGCTCTGGGCTGGTCAAAGCTGGCTTTGCAGGAGATGATGCGCCCCGCGCTGTTTTCCCATCCATAGTGGGCCGCCCACGCCACCAGGTAACCTTTGGATTCCTCTCTAATACAACCTACATAATGGAGGAGCCTCTACTCCACCAGCAACCACTTCCCCCTCGCCCCATCTCTTCTGGCCTCCATACCTTATGCCTTACTCAGATTCTACTTATCTCCATCCCACGAAATATTTAATAATAATGACATCACCTTGAAGATGTCATTGGTCCTCTTCAAGAACGAAGGAGGAACAACAAAAACAAGAACATTAACAAAATAGATCGACATTTGTATTAGCTTTTGAGTCAGGTTTTGAGTTCAAATCCTAGTTCTTCCTCTTATTACCTATGTGACCCTGGATAAGTCACTTTAACATTTCAGCCTCAGTTTCCTCATCTGTAAAATGAGACTAGATAGTTGGACTAGATAGCCTCAGAGATCCCTTTCAACTCTAGAACAGTGATCTTATATAGCACTTGAAGGTTTAAAAAGTACATTAACTATTTCATTTCAGCTTTGAAATAGCCCTTGGGGATAGACACATTTTATAGCTGAGCAAACTGAAGTTCAGAGACTTCCTATAGCTACACAGCTAAAGACAGAGGCAGGGAATTCATGACTCCAGGTCCTGAACTCTTTCCACTATGCCTCCTTGCTTACTTTGAAATCTGGCTTTTGACCCTCCCAACAACCCTAAGTAAGACTTAGCTTTTTTCTAACCTTGCTGGCTTAATCTGTTCCAAGGCCAAGTTAAAAAAAACAAAAACAAAAAACAAAAAACAAAAAACTTAAAAATCCAAAATCAACACCAGCACAAACATCCTCACTGAAATCCTACCAGGAAACTTAAAATCCATCTTCTGGCCCTCCCTGTAGATACATACCAGGAAGGGGGCCATTTCCCAAGTATTAACACCCTTAGCCACTCTTCCAACTATGTTCTTTGGAATTATTTGCCAAAAGTATAGCGTCTCCTTTTCAACTTCCCATACACATTACTATCTCTTCTTCCTTTTTCTGTGTTTTGCCAGAATTCTGCAAAAATAAAACTCCTTTTCAGCCCCCACCCCCATTTTTCTTCTTCCTTCAAGAGAGTTTACTAGCTCTCTGTTATATCTCATATCCCTTACTACGGCTTCTTAAAAATCCAGGCATGGTTGAATTAATGATTGAAATGGTGCTAGTAACATACCACCTTGTTTACTACAAGAAATGTCACCCTCTGTGTGTCTGCAACATGCCAGCCAGGCAAAGCTGCCAAGCTGGTCTAGTTAGAACTTCTTATAACACATGAATGCTATATTGATTCTGAGGAGATTAAATTTCACTGTCAGGGTGATAATAGCCTAGCTCTTCATAATTTTTTATTCCCTCTGGGAATTCTAAAGCTTTCCCGTTAGGTGTCATTCATAAAAGAAATTTTGTGCCCTTCATATATATAAGTATATGTGTATCTATTTATATAGGTGTATATATAGACATATTCATTTGAATTGAAGGAGTTTTTTTTTTTTAAACATAATTTACCTTAGTTTGAAGGAAAATTCTGCTATTTATTGTCTATGGAAACTTAGACAGTTCACTTAAACTCTCTTCATTTTAATTTCCTCATCCAAAAAATGAGAAGTATCCTAGTAGCACCTGGGTGGGGGTCAGTGGACAAAGGCTCTGGATGGGGAATCAAGACAGACAGTTCAAATCCTGCCTGGGCCACTTACTAATCATGTGACCCTGGACAAGTCACTTAATTCCAGTTTTCTCTTTTGTAAAATGAGGATAATAACAGTACCTATCTCCTAGGTTTTTTGTGAGGGTAACATTTTAAAGTACTTTGCAAACCTTAAAGTGCTAAACAAATGCTTGCTATTGTTATGTGATATCTGAAGTCCCTTCCCAATTATGTTTTCTTCAGCAACATAGATTTTCTATACTTTGCTTTCCTCATCCATTTATGTAGTGGGGAAAATAAGTGCTGGATATTTAGCTCACACACACACACAATAGTATTATTATTAACAATGGCTTGCATTTATGTGATACTTTACAATCCATAAAATGTTTTCCTAAAAAAAAAATCCCAATTAAGTAGATAGTACAAGTATTTACAGATGATCAAGCTGAGGTTTACAGAGGTTATGTGCCTTCTTTATAGTCATGGGGCCAGTAAAAGGCAGAGCTAAGATGCAAATCCAGGTTTCTGTCCAGAATTCTTTCCACCACAAACTACTTTATCTCTTTTTTGCCTTGGTTGGTGATGCCTACTGATCAATGTTAGTAGAGAGGAAGCTTTACTTCTCAGTTTCCCCATCTTTTTTCTCCTCTCTACAGGGTGTCATGGTGGGTATGGGTCAGAAAGATTCCTATGTAGGTGATGAGGCTCAAAGCAAGAGAGGTATCCTGACCCTAAAGTACCCCATTGAGCATGGTATTATCACCAACTGGGACGACATGGAAAAGATCTGGCACCACACCTTCTACAATGAACTCCGTGTGGCCCCTGAGGAGCACCCCACTCTGCTCACTGAGGCCCCCCTGAATCCCAAGGCCAACCGGGAGAAGATGACTCAGATCATGTTTGAGACCTTCAATGTCCCTGCCATGTATGTGGCAATCCAGGCGGTGCTGTCCTTGTATGCTTCTGGCCGTACCACAGGTATGAAAGATATTTTGTATTGACTGAGGAGACAACCTAGTTTAGTGAATAGAGTTTTTATGAGAATTTGGAAAAACCTGCAGCACAAGGCAATTTAATTAGTTTTCTTTCTATTATTTTCCACATCTAATGAGGAAATAATCTCATTTTCCAGTATCCATCCTATATTAAGTACTTAAATGCTTATTGATTTATTGACCAGTCTGTCTATCCTACTGGATCACTCATAGGACTAATGAGAGCATACATGAAAAGTGCTTGGAGTACGAGACAGTAATAACACCAGGAGTTTATAGGATAGTTGTCCTCCTAAGTATGCTAAGAACTTTAACAATTCTCCTGTTGTTTCAAAGGCACATCATATCATAGGAAAGAACTTGCAACATGTTGCAAACTGGAATAGAATGATTTTACATTTGCTTACATATACGAAAGGCACCATGCAAACTCTAAAAGTGAATTTTCATTCTTTTCAAAATGTGGATCAATAAGTTCATTTTCATATTTTAATTCACAAGATCCATGGTTAAATAGAAAGAGTAAAATATCAGTAAGTAGTTTCTACTTATCTTTCTACCTAAAGTGTACATAACCTTTGTACAGCAGTGACACAAGATAAACATTATACAAAAAACAGGATATTGTAATCTTTAAGTAAGCGGGGCGTGGCTGGATGTGGTCATTTATAAGTGTACTGAAGTCATTTTTTTTTTCTATTTCATTATTTAAAAGTGACCGATTGGCTTCAGATTTAGCATCCATTACATGGAAATGTATTCTCTACTGTAGGAGAGATCTGATCTTTCCTGGGCTGATGCCCAGTTCTAGTATCTGTCAGCAGCCAAGATTGGAAGCAAGCTTTTCTCTCCTGGGTCTGTTATGACTAAAGATTTTTGCCACCCTTAGGGATTTACCTTATCTTTGTGATTTCATTCTTACAGGAATTGTTCTTGACTCTGGTGATGGTGTCACTCACAATGTCCCCATCTATGAGGGTTATGCTCTGCCTCATGCCATCATGCGTCTGGATCTGGCTGGTAGGGATCTAACTGACTACCTCATGAAGATCCTCACTGAGCGTGGTTACTCCTTTGTAACTACTGGTAAGTTGATCTGATTCTCTTTCTCCTCTGTGTGTACATGTGGGCTTGTCGGGGGTGGGAGTGGGGGTGGGTGTCTGTTAGTTCCCTTCTCTAACGAACTTACTTTCCACTCCACAATGGATGCACTTCCAAACTTGACCGACTCCCATTTATTTTTATAGCTGAACGTGAAATTGTCCGTGATATCAAAGAGAAGCTGTGTTATGTTGCCCTGGACTTTGAGAATGAAATGGCCACAGCAGCCTCTTCCTCCTCCCTGGAAAAAAGTTATGAATTGCCTGATGGTCAAGTCATCACCATTGGCAATGAACGTTTCCGCTGTCCCGAGACTCTGTTCCAACCCTCTTTCATTGGTGAGTTGGAGAAGGAATGAGTCAAATAAGCCATTTCCCCTATGTAGGCATTTAGGGACAAAGAACCCTTCCCATATGCCAAAATAAGGTGTAATGGAATGAGCAGTAGATGGGTGAGGGAGGGGATGTCAAGAGACTTGAATTCTAGTCCAGTCTGCCACTAACTTGGTCAGTTGACTAATCTACCTGATTTTTGGCTTCTTTCCTAGGGAAATGAGATCATATGACAGTTTTCTTATCTGCAGGGTGAGGGTGTTTGACCAGATGGTCTCTGAGGTCCCTGTAGAGCTATAGTTCTATGACTAGATTAGTAGTACTCAAACTTTTCGTAGTTTGAGAGTCCTTCAATTAAAAAAAATTGGCAGAAACCATGTAGTGAAATCCTCTAAAATTATTATTTTAATACCTATTATGCTCATTAAAACACAACCACCATCCCCTTGGGGAGCTTTATGGTTCCTTGAAGTACAGTTAGAGAAACTCTGGATTAGATGATCTCTAAGGTCTCTCCTGGGTCTATGCTACCATTTTCTATTTAAAATTGGCATAGGGTCCATCTGGGCTTTCTTTGAACACAGTAAATCTCATCTGTCAGTCACTGACTAATCAGTGTAAAAGTGAATATTTTGCCTTGATAACCTAAGGGATAGCATAGATTTCACTGAAAGGAAGGATGAGTCAAGGGAGTATAATGAGTATTGCTTTATCTCACTTAAGGGGTTGACTGAGGAGAGGAAACTAGCTTATTTCTTGAGTTCTCAATCAGAAAATCCCTAGTAAGTTAGAATTATGCATCATTGGAAATCTTTTCTTACAAAATCATTTTAGAGTAAAGATTTTAGTAACATTATCTAGTGCTAGTCTAGTTATAACTACTGTGTTATCTAAATAAATATTTTACCTTCATTCTTAATAACTGCTGACATATATGATAACTACAGCAAATGGATGAAAAATGTAGTGTTCCATTGCCTGGCAGTGTGTTGTGGATTAACTGTCAGCCCTTTTAGGAAACACCTGTTCAACCAACACATGGATTTTATTTTATAGGAGAGCATATGTTGCTGAGACAAATGGTGACAGCTTACTTACATGTATCATCCTGTTCTTCCTCTTCTTCCCTCTGTTTGCCTGAGCTCACTCTTTTTAATTCCCCACCATGTGTCCCTAGGCATGGAATCTGCTGGCATCCATGAGACCACTTACAACAGCATCATGAAATGTGACATTGACATCCGTAAGGATCTGTATGCTAACAATGTCTTATCTGGAGGTACCACCATGTACCCAGGTATTGCTGACCGTATGCAGAAGGAAATAACTGCTCTGGCTCCCAGCACCATGAAGATTAAGGTAAAGAACTTCCTTGGGGGAGAGAGTAGGATATGGGTCTGGGTGATCCTGAAACCTTGGAAAGACTGTGTTCTGAGGCTCTCTCACACATTTACCTTATCAATGCTAGGCACTTAACTCTCTCTATTTCTAGTACCTAGTCCCCATTCCTAGGACATGTGACTTTTAAGATGCTTTCACATGAGATGGATCTCAGAATAGCCCCTGGCACACATTTTGCCTTTGTGCCTGGCACCCACGTTATCCTTGTACCTCACCTTTGATCTACCCTTAAGTCCAGAAGTGTGCTATAGCTGGCTCATGCTTACTGGCAAGAGCCAATTGTTAAATTTTCAATTTGAGCATTTTACACCTCAGAAATTGACAAATGCTAATACAAATCAGAGACTGAGTTATTGAATGCCTAGACTTAAGAAAGTGATGGAGAAAATGTTAATAGTACATATTAGACATAAAAGTATGCTGTGCTTAAATCCTCTCCCCCTTCAGGTCTGGTTGTTAAATATTTAGCAGTATACTTCTGCCTTTCACCCTTGCCTTTAGCTTGTTGCCAAGGATATACCAGTCACATATAAAAGGACCTCCAAAAACAAGATTTACTTATCAGGAGACTGAAGTTCAGAGAGACTAAACAATTTACTCAAGATCAGATGGGTAGGGATGGAACAAGTATTTGAATCCTTTGATACCAATTCCATCATCCTTGCCACTGCACCATGCTCTTGGCATGGTCCTAGAGGGGATGGGGACATTTGTCATCCTGAAGAATTTTTGATAATTGAAATATTTGAGGCCATCTACATGGAAATAGAGGAAAAGTCCACAAAAGAGTAAGCTTTGGGAAAATCTAGGCAACCCAGTACAAATGACTTCCATCTTTTCCTATTGATTTCTTGTTATCTCTGTCATTCAGAACTTGAATACTGATTGGAAAAGTTTTGCTTTTCTTTCTTCAGATCATTGCTCCCCCTGAGCGCAAGTATTCTGTCTGGATTGGAGGCTCCATCCTGGCTTCCCTGTCCACATTCCAGCAAATGTGGATTAGCAAACAAGAGTATGATGAGGCTGGCCCATCCATTGTCCATCGCAAATGCTTCTAAAGTGCCTTCTCCCTCAGTTTACCTCCCACTCAGGATGACAATGTTATGCTTCTTGGAGTCTTCCATACCACCCTACCCGAACTCTCTTCAGTCATTGTACAGTTTGTTTACACACATGTGCAATTTATTTGTGCTTCTAATATTTATTGCTTTATAAATAAACAAGACCGGGACTTGCAACCTACATTGCTGGTTTTTGATATTTTTATGGTTGGAGTGGGGGTAGCGTGGGGATGGAGGAGGAGATGCATTCATTCATATATTAGGGGGCTTAGAAACTGACAACACTTCAACACTTCATTTTCACAAAATTAATCAGATGCATATCATGAGTCTTGGTGGAAAATTACAATATCTGAATTAAATTTAGGACCTTGAACACAAGAGTTCTCAAACATGACTATTGTCAGAAACTTGATGAGGTTCACCTCAATATCAAATGGGATGTGATAAAGCAATCCTAGAGAATCCGTTATTTTAGGATGGAACTGAAAGGTCACATGTTAGTTACATTCTGGGTCATTTTCCATTCTGTGCCAAATGAATGAGCCTAAATTCTCAACACGTGGTACTTCTTGGCTGTCTTCTGAGGGTTGTACATGTTTATAGGGAAACATTAATGCCAGCTGTCTCTTCTTGATTCCAAATACATGCAAACAAATCAATATCCTGATAGAATTGTACAAGAGAAAAAAAACCATGAACGAGAGTCAGAAACTACATGCTTCCTAATTGGGCAAGTCATTTCATCTCTTTGGGCCTGGTTTCATCCTCTGCAAACTGATTGGACTCGATGACCTCTAAGAACCTTCCAGTTCTAAATCTATGGTCTTGTTATCCTTTCTGTGGCAAATTTTTGCCTGAGCTCACTCTTTTTAACTCCCCAGCATGCATCTCTAGGCATGGAATCTGCTGGCATCCATGAGGTCAAGGAGAAAGATAAGGATCCCCAAACTTTGGTGGGGAGGAGCTCCTTTTCATTCCCCTTCAAACAAAAGGAAATCTTCAAATTTGTGGCTTGTACTCCAATCACTATGCTGATAGTGATTCTAATAATGAATATTAGAAGCACAAATAAATTTGATCAGAGTTAGGTAGAGAGTTCTACTATAGGTTCAATTACTCTTCCTGCTGGGAATTTTGGCAAACCATAGAGAGTAAGGCAACCTGCTTAGAGATCTGTCAGGAAATGCCTTGAGATCTAGTAGAATGTAAGACCCGTGAAGGCAGGGTTATTTTCTTTTTTACCTTTGTTTCCTCAAAGGCTGTCAGAATGTTTTAACTTTTTAAGAAATCTTATTTCTTTGGGGGTGGAGTGAGAAGCTGGTGGGGAAAGTAACTCTATCACATCAGGACAAATCACCAGCTCTTCTATACCTTACAATGTTACACAGTTGTTCCTGGAAGTACCTAGAGAATTAAATTTTTGCCTATGGTCACATAGTTTGTGTCTGAGAGAGTATTTGAACCCAAGTCTTCCTGACTTCAAAATCAATCCTATATCCACTATGCCACCCTCTTACTTTACATATAATAGACACATAAGAAATATTAATTGGATTGATTTGAGTTTGCTGGTAGATTCCAGTCTTCTATGCATATGTCTCAGAGATATATATATATATATATATATATATATATATATATATATAGTTCTATACTTTCCTTCTTGAGTTTGAGTCCCATATAATCAATTATCAATTGAGCATTTCAAGTTATATATCCCATAGGTACATCAAACTCAACATATCCAATACATACTTTGTTATCTTTCTCCCTAAACCTATTCCTCTTCTCAACTTACCAATTTTTTTTCAAATTAAAAATTTTGCCCTCTTTTGTTATACGTATCATCTACATTTAACAATATATCTCTCCCTTTATTCTTTCCAAAGAGTAATTAATACCTTAAAAGGAAGTTTTTTTAAAGGGGGAAAACAGTTCTGCAAAACTAGCCAACTTTTTTTTCTATTTCTATGGAGGGCACTATCATCCTTCTAGACACTCAGTTTTATAACCTTGGTATCACCCTCAACTCCACACTCTTACTTACCCCACATATTCAATCAGTTGCCAGATCTTACTATTTCATGTCCACCTCTCTTGTATATATCCCCTTTCCTCCACTCATGCAGCTGCCACTCTCATATCTTGCCTAGACTATTGAGATGACCTTTTCTAATTGATCTCACTGCCTCTAGTCTCTTTCCTCTCCTGTTCATTGCCTACCCACCAAGTCAACCTGCTAGTCAGTGCCCTCCAGTGGTTCCCTATTGAGCCTAAGATGTACTATAAGCTCCTGTGTTCATCTTACAAAGGTCTTCAACATCTGATAAAATCAAAGATCTGGACCAAAAAAAGAAAGAAAAAGAACAGAACTATAGAGTGCTTTAAGCTCTTCAGAATTCTTTGATGAGTTGCTACGGTCATATTATTGTTCAAGGTCAGGATTTTGCCTTTGTGTTCCCTAATAGCTCTTAGAAGAATGGTACCTTGTCCAGTTGCAAAGGATTAAATGATAAAACTCAGTCACAGTCTGTGACAGGGTTTTTAAAGTGAGTTTAAGAGATTAAAATGTATTGTGTGGCATCGTTGGATAGCATATAAATTTTATCTTCTCGTTTCCTTTACACTCTCATTTATTATACCACAGATGAATGGTAGTTTGCTACAAAAGCTGGGTTTTGGCCAAGGAATCTGATTTAGGCCATAAGGTGCTTTTACTCAGTCAGACTCTAGGCCTCTGCTTTCTCACCTGTCAAGTGGAGTTGATAATGAGCACAAACATCTTCTTTGCTCCACAATATTGATGCTAGGTGTAGCGACCTGCAGTTCTTTTCCACAATGACTAAAAAAGCTGCCTGGGCTAGTGGAAGAGATATTACCATTCCCTGAAAAAAACTTTATTGATGTATTTTTTTTTAACATTACAATCATTTCTAGACATCGCTTTTTTCCCCATCACACTCCCATTTATGTACACAGACCCTTTCCAGAATTGTAACAGAGAAAACCAGTCACCCAAAAACAATGGATACAGCAACTGCCTCTGATAGGCTAGGCAGCTCTCCCCCCTGAATAATTATATGCCTACTGAGAAGAAGAAGAAGATACGTTTAATTATCCATTCTCTGGCATCAATGCTAGTAAATATAACTACAATCCTTACCCCACCCTGTTTTTTATACATAGAAAAAAAAATGAGATAATTGGAGTCAGAGGATCCATGTTCAAATTCTGCCTCTATCAGTGCGAGCTTGGGCAAGACATCTAATCTCTTGGCCTCAGTTTCCTCATCTGTAAAATGAGAGGGTTGAACTAGATGTCCTCCAAGGTACCTTTTGGCTTTAGATCTGTGATCCTATGGATCTGACATCTTTTCTACTCATGTTTACCAGCAGAAAAGGGATGAAGCTGCAAGCCTGAGATCCTCCAGAGTAACAGATACTTTGGTGGCAATGGAATCTCAATGGTAGCTTATATTTCAGTGTCATATTTGGGGGTTTCTTCACTTCTGACTCATGGTGGGATATGATAGGCAGGGACAGCTGAGTGAGTTCTCCCAGAGCTGTGCTGAGTGGAATGCATTAGTGCAGATCTCCATTGGGATTTTCCCAAGGGTCACATCCACATGTATGAAATAGTTAAGAGGCCTAAAAATGAATTTATCTATGCTCAAAATGTTACTTGCAAATGGCTGCAAAGGCTATTGTCAATCAACTTTCAAGTTAAATTTTTTTAATAGCTAACACAAAGATTGAAATTTCAGAGGATTTTACATGGAAGTACTTATTCTATGAAAGAGTTTGTATATTCAAGAAAGGAAAACTATAGAGAAAAGGAATGCAAGTCTTCTGGGTCCAAATTCAGTGTTCTTCACACAGCAGCATTCTTGGTAAGTGGTTGTCCAGTTTCTGTTAGAAGACATCCTTTGATAGTGAATTCATTACTTTCCAAAGTACTGGAGACACTGAATAGTTTAGAATGCCTTAAGTAAGAAAAAGCTATATTAGAAAGGAATAAGTCCCAAAGGGGCTGCCACAGAAGTTTTTCCTTGTTTTGAACTAAAATCTGTATTTAACTTATACCCATCAATTCTAGTAATGTTCTGTAGAGTCTACATTAGACTGAAGGAGGAGGGACTGGTTTAGTAGAGAAGAGAGAAGGGACATACCATATTAGGTGTAAGGAATAACTATGAAACAAGAAAAAGTGTATAATTTGGGACCACAGAAGGAGATGGGTTTGGCTGGCGCAGAAGACAGGAATGAGAACACTTTTAAATGAATGAATGAATGAATGAATGAATGAATGAATGAATGAATGAATGAATGGAAGAAAAGCATTTATTAAGCATTTCCTATGTACCAAACACTGTGCTTAATGGAGATACAAACAGAAGGATCAAGATCTGCACTCAAAGAAATCAGACTCTAGAACAGACTCTAATTATGGGAGAGAATCACACAAGAAAGTCTAGTCCTAAAAATATAGTAATGGGTGAAAAGCAAAGCCCAGAAGTCCTTAGGTTACTTAAGTATGTCAGAAGGTGGTGCCATGGGACTGTAGGGCAAATGATAAAACCTGAAGACCTTCAGAGGCAGTGGTGGGTCTTCCATGTCAGCAGCTAGTTGTTGATTCCCATCTCATAAACCATGGGGGGCAGTCAAGTAGCAAGAGAAAAAATTGCCCTGATGGTGGTAAGTTTTTATGCTGCACAGTCATTCTGAATGGCTTCTAGGCCAAGGGAAGAGAGTGAGCAGGTAAAACAGGTAAGAAGAATGCCCCTTCGTTTTAAAGATGGGAACCACTCAAAACTCACTGGTAGGAGTTTAAAGGTGACAAAAAATAGTAAAAAGTCCCTTCAGAGTCTCCCCAAAAGCAGAGACTTGTTCTGAGTGCCATATGTGAATCATGCCAGAGAATAGGCAATTGATGGTAATATAGCTCATTCCCTACACACAACCCCAATATGGATAATGTGTCCCTTTCACAGGAACCTGCTATATTTGATTTGATCAGATTTGGCTCATTGTTGGAGTCTATCAAGGCTGGTGCACATCTTTCTCTCAGATACTAGTCACAGTAAGTATCTTCATTTAGTAGAAAATGATGAATTTGAAATAAGAGATCTGGGTTCAGATTTTAACTCTGTCACTTACTACCTGTGCATCCTTAAGCAAGTGGTTGAGTAATTACTTGGGGTTTCAGTTTTATCATCTGTAAAATGAAATTGGATTGAGGCTTTAAGGTCCCTTACAGCTGGAAATCTATGATCCTTTGACTGGGGGATGGGCTGGAGGACTGGAGAAGGTCAAAACAGTCTCTCTGTAAACATGTCATCCAACTGTAAAAGGAAAATAACCAATGAACAAGGCTTTTCTAAAAAGTGAAAGTCAGCATGTCTTCACTCTTTATTAACAAATAGCCAGTGAGATGTGAATTGGTGGCCTAGTGGATAAAGCATTGAGCTTGGAATCAGGAAAAACTGAGTTCAAATCCAGCCTCCAAGACCAAACTAACTTTATGACCCTGGGCAAGTCACTTAACCTCTGTCTGCCTTAGTTTCCTCATCTATAAAATAGGGGTAATTATACCTCTACATCGCAAGGCTATGGTGTGGATAAAATGAGGTGATGTTCACTAAGTGCTTTGCAAACTTTAAAGCATCATATAAATGTTGGTTATTATTATATGATATATGATGATGATGTGATATAATAAGATATGATGTGATATGATATATTCCTTTCTATGTATGTGATGTTATCACATTTTCTTCAGTGAAATAGATTTTCTACTATTATTGTTTTTGTTCTTGAGAAAAGGATTCCACCCCATCAATTTAAGATCTGGGACATTATAGGAAGAGGGTTTCTCGCTGTTTCCAGGGTAACAGTGCTCACTATGGAAAGACACTCTTTGTTGTGACCGCAGGAAGGATGCTGCTAGTGCAGCTGTGGTGACAAGGTGAGAGAATGAAGCCTGGAAACAATCCAGGAATCTGAAGGTGCAGATTCTGAAGAAAAATTCACTTCTGAGTGTGGACAAAGTAAATCCAGGCAGGGTTTTACTGAGGTTGGGGAAAAGGAAGGAAAATGCCTATCAGATCCTGCAGTTGCTATGTATCCTGTATGGGCCATCTTTTCTTGGCAGATGTGAGGGAAAAGATAAAAGTATGTTCATGGGGTGAGTGTGATTATTTTGCACAAATTATCATTCATGAATGGTTTTGGGTACCCTCTGTGCAATGCTCTTACCCAGCCTTGAATTCCCTGCTTCCTACATAGAAATAATTGATGAATAATTAATGGGATTTTTCTGCATTGTTTTCCTGAAGTTGGGATTGGAAGAGGATTGAGACTGAGTTGACAATTAAGATAAACACACTGGCTGGGGCTTGTGAAGTAGAGTTTAGAAGTGCAGACCCATACAGTACCTTGAATCTTGGGGCAGTTAATTTTCTCTCCTATGTCCCACTATGCAACCTGTGAATGTGATGTAGGTGGGAGGAACATGTCCCAAAGGGGCTGCCACAGAGTTTTTTCCTTGTTTTGAGCTAAAATCTGTATTTAACTTATACCCATCAATTCTAGTAATGTTCTCTAGAGTCTAGCAAAACAAGTCTAATCCCTTATTCCCGTGACAGCTGTTCAAATATTTTGATACAGCTATCATATGCCAACTAAAGCACATCTTCTCCAGGTTAAATGTCTACAGTTCCTTCACCCAAGGCTTCATATCCAAGACTTGACTCTCTTCCCACCAAATACCAGTTCTACAATGAACACACATAACAAATATCAAAGAAAATCCATTTATCCAAATCAGTAGCAAAACAGAAATGAAAGAAGGTATACATACTAGAAATACAGAGTGAAGGAGGGAATTCCCAATACCCATTGGGAATGAGGTAACTCAGCATTACCAAGAGAGAGTTCTAGATCTCATCCTAGTGGAAGTTTTCCAAAGTGTCTAGTACAGCAAGCTAGGAATAGAAAAATGGCAGTTTCAACTCCTCTCATGCCTTCCCAGAATCTTTTCCTTTAGAAATCTGAAGTAGAGTTGGCCTCATCCATCTTCCCTCTTGAAGCTGCAAGCCAGAAGAACCCTAAGCCATTTGACACTTAGAGAGAACCCAAAGACAACTTGAAAAAGGCTGAAGAACTCTCTTCTCCCCTGCTTTCACCAATTCCTGCTTGTCCTTTATGTATGGCATAGCATCCATCTCTACCTGGAAGGATAGAAAGCCCTAGGGATCCCACATTAGCAGAGATTAGTTGACCACATTAAGTAATTGCCACATTAAATGCACACAGTTTGGTATTAAGTCCTATGGACTTATATGCCTATGTACCAGATCATGGAGTATAGGTTGAAGATTATGAAACCTAAACAGGTAGCTGGAGAATTTTCCCTTAACACAAATTTCATCTGCTTCAAAATTTTGCTTAAAACTAGTCTTGCTTCTCTATTTCATCATATCCCTTATTCACCATCATTACCATCATATGCTCATTGCCATATTTTAAAAACATTAAGTTTTTGGACTTACTCTTTTCATGAAGATTACCAATTTCTCATTTCTCTCTCTCTCTCTCTCTCTCTCTCTCTCTCTCTCTCTCTCTCTCTCTCTCTCTTTCTCTCTCTCTCTCTCTCCGTCTCCCTTTCCCTTCCCTCTCCATTTCTCCCCCGCCTCCCTCCCTCTTCCTCTCTCTTTTCCCCCACCCATAGTAATACAAGTGGAAAGGAATAATAATGCCAGAAGGAACCAAAAAAGAATCTCTAGGGATTGTGAAATCTTGTAATCAATGATGGATGGATGAGAATGGACTTGGAGAAAAGCAAGAACTACTCAACTCCTATATTGCTTGTGTTTTTATTATCAAGTATAAAGATCTCCAAACTGGAAGAAATAGGCAATAGTTAGTAAGGAATAGAAATCTAAGAAAAGATAGAAGAGATAGTAAGAGAGTGTCTCCGATTTTGGGGGTGGTGCCAAGATGGTGGCATAGAAGCAGGAAAATTCCATATGCCCCCTCCATAACCACCTCAAATACCTATAAAAATGACTCTAAACAAACTTTAGGGCTACAGGACCCACAAAGTGACAGAGAGAAACAAACCTCCCACTGAAGACAGCCCTGCAGGCCAATAGGAAGGGTCCATTGCAGCATGCTGGGAGCAGAGCCCAGCCCTGCCAGAGTCCCGAGTTTTAGCCTCAGGGTGGCCACAACCAGCCCTGGCTGGAGGGTCTTCAGGAAAGTGGATCACCCACCAGCAGCTGTGGTG
This sequence comes from Gymnobelideus leadbeateri, assembly GCA_011680675.1. Classification (NCBI taxonomy): domain Eukaryota; kingdom Metazoa; phylum Chordata; class Mammalia; order Diprotodontia; family Petauridae; genus Gymnobelideus; species Gymnobelideus leadbeateri. The sequence goes on from WOXC01003815.1 coordinate 70,856, forward strand.
GTTTCCAGAATTATCAACCCATAAATGCCAAGGACAAAGTGAGAGTTCAGTGTGGACTTTGTGGGAACAGAGAGTCTGGGAGTGTGGTCTGGCCTCTTCCCCCTGGAGGGAGAAGCTGCTGAGGTGCAGTGGACACTGCTGCCTGGCTGCCTCAAAGTTCCTGGCCTAAAGATTATAGGGGGATTAAGAAACCATTCTAAGGGGTAATTGCTCTTGCTTTAACCTGCTTGGATCTGGATTGCTGTTTAGGTTGGAGGTACTGAGGTGCATGACCAGTGTGCCAGAACCATTTGAGGCAACTGAAAGGGCATCCAACCAATAGCTCTGGCAGCTGAGAAAACCCCAGAAATTTGGAACAAATCTCTCCTAGCTGGAAGCAGTGTTCTATTATGGCAGAAAGCTTCAAAGTCAAGTAATTGAGTAGCAACATGGGCAAGCAAAGGAAGCAAAGCAAGCACAGGAATCCAACTTTACACTCCTATTTTGGGGGCAAAAAAAGGATCAAGGTATGGAACAGGAGGAAAACAACAAAGTCAGAACTCCTGCACCAAAAGCTTCCAAGAAAAATATGAATTGGTTACAGGCCATGGAGGAGCTCAAGAAGGGTTTTGAAAACCAATTAAGAGAAGTGGAGGAAAAATTGGGAAGAGAAATAAGAATGATGCAAGAAAATCATGAAAAGAGAATCAACAACCTGACTGAAGAAAATAACACCATAAAAACAGACTAACTCAGATGGCAAAAGAGGCTCAAAAAGCCAATGAGGAGAAGAATGCCTTAAAAAGCCAAATTTGCCAGATGGAAAAAAACATCTCCAAAGCTTACTGAAGGGAATCATTCCTTCAGAATTAGATTGGAGCAAATGGAAGGGAATCATTCCTTCAGAATTAGATTGGAGCAAATGGAAGGTAGTGACTTTATGAGAAATCAAGATACTATTAAACAGATCCAAACAAATGAAAAAATAGAAGGCAATGTGAAATATTTCACTGGAAAAACCACTGACTTGGAAAATAGATCCAGGAGAGATAATTTAAAAATTATTGGACTACCATGATCAAAGAAAGAACCTAGAAATCATCCTTAAAGAAATTCTCAAGGAAAATTGCCCTGATGTTTTAGAACCAGAGGGCAAAATAGAGGTTGAAAGAATCCACAGATCACCTCCTGAAAAAGATCCCCAAAAGAAAACTCCTAGGAATATTACAGCCAGGTTCCAGAGTTCTCAGATCAAGGAGAAAATATTACAGGCAGCCAGGAAGAAACAATTTGAATATTATGGAAACATAATCAGGATAACACTGGATCTGGAAGTTTCTACATTGAGGGATTGAAGGGCTTGGAATATGATATTCCAGAGGTCAAAGGAGCTGGGATTAAAACCAAGAATCACTTACCCAGCAAAACTGAATATCATGTTTCAGGGGAAAATATGGTCATTCAATGAAATAGACAACTTTCAAGCATTCTTCATGAAAAAACCAGAGTTGAATAGAAAATTTGAAGCAAGAGAAGCATGAGAAGGTAAACAGGGGAAAGAAATCATAAGGAACTTATCAAAGTTGAACTATTTACATTCCTACATGGAAAAAAAAATAATTGTAACTTATGAAACTTTTGTCAGTATAAGAATAGTTGAAGGGAATATAAATGTATATATGTGTGTGTATGTATACATACATATATGTGTCTATATAGGAGGGTATATGGACATATAAATACATATGTGAGTGTGTGTATATATGTGTACAGGTATACATGGACAGAGGACACAGGACCAATTTAATAAGAAGGGATGATACTTAAAGGGTGAAATTAAGAGGTAAGAGAGGAATATAATGAGAGGAGATGGGGAGAGACAGAATGGGGTAAACTATCTTATATAGAAGAGGTAAGGGAAAACTGTTACAAAGGGGGAGAAGAACAGGAAGGCAAAAGGGAATGAGTCAACTTTACTCTCATTGAATTTGGCTTAGGAAGGAAATGACATACACACTAAATAGGATATCGCCCTACAGGAGAGTAGGGGCGAAGGGGATAAAAGGGGGGATGATGGAAGGGATGGCAGGCTGAGGGGGAGGGAAGTTGGAAGCACACACTTTTGAAGAGGGACAGGGTCAAAGTAGAAAACAGAACAAGTTGGGGTTGGGATAGAACAGAGGGAAATATAGTCAGTCTTTCACAATATATCTATTATGTAAATGTTTTGTGTAGCTACACATGTACAACCTATATTGAATTGTTTACCTTCCCAGTAAGGGTAGGTGATGAGGGAGGAAGGAAAGAATCTGGAATTCAAAGTTTTAAAATCAAATGTTTAAAAATATATATTATTTTTATTATTTACGTGCAACTGGGAAATAAGATATACAGGCACTGGGGTATAGAGATCCATCTTGCCCTACTGGAAAGTCGCAGGGGACTTGGGGGAGGATATAGGAGAGAGCAGATTGGGGGAGGGATTATACAGTGGGATCACTGTTTTGGGGTGGTGGGTAGGGGAAAAACAGGGAGAAAATGTGTAACTCAAAATCTTGTGTAAATGAATGATATAAACTAAAAATAAACATAAAATTTAATTTAAAAAAAGAGAGTTTCTCACTGTCTTCAATAAATGTAAGTTACCAAGTCTGACAGTATATTCAGTGTTTTATAGTCATGGCCCCTCTTTCCTATAGAGAATGTAGTATTCTCGTATCTCTTCTTCATGGTTAAGCTTGCTCATTAAAATTTCATAGAATTCAGTTTTTATTTTGTTGTTGTTTTTCTTTCTATTTCTATTCTTGTAGTCACTTTCCTGGTTCTACTTACTTCACTTTATATTGGTTAGAATAAAATTTTCCATTAAATCCAATGTCTAGGAGCAACAAATAATATGCACTGTATATTTCCCTGGTCAGATGACATCTAGACAACACCTAAAGTAAAATATTTAGTTCTGAGTATGTCTTTTTAAAATTAATTTATTTTTAGTTTTAAATATTCATTTCCATAACATTCTGAGTTTTAAGTTTTCTCTCTCTCCCTCCCTTATCCCCTCGTTAAGACAGCATGCAAACTGATGTAGGCTCTACATATACATTCAAATTAAACATTTTCACATTAATCATGTTGTAAAGAAGAATTAGAACCAATGGAAGGAACCACAAGAAAGAATAAATAAAACAAGACAGCAACAAAAAGAGAGCAGATAGTCTGCTTCCATCTGCATTCAGACTCCAAAGTTCTCCGGATGTGGATGGCATTTTGCATCATGAGTCTTTTGGAGTTGCTTTAGGTCCTTGCATTGCTGAGAAGAGCTAAGTCTGTCAAAGTTAGTCATTGCACAATGTTACTGTTACTGTGTATGATGTTTTCCTCATTCTGCTGTGTCTTTTAAGAAGGATTTGGGCAAACTTGAGGGCATCCAGAGGAGCATGACTAGTATCCTAAATGCTTTCAGGATTAGCCAGCTTGGTCACAGACCTTCAGGAATAAAAGCCTCCTGGGAGGCTGCACCCAGAAGCACCAGCACTACAAAATGCTGAACCATTTGCCTGGCCGGGAAAAGAGTCTCTGAATGGCTAGTACTAGGCTAGAGAACTGAGGAACAGAAGTGAGATAAGTCACCAAGACAGGACTCCATGCAAATGTGGGACTATACAGCACTCCACCTGTTCTGAAGAACATGGTGTCCATCTGGGGCCTGTTCTGACCACCCAAAAGTCAATTGTGTATGGGGGGGTGGGAGTGGAGAGGAGCAGGAAGTTGGCTGGTGAACTGTGAATTTGCCTAGAGTGGGAGGAGGTTGAGATGTTTTGAGATCCAGCCTGTAAGGAAACCAAAACCAGAGGGGAGAGAGTCAGTAAATGAATGGTAAGGAAAATAAGGGATGAGGGGAGACTGAAAGTATCAAAGATTTCAGGAAGTAGAAACCTTGACCATAAACATAACTCAATAGAAAAAATAGTAGTAACAGATGGAAATATGGCCTCCAGATCTAGTAAATGAGTTCAGGCATTTATTCATTAAAATACCTCAAAATAAAGGAAAATGATCCCATACTTGATGAGACAGAATCCTGTCAAATTTGACAACATGGGACAATAGCATGCTATTCCTGAGTGGTTTAAAAGAGAAATGAGGGGCGGCTAGGTGGCACAGTGAGTAAGAACGATGGCCCCAGAGTCGGAAGGATCCGGGATCAGTTTTGGCCTCAGAAAATGAGCACCCACACATAAATAATGACTGGCTATGTAACCTTGAGAAAGTTACTTAACCCCAATTGCTTTAAAAAAGAGAGAGAGAAATGAGAATTACGAGAAACGAATTTGTGTCCTGCTCAGGAAAAACAATGAACAGAACAGAAAAACTTGAATCCCAAAGAAACAAAAGAGAGAATGATAGATTGATAATGTGAATGCACAGAAGTGAAGCACAATCTAGAAGAAAGGATCTAAGTGAATTATGTTCAATTGGTATTATTTCTACTACCATGATTTCATTCTATGTCCTCAACTTTCTTCTCTGTCAAAACCTGTTCCTCCAAAAATATTTTTGACCTATTCCTTTTAAAAAAAAACCCAAAACTAGAACTAGTGGTTTCATTGGTATAGGGAAGTCTCAGTGTGTAAACTCCCTTTCCCAATAAGGACTGATATCTGTTCTTCAACTTAAGAGTCCTAGAGGCACTGACATGTTATATTGCTTGTTAGTGGTCATATAGTCCATATGTGTCATTTGAATTCTGGGATTTCTGGTTCTGAGACTCCTTTTCCTCCCTATTTTCCTGACCAAATTCATATAAAACTATAAATAACTGACTGTAACTGAAAGTATTAAATTTCTAAGAGTGATTTCAATAGAGATAAAAGCCTAAAGAAAAAAATGAATGATCATGGAATGTGGGGGGAGAATCTTTCTTTTCATGGTTCCCAAAATTATGCCACATAACTGGCTATCACTGTAGAACCTAAGGGTAAGACTGATCCTTTAACCCCTGCCACCTTTTCCTTTATTTTTATACCAAACTAGCAGTCAGCTCTCTTAAATTCAAACTCTAGGTCCCTATTTTACATGAGGAGATTTGACTAATTGACCTCTAAGTTTCCTCTCAGCTCTAAATCCAATGATCTCCACAAACAATATAGGAAACATGCATGTGATATGATCAGTATATTTATTACTTTAAGAGTGCAAAGGTAGATTTAAATAATCTGTATAGCTGATTCTTGGCTTCCTTGAAATTACTAATAAGTCTGATTTCTTTCAGAGTAAGCCATGAATTCTGCTCTGTGTACTCATACCTTGGAGAAACAGGAAACCACTCCATTTCTAGAGCTTATTTTGGCAAGCAGGCAAGACATGGGATGATCAGAAAAGCCCCTTGGAGAGGCTTGGCTTCATCAGAAGCTGTTTCCCCACAGTGGCAGTCCCCTTGGACTGATGTAAAAATAAAATGCACAAGGTCAAATCATTGCTGATGTAGCTGCCAAATTGGAATGTCCTCTTTCCCGGGGGCCTTCAGCGGGAATCTGCAGACCTAGACCACATGTCCAGTTTTGGGCTCTAAGGCATTCATTCTTTTCTTTTCTCCAGGCAGGCTATCACCCATTTCTATGTCCCCCTTCTTCATTTTGAACTCCAGCTGGCCATTGTCAGACTGGTGAGAGGAGCAATAGAATGGAAACAGCTCAGGGATTTATCTTACTCCCCCACAAAGTTCCCTCCCCATCCCCAGGAGGATAGAAGAAACTGGGCAGGGAGGCAATATGATGTAAAAGAAAAAGCCGGCTTATCTCTGGCTTGTCTCCTTATTTCCTACCCCTATGGGTTATGCACCTGGAATCACTGGGTTGGGGCCAGCAACCCCAGCTGATGTGATTTCCAAAAAATGTAGCACCACATCCTCAGTATGAACCCAATCAGTCAACAAGTATTTATACCATGAGTATGTATTAGTTGGACAGTGAGGAGACTGGCCTGATTAGAGTGGAGAGCTGAGAATTCTGTGAAATAAGACTAGAAAGCCTTTTTATCTGACTTGTCTTCTGGAATTCAAAGCTACAATAAAGGAAGTAAGAAGGGAGCCTGATCAAGGTTAATGCTTTATCAACAAGGTCCATGTGATCCCAAATTTAGAGCCAGAAGGGGTCTTTGACATCATCTAGTCCAATCTCATTTTATGGGTGAGAAAACTGATCAAAGCTACACAGGAAGCAAACAGTTAAGAATTGAACTCACATCCTCTGACTCCAAATACGATGTCTTCATTCTGTTTAGGCATTAAAGATGGCTCCTTATAGAAGAAAAAGGTATAAACATCCCCAGTGGCACCACATTGAGGCATGATTCCAGCATTAACCATCTCTCCTTAATGGGGTGTGAACTCTCCTTATCTTGGATGTATTTGTTGGTCCATTGTCACCACATTAAAGATGACTGCTTGATTTTAGAGGCCAGTTTCAGAGCACCACCCTTGGGGAGGCCTTTATAAAGGGAAGCTAGATACAGAGTACCAGAACCACAACATAAATCTAGGAGAGGGGCTTAAAGAGCTCTAGATTCAGGTCCCTGGGGGGAAGCCTATTTATCTGGGAAGCCCCTCAGGGACTCACATACCCTCAGAATAGGAGGAAACCACATGTTCCTGAGATGATAGTGACTGGAGGCAGGATCAGATTAATTAGTTCCTAGATGAATCTTCTTGGAGAGAAGTGATTCTGTACAATACCAAACAGGTGGCACAGCTGAAGAGCAGCAAGCCAAGATATAGATTGACAGACAGATTGATAGATGAAGGGAGGAGATTAGCATTTATTAAGCCCCTACTACCTGCCAGGCACTGTGTTAAAATTTTACAATTATTACCTTATTTGATTCTTACAACACCTTATAGGTAAGTACTATTCCTATTTTACAGTTGAGGAAACTGAGGCAGAAGTTAATTGACTAGTGCAGGGTCACATAGCTAGTAAATGTCTGAGATCTGACTTGTGCTACCTAGTTGCTTCTAAGAGGGCTGGCAATAGAGATGGTGAGGTCTTACACCAGGATGGTGTCAGCATCAGAGGAAAGAAGGGAGCAAGTGAGAAAGATGTTATAAAGGTAGAATTGGCAGGAGTTGGAAACTGGTTGGTTCTGGGATAGTGAAAGAGAATGAGAAGTTAAGGATGATACCTGTGTTGTAAGCCTGGGTGACCTAGAAGGATGATGGTGACCTCAACAGTAATAGGGAAGTTAAGAAGAGGGGAGGACTTGGGGAGAAAAGATCATGAGCTCGGTTTTAGACCTAATGAATTATAGCTGTCTAGGCAACTTCCAGCTTGAGATATCCAAAAGCTAGTTGGAGATGAAAGACTAGAGATCAGAAGAGAGATGAGGGCTGGATAAATAGATGGGAACTGATGAGATCATCAAGCAAAATAGTACAGAGGAGAGAAGAGAGCCCAGAACAAAGCCTTGGGGGACACTCTTGGTCAATGGTCACGACCTGGATGAAGATCCAGTAAAGAATACTGAGGTCTGGTCAGAGAGGTAGGAGAACTGGGAGAGCTGTGCCATGAAAAATCTGGAAGAGAGTATCGAGGAGAAGAGGGTGATTGACAGTGTCAAATGATGCAGAGGAGTCAAGAAGGGTGAGGACTGAGAAAGGGTCATTAGACTTGGCCTCTAAGAGATATTGATATCATTGGTAACTTTGGAAATAGCAGTTTCAGTTGGATGATGACATAGGAAGCCAGATTGCAGTGAGTTAAGAAGCAAGTGGGAGGAGAGGAAGCAGAAGCACTAATTCTATCTCAGGATTACTGTTTGAGACAATCATATAAAACGCTGTGCAAACACACATCTATATCTATACACACACTTACACAAACATGGGAGCTATTATTGATACTTGGGTTCTCATTTTGGATTGGTCAACAATAGGTCCTAGCCCAAGCCTTACTTGGTCATAGTTTGGGCCCTGATGGCTCAGAGTGAGTATAAGTAGCAATTGTCTCTCTTTTGGCCAGAAACCCTGAGGGTTTTCCCCTCCCAGGTTGATTTTGTTTTTAACTGTGGAAAAGAGACTATTCTTTGCCTCATTTCTTACCTAGCCTTAATCACTGAATGGGCATTGCCTCAGTCAAACTGAGATCTGGGAAAGACCTTAATTTAAAAAGGCCAAGGTCTTCCACTACATCTAGGGTCTTCTCCAGTTGTCTTGATCAGTATCTGGCCACTGGATTCAGATGGCTGTGGAGGAGAGAGTGAGGCTGGTGAGTTTGCACAGCCCACCCTCACTTAAATCCAATTCACTTGCAAATCATTGCATCACCTGCTGATGTCTTGGCCTCTTCCAGAATGAAGGACAAATAACAACAATGACCACATTCTCATCTAGCTCTTTCTGTTGACTTGCTTGTTCCCCACCTACACTTCCCTTTTCAGAATTTGAAATTCACCTACTGTATTTCAGTGATAGAAGTTCTCTTTTGTACATGTGCTGTATGTACTCTATATGTGAAATAAATAATAGCACCCCTATGCTTGGTACTTTGTGGGAACATAGAAAGATAAAATCTTGGGGCAGCTGGGTGGTGCAGTGAATAGAGTACTGGCCCTGGAGTCAGGAGGACCTGAATTCAAATCCAACCTCAGACACTTGACATCCTTACTAGCTGTGTGACCTTGGGCAAGTCACTTAACTCCAATTGCCTTGCCTTTCCGCCTCCAAAAAACTAAATAAATATAGAAACTACCAGGTCACAATAGAATTGGAATTTAAAAGATCTCCAACCTGAGGTAGGCAGTACCATTATGATTATCCCCTTTCTACAGATGAGGAGATTAAGGCTCAGAGATCCAGTTGGATCCAGCTCAGGTGTCCTCGGACTCCAATTCTAGCACTCTGTCACATGATGCTGAAGTTGGTCCTCAGAGAGGTCACAGTTTGCTTTTATGGACAAAACAAACCTACATGAAACTATTAGGAACCAAAGACCATATATAGTTCTAAGTTATTTTAAATTGCATGGTATAGACTACAAATGCTGTAAAACATTTTATCTATATTATCATTCTGAATTCTAAGCTACCAATGTAGGAAGCACTTTGTTCACTACTTTGGGCCTCCCCTCAAGTTGAAGGAACTTATTTTAGAATTGTCCAAGCTTTACAATAAAGGAAGGCTTCTTCTTGTCTATTAGCCTGGAGTGTCGATTCCATTGTGTTGATAATAACTAGTTCGATGCTGATACACAAAAGCAAGCTCCCATCACTGAAATACAGTAGAAGAGTTTCGATTTTTGAAAAGAAAAGTGTAGGTGGGGTGGGGGACAAGGGATTCAACAGGAAGAACTAGATGAGTGTGCACTATGAATACAAACCCCGAGTAGGAAGGAAATTAAATGCTAAACATGTTTCCAAACACTAAAAGAATTAAGTCAGGCATGAAGAATCAAAATTATGCTACAGACTCTTGATTTCCAATACTCTGGAAGAGAGACCATAGGTGCTCAGTCTCTCTCTTCCCATCTCTCTCTCTCTCTCTCTCCCTCTCTCTCTTCTTTCTGTCCTTCCAAATATATTCATATATATACATACACACATACATATATACATATACATATTTATATGTATTTATATTGGTTTGTCACTAGCCCTGCGGTCTACTTAAAATGAGAAGGTGTTAAAAGATTATGGTGGGGGGGGGTGGTGGTGGGGTCTTTACTGCTGTAGTTTAGCCCACTGCAAAATACCTTTTACTTTTCACACTCATCTCTTTATCTAGTCTATCCCTTTATTTCTCAGAGGACTACTCAGAACAGAGCTAGTATGTGGAACTAAAAAGATGACCAGGATTGAATGGGTTCCCTAGGAAGAAACTTGCATATCCACACAGTTTTCCTCATGATAGAAGTAACTGAAACCTGGAAATGGAAAAACCCACACATATCTCTTCACTTCTGCTTTTTCATGTGGACTTTATAGATCCCTAGAAAAGGTGAGACTATACAAAGACAAAAGTTGTCTTGGTTGTTAATGGGCTTGGCATAAGTCCTTTGAGTTTCTTGTGAGGTTAAGTAAAATCTGTCCTATATCTCACATCATGTTGGCCTGAGTGCTTGCAAGGGACATGACAGCCTTTATCCCTTTGCTTCTATTTAACAGGTAGATACAGCTAAATTTTGATGTTTTTAGAGGAAACACTGAGTGAGAAGCCATAGAGTTATTACTGAGATGCCATTGAGATGGAGCAGGTTGGTTTTTTTTTTTGTTTTTTTGTTTTTTGCTTTTTGGAGGGCAATTGGGGTTAAGTGACTTGCCCAAAGACACACGGCTAGTAATTGTGTCAAGTGTCTGAGGCCGGATTTGAACTCAGGTCCTCCTGACTCCAGGGCTGCTGCTCTATTCATTGTGCCACCTAGCTGTCCCTAGATGGAGCAGGTATGCATGCAGAGGGTGGCATTGTCTAAGCCATTTGTCTCTAGTGGAAACTGAAGGGCTCTGTCTCAGTTCCAACAATAGATCAAGAATAGACACTACACATTGGAATGGAAAGCAAAACACAATAAATGACAGAAAAGACTTACTTAGATGGTAGTTCTTTTAGGAGTTGGGAACAAGAATAGTTTGGAGTTGGGAGAGCTACAGGGATATAACTTAGCCTGATTTGGGATATGAACAAGGGTCACTCCTTGATGGCCAAGGCATCACATTTGAACACAGGAACTGCTGCACTGGATCAAACTGATGATCCATCAAACCCAGTATTGGGACTAACAGAGACTCTAAAGGGCATTAAAATAGAGGGCATTGTTGTGCCCACCTTCTCTCAGTAGTCTTCCCCAAACACTTAATATATTTCTGTTGAATTAAGCTGAATTATTTGTTGAATCAAAGTATCCAGTTATGACTATCCAAACCCTTTAAAAATCTCTTTATATTTTGTGTCAGGACCCCCTGCTTACTTTTTTTGGCATATTTGTTTTGACTTATGACTTCATACACAGACTGGCAATTTAACTGTAATTTATAGACTTAACAAGTTGTCTTGTTAGATGTTGAGACTTTGTACAGGTCATCTAGTCAGTATGTAGTAGAGGTAGTGCTTGAACATACATCTTCCTAACTCCAGGTCTAGTGCTCCAGACTCTACCCTGATGCCTCACATCAGCACTCTTGGGGAAGAATAGCATTGATAAGATTATGGCTTGCAATGTAAGTATTTTTTGCTTTTATTAATCCTAAGCTTTTTTTGCTCAATTTTTTTTTTAAATTTTGGAAGGCAATCAAGGTTAAGTGACTTGTCCAAGGTAATACAGCTAGCAAGTATCTGAGACTGGATTTGAACTCAGGTCCTCCTGATTCCAGGGCCAGTGCCACCTAGTGGGCCTCCTTAAGTAGGAAAAAAACCACTATATCTTTTGCTTTGGTATCACCTCCATTTTCAAATATTTCTCTTTCCCATCCTCTATTCAGAAGCTTATCCCTTGTAACAAAACCTTAAAAACTAGAAAAATAATCAGTTCAATAAAATCAATCAGCATATTAATCATATTTAACAGTAAATAAATATTCATACCCATAGTCTCCTACCTCTGCAAAGAGAAGATGGAAGTCCCTTGCTCAAATGTACAAGGAAACTTCATGAACAAATGCATTCTTATCCATGTTGTTCAAGAGAGCTTGGTTTTGAATAAGGAAGAAGCAAGATGGAATAAGAAAGAAAATATTAACTTCTCAGATAGCCAGGAAAGGATGGAACCAAAGCAGAAACATATTGGACCCAGATGACTGGAAAGAGACACCCAGAGCTGAAGAATGTCTAAGATTTTTTTATTATGTTTTTATTGTGCCTAAGACATTTTGGTGACTTATTTAGAGAAATGGAATGGGAGATAATTGGAGGGCTATCCAATAGATGCCTATTTCTGAAAGACCTTCCAATCTAATTACATTCTAATTTTAGTCAAGTTTGGGAAAGGATGAAATGCTGATATAATCTAGTTCTTTTTTTACTAATGTTATTAAAAATGTGTCTGTCTGTAGCGTATTAGTTCAGGTATTAGAGCATGGTGCCAAGATTTATAATTTCTTATACTTCTTCTTCATAGAGGTTAGTTTGATTTCCTCTAGGCCTTGGTCACCATAAGGTGCAACTAATCCTAGATCCCCATCTTGCAAATAAATAGCAGTTGCCGTTTATATGGAGTTTGAGGTTTGCAAAATGTTGTACATAAATTATCTCATTTCTTCTCCTGTAAGGAAGGTACTGTAGTTATTATTATTTCCATTGTATAGCTGAGAAAATTGAGGTTCAAAGACTTTCAGAAGGTCACTCAAGTAGTAAATGCTGGAGGCAGGATTTGAATAGAGGGTTTCCTTAACTTCAAGTACAATGCTCTTCCCATCATCTCATATTGTCTCTTTGCATATCCTTGGTCCCAAGGTCACAAAATTAGGATTAAATCATGTTCCTATTAAAAAAACCAAATACCTCAAAACACTGTATTAGGTTAGTATTGGCATGTTTGTATGCAAATGGTAGCACAATTTAATTCCTTAAAAGTATAAACAAGCCTTGAGGTTATATAATTCATGGATTCAACGCTCATTAAGTGATATGTACTCTCCAAGAGGTCCTAGAATTTTGTTACTCCTCTGGTCTCACAGACCCCAGCTTGGGTCAGGCCTTCATCACCTTGGACCCAGACTATTGTAATAGCCTACTAACCAGTCTCCTTTCTTTCCATCTCTCTCCTCTCTACATTGTGCATTTGCCAAAAATAATCTTTCTAAGTGACATGTCAGACCATGTCACTTCTTTGGCTCAAAAACTTTCAGTGAGTTCCTATTGCCTCTAAGACAAAATAAAATTCCTGGTCATGGCATTCAAGACTCTCTACAATCTGACTCCAACTTACCTTCCCAGTCTTACTTTAGACTACTCCCCTTCAAATGCTCTAAGTTCCAGTTAAACTGGACTGACTCTTCAATGACCTTCTCCTACCTCTCTGGCATTCCCATAGGCTGTCTTCCATGTAATATACTGCCTCCAGATTTATACCTGTAGAAATATTCTTCCTTCAAGGTTCCAGCTCAGGTGTCACCTGCTCCATGATGGTCTTTCCTCCAAGATGAAAGAGCTCCCTCCTCAAATTTTGTCCAGATCCCTCTTTCCCCTTGCCACATTTTCCTTTGTAGCATATCTTGTATATATGCTATGTCTACCTACTCCTGGCACATTGAAAGTTCCTTGAGCATAGAGGCTATGCCTTTTTCATCTTTGTTTCTCTGGTGCCTAAAGCAGTGCCTTGCATATGGTAGATATTCAGAAAATGTTTGCTGAATTGATTTTCCACTTCACTTATGAGAAAATTGAGGCACAGAGGGTCTATTGCTGAGGGTTTTTCCTTGCCACCCTGAGCAACATATCCTGATACTTGTTTGGCAGCCTGTGTATCCCCTACAGCTTTCAGCTGGCTGCCTCTGAAGTCTTAAATCTCTCTCTCTCAGCTATCTAGGACACACTAGAATTAACCTACTCATGTAGATTACAGGGCCATAGACCTCATTAACCTTAATATTGAAAGATATGCAATCTTCGATATCCAAGGAAGCAGAAATATACTTCCTTTCTACAAAGGGTGAGTGATAGGTCTATTCTATCTATTAGATAGCATAGTGATAGGTCTATTCCTTGACATCTTTGTCCAATACACCTGGCATCCATCCATTCATTCATTCACTCATTTGTTCAGTCAAGCAACAAACATAAATACGTGTAGAGCATTGCAGTAGGTACGGGGGAAGGATGCCAAGTTTAGATAAGAGCCTCTGCTTTCATGGGGCTTACAGTCTAATAAAGATAAGACACAAACCCAATTAAGTATTATACAAAATATTACATGATAACCACAGCAAAGTACAATGTGAGTTCATCATGGCCTTGAAGACCAGGGAAAATACATTTATTTCATAGGGGGAAACGGAAGAAACATTTGTTAAATACCCATTGTGTGCCAGGCACTAAGATACTCAGTTTACAAATATTATCTCATTTAATCCTCCCAACAACCCTGTGAGGTAGGTTATTATATAGAACTGAGGAAACTGAGGCACAGAGAGGTTAAATGGCTTGCTCAGGTCACACAGCTAGTAAGTATCTGAGGCCAAATTTAGACTCAAGTCTTTCCAATTCCAAGCCCAGTGCTCTATCCCCTTTGCCACAGCTACTTTGTGAGGATTCTCCTGGTCACCTCCTAGGATGCAATCTGACCATTTTTCTCTATACTGTCTAAGACACTGACTCCTGGAGGCTGGGGATGGATCTTTTGAAAGTCACATACAACCTCAGCAGTTACTTAATGAGCTCCTCGTTCCACTGAACAGAAGACTGGTAGTGTTTGGAGGAGGTTGTAGATTTCTAAATTGAAGGACAAAGTGCAATAAAGAAGAAGAATTCAGCACCCTGAAACACAATCCCAAACTCTAAGCTTCTGGCTTGTAAAATTGGTACCATGGACAGAAGGGAGCAGGTCACACTTCTATATGTTTTTCTCAAAGAGAACCTCTAATGATGCTGCTGTTGCCATAGTGCCAGAGAATCACTCTCCTCTGTTTTTAAAATAGATAGAATCCATATCATTTATTGCTCAGGTTCCCAGGGGTTGTAGGATATCAACTATTTACCTACCTCCAACATGAGTGGGTCTACTATTCTTACCAGGCTGCTTCTTGCCACTTTAGCTTGAGACATTCCTTTTGGTAGTGAGCTGTCTGGCTGTGCTGATTCTTTTACTTTCTCTGATGGGTGGTTGGGTGGCTGCTTGCACCCCTGTAAGAAAGGAAGCCAGAGTGTGAATAAAACACAGCAGTGCACCCTGTACCTGAGAAATAATGGCTCCTCCCTTCTCCTCTTGCAAAACAAGTTTTTGATTTTGATGACACCCAAGTTGGTATTGTGTGAGGCAGTTGCACACCTTGTAGAAATTCAGAGCAGAAAACAGGCCTTTGAAGTCACTCACTTGAAACTTATCAAAGGACAGTACCAAGAACCAGAGTTATAGGTGGAGAACTTTGGTAATAGGTGCTGGCTTTATGGCAGTTTTGCTATTGGTGTAGGCAGCTATCTGGAGAAGCTTGAACTCTATTAGACCAATTTGGGCTTACTTTTCAAGGCCCAATTCTTCTCTCCCTCCCTTTTTTCCTTCCTTCTTTCTTTTCTTCCTTCCTTCCTTTCTTTTTTCTTCCTCCCTTTCTTTCCTTTCCAACCTCTTTCCCTCCCTCCCTTTCTTTCTTCCTCCCTTTCCCTTTCCTTCCCCTTCCTTCCTTCCTTCCTTCCTTCCTTCCTTCCTTCCTTCCTTCCTTCCTTCCTTCCTTCCTTCTTTCCTTCCCTTTCTTCCTCCTTCCCTTGCAGGACCACCAGCAGAAAATGCTTATACTACTGTCTTTCTTCTTGGCTTTGGAATGGTCTGTTCCCCAAGGCTGTTTTAAAGTCAAGTGAGGCAAATTCCAGCTACTGGGGAAGCAGAGGCTGATAAATCTTTTGAGCTCAGAAGTTCTGAAATTCACCATCAATATGGTCATTTTCCTTGGAGCAGAAGTGGTGATGGTGGTCGTGTTACCAGGTTGCCTAAGGAGATTGGGATAGATCAGGTCAAAGCATCCCACCAATCAATAGTGAAATCAAGCCTGGAAGGAGCCCCTGAACTTCTAGCCTGGGAAGGATGGGAAAACCTCTAAAATAAAATTAAAATAAAATAAGTAAGCTCTCTATCGATTGTGGGGATTCTAGTTCAACTCCTACCATGATTTAAAGTTGGTGAATTTCTTTAAGAAAAAGAAAACTGAGAAAGAATGGATATATAGAAGTATATATAAAATATCATACATACATATAAGTATATGCATTCATATTATATATGTACACACATATACACACATATATATGTATGCACATATATGCACATATGTATATATACATACATATATACATATATGTGTATATATATACATACACATACACATTTGTGTCTAATGGTAGCCACCTCTAGAGCAGGGGAAGGGGAGGGAAGAAAAAGGGGAGAAAAACTGAAATTTATATAACTTTATAATATATTTAAAAGGAATAGCAAGTTGCACACAGTGGATTTGTGGTTTCATGTGCAATCTTTTTCATTATATTATGCTATACTGTTTTATTCCATAAATTAAAAATAAACGTATTAATTAAAAATCTATCTTGATATGAAAATCACTATAATAATCACAGTTGACATTTATATAGACTCTAAGGTTTGCAAATGTTTTCCATACATCATTTCACCTGAGTCTCACCACAACCCTGTGAGCTAAGTGCTATTATTCTCATTTTATAACTGAGGAAATTGAAGCTTCAAGAGGATAAATTACTTACCTGGGGCCATAATGTTATTAAGTATTAGAGGGCCTTCTCTGAATTTTACCTAACACTCTAGCTACGGCACCTGTCTCCCTCAAGTGTTCGGGTTAGCTGTGCATTTCTAATCATTCCCACTTTTAAATCAGAAATAACAATATCTAGGGGATCAGGGATAGGTAGGTAAGGTAAGGTGCCTTGCATATAGTAGGTGTACAGACCATAATTATTGATTCTCTTTGTGAATAGGTTTACCTTGTCTAGCAATCTTTTATTCAGGAGCATTGATTCATGCTTCCGGGCTGAAGGGAAGTTTCTTCATGTGCTTGATAAGTTGTGAAATGCTCTATGATAAAAATACTGCAGGCTCCTGTAGCAATATGGGAAATTGGTTTCCAGATGTTGGACTTTAAGAGAGAAGCCTCGAGGGAAGGAGCTAATTTTCCATTCCAGGAAATCTGCCTCAAATAATAATCTCATGAATTTACTGTTGAAATATTTACGTTGGGATGCCTGCTAATCTTAAAGAAGGCATATTTACTGCCTACTTGATTAATTGTATCAGAGAGTTGAAGGGGACTTTGAAAGGTCATCTAATTCATCTTCCTACCATTATCTGGGAGCCACAGAATCATCAATTCGAAGATTGGAAGGGGCTATAGGAAATGACTTAGTTCAGTTTCCCACCAGATGAGGAATCTTTTTATGGCATCTTTCACTGAATATATACAGGTCATTCCAGACAGAAGTCATTCTTCTAGGATAGACTAGGGACATAGAATCACCCTGTAAAACTAATTCATTCCCTTGAGATACTGAATGCACAGTCACAATTTAGGGCTAACCTAATAAAGGCCATTGATTATTCTTTCTGACTGGCTTGAAACAAGCACTACTCCCTTCAATCCTAATGATTTCAGGATGAACCAGTGGTGAAAATCCTTAGGAAGTGCATTGATGAAGGTTATAACCTGGCCTCATCTCTGTTACAGCCCTCACCTCAATTCTCCTTTATTTATTTTTCTTCAATGTGACAGTGAGATGGGGCTTATTTAAAACACATTTATACTTTGCTCTCCTTTGCTCCTTCAATTCAATTCTATCTTAAGAAACTAAATTCAGCAGGCATTTTTAAAAGTTTCTTTTATGTTCCACACACTGGCCGGGAGTTACTTGATAAACTAGAGTTCTTCTGGAAGGCACTAGAGGAAGAGAGAATCAAGGAACAATGGCACTGGGAGTGTTACAGCATTTTTTTGAGCCTGTTTGGGTTAAGTGACTTGCCTAGGGTCACACAGTTAATAAGTGTCTGAGGCCGCATTTGAATTCAGGTCTTCCTGACTGTAGGACCAGTGCTCTATCCACTATGCCATCTAGTTGTCTTGATGGAATCCTAATAAAGCTGTTCCCAGCCCCAATATTCTAACTTCCTTATAGGCCGCACTGAACAGCAGGCCTACTCCACCTACCTAGTCACAAACCCCCCTCCCCCACACCTGATATCTTAATTTCTTCATATATGCCTCACTGCACACTAGAACAACAGGTGTGTCCATGAACTATTTCTCACAGAAACAACAAGCATGTCCATGTAATGGGATCCCAACCACTGCCTCTAGCTAGCCACTGCCCCCAGCTCCATTCCTCACATTTCTCACATAAACAGCAGGTATGTTCATGTACTCAACAACAATCACATCCATCTAGTCTCAGGCAGGACCACAATACTCAGCCCATCAGAAAGCAGCACCACTAGGATGCCCAAGCAGGATGTGGACCCCAAAATAATAGAAGTGACTTTCCCTAAGTACCTGTGTAGTAATAGCAAAAACTGTCCTTTGGATGAACTTATAGAGAGCTTTACTATATCATTATCATACATACATACTCCTCTCCCAGTGGGCTTTTCTGTATGCATTGTGGATAATTGCATTGCAGTTCTGTTGTGGCTGGGACCCATCCCTTATTATCTAATCTTTTAGAAAACCCCTCCTGCCTTTTTAATATTCATAATTTCTGTTATGTTATTGCATCGTTACCCTGTAAAAATCCATCTTGCTTTCTCTGAAGTTGCTGGTTCCTCTTGGAACTTAGCTCACTTCATGAGAGGCATCAATCTCAATAAATGCCTAGACTTGGATTAGAGGTGGTCTGACTGAATTCCTTGAGATGGTTCCACCACAACACATCATGAAACTGCAACAGCCCTCTTACAGAATCTTTTTACTTAAGGGCTACAGGATCTTTAATTTCGCTGATATAGATAACTCCCAATGAGAAAACTCCCTCTATTAATTCAGATTGGCACCTATTCTGTAATTTATAGTGTCTATGTTAAACCACTATGTGTCAGAGATGATTCTTTCTGACTCTGAAACTGGGTCTCTATCTGTACTGTCATACAATCTCTATTAATGAGACTGAAATGTTTGGTCCAGCCCTTGTTGGAATAAAGTTGGGAAGATACATGCATATCTGTAATCAACACATCTAGGACCAAGGCAAAGTGTATGTAAGATAACTTTTCACCAAAAGGGACCACGTGCTCCTCTATCTCCATACATAACACATATACTACAGATATGTGTAAACACACACTCACACACATATGCTTGAAGCAATATAACCACAATATCTCTGAACCCCAAATTCCTGGTAGAATCCTCATGAGCATAGATAAGTCAGCACAAAATTAACAATTGGACCCCTTGAAGTTTTCAGATCTCTGGTTCTACATCCCCTTGTTACTTTCCTGGGCTCGGTGTGGCTGTTTTGTGTAATCTATTATGCAAAGACTGGCATGAGTGCCCATATTGTACAACACCCTCTATTACCAGACCTTGCAGGAGTCACCAAACCAATAATAAAAGCATTTCATGAGAACATGAAATCAATATAGAAAAACAAGAGGGAATCAAATTACAACATAATTATCTGCACCTTATCCCCAGAAACAACAGGGACCAATCTCTTAAGAGCTAATTCCCCCCTTGATTCTCCTTGCATACTGGGAGAGAGGCCTATTTATTTTAGAATTCAAGGGGTTTGTGCCGTCTGACTCATGAAATGCTAGAGAAACTTCCAGAGCTTGGGATCATTAGGTTTTTGCTGGTACTCATGGATCTTGGGGTAATCATGGCCAAACTGCTCCACATGTCCCCCTTTCTATTGCTTTACTTTAACTGCAACTCAGAGTTTGCCTCTCCATATCTTAGAACTCCAGGAACATTTTAGGATTCCCCTGAAACTCCTCAGTGCTCTTCCGTATCTCTTCCTTCCTTTTCTTTGACCCCCTTCTAGAGAAAACCAGGGCTTACCTGGATATCTTGCCATCTGCCTTACTGAAACTCTTCTCTCCCCAACCTGAAGCAGTCACCCTCTGGACCTGACTTCGAGAGACCAGAGAGGGTTAGAAACTCAAGGAACAATGGCACTGGGAGTGTCACACCATCCTTTTTTTAAGGGGTGGGTGCTTCATTTTCCATCCAATCCCAGGAATAAAGTGACTACCTAGGCATCTTGTCATCTATTCTGTTACTAAGTACATACCTTCCCTCTTTCTCATTTCTACCTCTTGCTTTGAGAATAGTAATCATATCAAGACAACCAGAGCTACTATAAAAGCTTGATAATCAATAGCCCTATGGCTCTACTCACAATCCCTCTGACTCCTCTGACCAAAATTCCCCTACCTGGCCACTACCTCCCTATATGTGATGTCCCTTGCTATTAGGATATAAACTCCTTAAAGGTAGAAACTGCCTCACTTTTGTATCTATGTCCCCAGTACTTAACACGGTGCTAACACATAGTGGACATGATTATTTGTTCATTCATTCATTCCTACATTTCCCTTGATTATCTTCTTTATTTATGTTCATAACATCTGATGCAATTGTGTATAACAACAATCCAAGCCTTCTTGCCATGTGCCTTAAGTGGCACAGGACAATCCTTGCCCATGTACTGTAGTGTGATTTACTAAAATGTCTATACACAACTAAGTTTTTCTCCTTCAAAGGAGTCACGTTGCCAAGGTTTATACTTTTTCCAATGATGGCTCCATTATTGAAAGCATATTTAAAATTCCCATGTTGAAACTAGTTTCTGAGCCTGTGGCACATTCTTTTGAAAATCCTCAATGGTGTCCACACTTGAGGAAGCATTATAATTTTGGAAAGATCCTAAAAATCACTTAAAATTATGTGGTGAATAAGATGGTTATTGACATGAATAAATAATAAATACATAATAAAAAACAAGTTGTAAAATAGTAAGATTGATTTTCTTATATGGTTGTGTTGAAGCCAATTCCAAAAAAGGAATTCCAAAAACATTCTGAGCAATGGCACTTAGAATAAGTTTATCTTGCTTGCTAAAGCGACTACTTTGATAAAGGTGAATGTCATTTAAATGATCTGGTGCATTATTATTATGAATATATAAGTTTTGATGGCAGCAAGGTGGTACAATGGGTTGACCTGGAGTAAGGAAGACTTGAACTCAGATCTGACTTCAGATACTTACTGGCTGTGTGACAATAGGCAAATCCCTCATCTTTGGTTTTCGTCAGTTTCCCTGACTGTAAAACGGGGAATGATAATAGCACCTGTGTCTTCCTGGTTATTGTGAAGACCAGATAAGGTAATAATCGTGAAGTGCTTAGCACAGTAGGCACTATATAGATGCTAGTAGGCATTATTATTATTGTTATGTGCTAATAGTTCCCCCCTCAATCTTGTTACTTTATTACATATTTTGGATGATTTGAATTAATTACCAAACTTTAGGGCACATCCACAGTATCAGTATTTGGACATATTATTCATTTTGGAGGGCATTCTTCTGTCTTGCACTCAGACTTTGCTTTGCGTTTTAGCTGAACTACAGAGTATTGATCAAATCTGATTTTCTAGTTATACTGGCCAAATTCAAAGACCTCATCCTTCCATGCACCTGACTTTGCCTGTTTCTATGATGCCCCTCTCTAATTTCCTGAAATCATTTGTGTTAGGGAGCTGCCCACATTAACTGTCTAGATGTCTCTGAATTAAACATGTGTGTGGGAAAAAAACACCCAGAAAGTGACTATCATTCAAGGTTTTCTTTGTAAAGATCCAAGCTCAATCTTAAATGTGTATCTCTAGGACATGCACATTTTTTTTTATTGGATGGTAATGGTGCATATATATGTATTACCTGAATGTGACTGGTCAGTAGCCACATAAAAGAAAGAGCCTCATGACAGAAACAGAGATGGTGGACAATAGAGTAGATGGGCTGTTCACTTTTTCTGAATAAAAGATATAATCTGATGCAATCAATTCATTAATATACACATGGCCATGTAATGGAAATACAGTGGTCCAGATGGCCATGAGTAGTCTGGGATGAAATGAGATGGATGTTTGCAGTTTAGCAACTAACTACTTAGGCTCTATGGATTATACTAAATACCAACTGAACCACATGCACACGTTTTCCAGAATAAAATTCTGGTCTTAAGTCCAGACAAATATACTGTCGTTCAACCTCCACCAGTACCAGAGAAACTGATTTACTCTTGTCCAATAATGGTGATATCCACAAATAGAGTATGCATTAGGGAAATGCAGGAGAAGGAAATAAGTGTTTATAGAGTACCTACTATGTGCCAGGCACTGTATGAAGTACTTTGAAAGAAAACAAATATTATCTTGTTTGATCTCCACAATAACCTTTTGAGATATGTGCTATTGTTATCCCTATTTTACACTTGAGGAAACAGAGACAAACAGATGTTAAGTGACTTGCTCAGGGTTATACAACTAATGAGTATCTGTGGCTAGATTTTAACTCAGGCCTTCTTGACTCCAAGGTGACCCCTCTATCCACTGTGCTGCCAGCTGCCTCTTGGGTATAAGTATACTTCACAATCTCTCTTTAATAGTAGAATGTACAGGCTCAGAGCCAATATAGCTGAGATTCAATCTGACCCACTTGTCAATACAAGTATCACAAATGCTTAGGCTCCTTAAGAGTCTACCCAACAAGGCAAATCTTTAATAAACTTTGCTTTTCTTTGGCTGAGAGAAGGCTTGAGTTAAATTCATTTGGCAGGACCTAGTATGTCAGTATTTTGGGGTCTCGAGCACCCCTAAACCTAAACCTCAACATATTGTTCCCTGACTGGGAAACACTAATAATCTCAAGTTCTTCTCCAGCCAAGACTGGGAGGTTCTCAGTCCAGTGGTTATGTTGGAGGCCATGGACCTGGGCACAACTTCTGAAGCATGGAGGACAAGGACAGATGCTCCATCCAGAAGTATATGCCGAATTCTTTCAATTCTCTCAGTGCTAGGGAATTGGGAGAGCTTCAGGGTCCAACCTATCAACTTCCAGATGACTGATCAGGTTATGTACCCCTTGAACAAGACCCATAGAGGCAGGGAGAACTCTATGCCACTTGCCAGCAGGAAGCAGTTTCAGAAGCTGAGACCTTTGTCCCTTACCCCCAAAAGAATTTGGGTCCCATCAGTTTGAAGAGGGAATGACAGGGTACAGGCAGAAGCCTAGACCTTCACCCTTTAACCCAAAAGAATTTGGGTCCCATTTGTTTGAGGAGGGAATGATGGGGTATAGACTCTGGGAACCTCTTGAACTCTCCTTGAATCTTTCCACATGGATGTGGCATTCCCTAGAGGCCAAAAGTCTTCCATTATCAATCTGGCTGCTTCCCATCCTTGATCCTATCAGGATACCCTTAACCTAGCCTAGCCCTCCATTCTCTGTTACCTCCAGATTGCCTCTGGCTGCTTCCCACCCTTAATCCCATTCTCTAGGTTCCCAACAATTGACCTCTAGTCACCCCAGTCCCATCAAGATCCTCCTTAGACACCTCCTCGAGATCCTCCCTGGACCCCTCCTTCCATCACCCCAGACTACTAGAACATCCCTAGATCCCTCCCACAGTCTTTCTGTATATAAGATCCATCTTGCCTCCATGAAGGTACTCAGATTCAGTCTAACTGAAATTCAACCTGATGTGCTTGTCAATACAAGCGTCACAAAAGCTTAGGCTCCTTAAGAGCCTACCCAATATGGTGAATCTTTAATAACTTTGCTTTTCTTTGACTTAAAAAAAATAGAATGCACAGTTACCTGTAATTTGTGTTTTGAAAGGTTTGGGATAGTTCTCTTGTCCCCTCTCCTATCTTCTTGGTCCATGGATTAAACTTCCCTATCAGAGATCTACTTCTTTGTGAAGGGAGGATTTATCCCATATTTTCATTTATCATAGCCATTGATGTCTTGATATCAATTTATAAGTATCACTTTATTTTATGGGGGTGGAAGGGGCAGCATAAGTGTACTGGGTATCACTGCTGGGAATGGTAGGTAATTATAGGTGTGAGAAACAGGATTTGAGAAAATGGAACAAGACAAAGGCTACATTGTAGGGGATAATCAGTAAGCATAGGAGCAGGCTTGACCCACGATAGAACCAGGAAATTAGTGATCAAGAAAGAAGTTGGGGTGTGAAAGCAAGTGAACAGTATAGAGTAGGATCATGGCCAGTTTTTCAAGATTAAAATAAATAAGGCCATATATCAGACTCGAGTAGGCAATCAACCAGATATAGCAATAGAAGCCAGGCATATTGAGTGTGATGAGAAAACCAGGAAGATAAAAGCATCACAGTGCAGACAAAGATGTCAGATTCAAAGTCTAGGCAGTCAGGGACTAAAAGACATGTAGGAGGAGAAGGAAGGAACCAGTAGAACTGACATCACCTGTGATTAAAGAACCCAGAGAATTGACAATGAAAATTCTCTTGTCCCCAGAGCTTTGATATACATCTCATTGAGGCAGGAGCCAATCCCAGAATATATTTGGGAACATGAGGATGAAATGAAGAAGTGGATATAAGATGAAAGGAAGTGAAAGCTTCCAGAGGACCCACCCAAATAACCTGGGCTACGGGAGTTAGTGTGGGCATCATAGATGAGGGGAACAACATATAACCAAAAGCAAAGTTGGGACTCTTTCATCATTTTTCTGTTGAGTAGTCCTTCATACAGCATATGTTTGTCCTAGGCAAGTGGCTCTCTCATTTCGTGGTAGGGACCATGACCAACTTTATCCTAAATAGCAATAAGTATGGAGTAAGGTTAAATAGCAACATCGTGAAACACAACAAAGCCGGTGCCCAATCTCTAAGCTGAGGCTGGCACAGTATAGCTGAATGATTTCTTAATATGTTGACTTAAGAGAAATCTCTCAGTGCAGGTTCAATGAGACCCCCTGGGATGCTCCCAATGTGAATGGGGATCACGACTTGACATAGAAGTGAAAGATTATACATCAAAAGCAGTGCTTTGATTCTTAACACAGCTTTAATTTATTTGCTGTGACTTCACACATCTGCTCCAGTCAAAATGTAATATTACGTTATACCCAAGATATTACTACCCTAATGCATTGTCTCCACATACATGGGTATCTTCATGTGTTGTCTTTTAAAGAGCCACATACCTTTTTGACTAATACAGAAAGTAGAGCAAGGGATGTGATTTTTTTTTCTCTCACAGCAACATACAAGTTATACTTTTAAAAGCTTGTACATAGGAATTTAAAACTGAAATTTTCTATAAGACTTCACTTCTCAGTCCGTGCGATGGCATATTTGTTATTTTTTACTCCTGACTCTGTACATTTGCACTAGTGTACCCTATGTCTCTCCCTCTTTATCTCTGACTCCCAGCTTCTGTGGCTACCTTTAAGATTCAGTTCGAGTCCTACTTTTGGTGGTAGCTTTTTCTGGTACCCTAATAATGCACCAGTCCTGTTCCTCTGATGCTACCTTTCATTTGTAATAAATATGTGTGTATACATACATATATACACATATGTATGTGTATATATATAAATTACTATGTATGTGTGTATACATACATATGTGTGTATGTTTATAGTGTCAGGTCCAAAGTCTAGACAAACAGTCAGGGAATAGGAGACATGCAGTAGCAAAGAAGCCAGTAGAATTGAGAGAACCCGTGATTAGGGAAGAACCCAGAGAACCAACACTGAAAACTCTCTCAGCCCCAGAGCTTTGATATACAGTATCTCATTGAGGTAGGGGCTAATCCCACAACGTATTTGGGAGCCCTGAGATGAAATGAAGAAGTGGAAAGAAGATGGAAGGAAGTGAAAGCTTTCAGAGGACCTACTCTGATAATCTGGGCTAGGGGAATTAGTGTGGGCATCATAGATGGAGGGAATAACATAGAACCAAAAGCAAACTAGAATATTTTTCACCACTTTTTATGTTGAGAAGTCCTTCATATAGTATATGTTTGCCCCAGGTAAGTGTCTTGGCTCTCTCATTTCTTGATAGGGACCACAGCCAACATACATACATATATACACATATATACACATGTATACATACACACATATACATATACATACATAGTGCTTCCACAGTTATCATCCTGGTTAGCTACCCACTTTTTGTGTGACATGATGATACATAAAGAATCTTAACAGCAACTGCAATGTTCATTCCTAAAGGAACACTAAAGTGAACTACAGATTCAGACCTGGAAGTTTCCTTAGAGATCATTTAGTTCAACTGTCTCATTTTACAGATGAGAAAAATCAGAGATGGAATGCCCAAAGTCACACAGATAGCATAGCTGAAATGGAGAATATAAGCCCAGGTCTTCATTCCAAATCCAATCCCCTTTCCACTAGACAATTTACCCAAGAAAATAATTCTACAAAAAGACATTTGGTTGTGGAAACAAGTATCTTCATATGCTCTCTATGATAATACCATTTTCTTTTTAATGTCATAGGGCAAGTTTGCCCCTTTTGGGGAGGTAATTTGGTGGTTTCATTAGGAAACAGACTTATGTAGGCCACTGCAGAGGATAAATCTTGCTTAATCCCAGCTGTTTATGAATGAAATGTGGATGACTTGAGCACAAGGTCCAATCCCAAATAACATGTAGTTCCAAGCCACGTAAATCCAGGGAGGCTGCAAATGCTGACTTTTCATGGGAACAGAGGAAATTTCAGCTTTTAGAAACTGCTTCTTATTGGTGTTCCAACCCAACACTCACTTTCCAAGATAATTTTCTTCTGGTTAGTACAAGGATTAACCTAACCAAAGGAATATAAGTTTAGATGCTGAGAACAAGAACTTTAGAGGCTGAGAACAAGCAATGCAGTATTAGGAAGCAGCCTCCTGATAGAACATCCCTGGGCTGGTGCATTCTTGTATTAGAAACTGGAAATCTTAGTGCAAAAGTAGTGTTTTTGTACCTATTATAGCTTCAGGAAAGGAATGTAGACTTGGGAAGTGAACAGCTGGTTAAGGAGATGGTCTTTGAGAATGGGATTTGGATTTCTGGACCATGGATTATGTTTTAATAAGATGATGGGCTCCTTACCAGGGATGGAGTAACCTAACAGAGGCTATAATGAATGTATTTTCCTGAAGTCTCTAGACAAAAAGACTTCATACGGGAAAAGTGGGGGGGGGGGGCGGAGAAAACTATTTACATCTACCCAACAAGCAAGGTACCATAGAGAAACAACAATGTGGGAAAGATAGAAAGAGTGACACTGAAAAGTTCAAAGGAGGCAAGGGGGTATACTATATTGAAAAAAAGATAAAATAAACAAAAAGGGGCAGGAAAATTAGAATGGCATTGCATACTCTGAAGTAATGTTAAGGCTTCCAATGGAGCATGTGGGTTAGGCATTGGTTATCTCTCACTATCAATTTGTAATCAGCCCATCTTTTGTCATTATATATTTTGTTGATTATATACTTTGCAATGTTTCTTCTGTAAAATTGTTTTTCCTAATGTGCTACAGCCAGCTCACAAGTACCATTTGCCTTTCCATTGCTCTTTGGGTGATCTTAACTTCTATTCTTTGGAGACTATAGTGTTCAAAAATTCCTAATCATATGGCATTACCAGAAGGATATTGGTGTTAAGATGGTCTTTGTTTCAGATATTATTAAGAGAACATGACAATTTTCCAAAGACCTTCTCTGCTGCTATTAAATCCTGGGCTTAGCTCATTGAAGTACCTGTCCGAGATAGGGATTCTAATAGACATGTTCTAAAGTTTGCCCAACTAACTAACTAACTAACTAACAGACTAAGATACTGCAGTATGATATGTTGTTGCAAACAGAGTCCTGGACTTAAGACCTGAGTTCAAATCCTCCTGTGGACTTTTATTGGCTCTGTGGCTTTGAGCAAATTATTTAACCTCTCTGGGGCTGAGATTCCTACTCTATAAAATGAAGAAATCTGACCTGATGACTGCTGAGGTCCTTTTCTATCCTAAATTTATTATCTTAGGAGGAGCAAAGAAGGACATAGTCCACAGTTACTATAGAACACTGTAAATGAATATTCTTTGCAAAATTTTATGTGTGTTAGGGTACAGATAGTTGGCTTATTTAAACACGGTGACTTCATATCAAATTAAGGGTCTTTGAAAATAAAATCATTTGCACATATGAATAGGGATATGTGTCTTTTTAATAGGCAATGGAATATAATCTATAGAGGGCTAGTCTTGGAATCAGAATGAGTTAAGTTCTAATCCTATTTCTGATATATACCTTTTGTGTGATCATGGAGAAGTTACTCAATATCTCAGCCCCTATAATGGTAAGTTACACATGAATGTCTGATTTATATCAATAGAGGGAGTTTCTACATTGAGGGAATCCCCTGATGAAACCACAGATTGAGACAAAAAAAAATTAAAGTCCTTAGGACCACATTCAAATACATAGAAATATGAGAACTACACACATTTATAAAATGATTCATGTATAATGCATTACATTCTAACACTCTCAGTCATATCCAGATAAAAAATATTACCATTACTTTTCTCCAGGTTATCTTTGATTTATTTTTCTTTACCTTTTTTTTACCCACTTGTCCCCATTTATTGACATCCCTTTCATCAAAAGCATACTCCAGACTAGAGAATCAAGGAACAGGGATAGGGTGGAAAAAGAGGATTTGTGGAAATCCTTCTGAGAGTCTTAGAAGAAGCACAAGAATCACAGTATTTTAGAGTCTGAAGAAACCCCAGCAGTTTTTTAATTTTAACTCCCACTATTGCATACTCAACAAATGGTGATGGAACCTTTGTTTAAAGACTTCCAATAAAGGCAAAACCAATGAGACAATTGGTTTCAATTTTGGACAGCTCTACTTATGGTGAAATTTTTCCTGATATCAACCCTAAATTTGCTTCTATGAAATTTCCACCCATTGTTCTTGGTACTGATCTCAGGGTCCAGACAGAATAAGTATAATTCTTCTTCCACATGACAGTCCTTCAAATGCATGAAATCAGATATTATGCTCCCAACCCCCACCTGCAAGTATTCCTTTATCCAGAATAAATACATTGCATTCCTCCAGTTGATTCTTACATAACCCATACTCCAGGCCTTCCAACATACTGGTTCCCCTCCTCTAAGGGCTCTCCAACTTATCAATATCATTACTAAACTTTGGCATCCAAAGCTAATTGAACACAATACTCCATTTGTGGTTTGACCAGGAAAAGTACAGAGGAATTGTTCAGGGTACTGTGGTACAGTGGAAAGTGCAGGGAATCACAGTTAGTGAATCTTAGGTCCACTGCCTGTGTGACCAGTCACTTTGACTTTCTATGACTTGATCGCCTTATCCTTGGAATTACAGGGTTGGCATTTCTAGAGTTGTATCCCAAAGAGATCATACAAGTGGGAGGAGGACCCATATGTACAAAAATATTTATAGCAGTTCTTTTTGTAGTGGCAAAGAATTAGAAATCAAGGGGATGCCCGTCAATTGGGGAATGACTAAACAAGTTGTGATATATGAATGTAATGGAATACTACTGTGCTATAAGAAATAAGGAGCAGACAGGCTTCATAATAACCTGGAGAGACATATAAACTGATGCTGAGTGAGGAGAGAGGAACCAAGAGAACTTTATACACAATTACAGACACATCATATGTGTGATGACTAACTTTATTAGACTGGGCTCCTCTCAGCAACACAAGGTTAACAGACAACTACAAAAGGCTCATGATGGAAAGGGATATCCACATCCAGAGAAAGAGCTACAGAGTCTGAATGCAGATTGAAGCAAACTACTTGCTCTCTCTCTTTTGTCCCTTCTTTCTCATTGTTAACTCCATTGGTTATAATCCTTCTTTACAATTTGACTAGTGTTTTAATGTGAAGGTATTTGTAGAACCTATATTTGATTGCATGCCACCATGAGGGGGGAGGGGAGAGGAGAGGGACAGGGAGAAAATTTGGAACTCAAGGGATTGTGGAACTGAATGTTGTAAACTAAAAGTAAATAATTTTTAAAAATAAATAAAATAAAATATATAAGATTTTGGAAAATATATAAAAAAAGAAATTACAGGGTTGGACTTGATAACCTCTAAGGTATTTTCAAACTCTAAATTGATGATGCTATGACTACCTTATTACTGGAAGCTATGCCTCTTTTTTTTTTTAAACACATGCTTTATTAACTTCTGTTTTACATCATTCATTTCCGCCAGATTTTGAGTTACAATCATTTTCCCCCCATTATTCCCCTACCCAACTTCCCAGAATAGCAGTCCCACAAGATATCGCTTTCTCCAATCTGCTCTCTCCCATACCTTCTCCCATACCCCCATCGACTTTTCCATTAGAGGAAGGTGAATCTTTGTGTCCCAATGCCTGCACATCTTATCTCCCAATTATAAGCAAAAGAGTATTAATAATAGTATTTATATATATTTGAAACATTTAATGTTAAGACCTCGAATTTCAGATCCATTTCCTTCCTCCCTTGTCACCCATTCCCTCTTGGGAGATAAGTAATTCAGTATATGTTGTACATGTCTAGCTATGCAAAACATTATCATAGTAGATATCTTGTACAAGGCTGCTTATAATTCCCTCCCACTCATCCCACCCCCCACCTGGTCCATTCCCTACATGATCCTGTCCCTCTTCTATAGTGGGTACTTCCAAGCTATGCCTCTTTTAATGTAACCCAAGATTACATTAGCTTTTTTGGTTGCTGTATTACACTATTCACATATATAGAGCTTGTGGTCCACTAAAATCCCCAGGTCTTTTTAGGTAAATTGCTATCTTGGAATGCTTCCCCCATGCTGAACTTCTGAACTTTTGATTTTTTAAAATTCAAATATAAACCTTTATATTTGTCCCTATTGGATTTCATCCGATTAGTTTTAAACCTCTCCTACAGTCTATTGAAGTCTTTTTGAATCTTAACTCTGTTATTTGTTATATTACCAACTTTGTGTTAGCTGTAAATTCAATAAACATGCTATCCATGCCTTTACTTAGTGATTTAAAAAAATTTTAAATAGCACAAAACCAAACACAGATTCCTGAGATACTTCACTGGAGATCTTCTACTAAGCTAATCTGACTATTAGCAATTACTTTTTGAATGTGGCCAATCAACCAGTCCCTAATTCATATAACTCAATTATCATGTGACCATATATCTCCATTTGCCCATAACAGAATGGGATATTTTATAAAATGCTTTGTAAAAATCCATGTAAACTATATTTACAGCATTCTCCTGAGTTAATACTTCAGTAATCCTGTCAAAAATGAAAATAAGGTTAGTCTGGCATGATCTGTTTTTGATGAAATCATTCTATCTCTTTGTGATCATTATTTCCTCTTCACCAATACATTTGATATCCTAAAGTGAGAATAAAAATAAATCAAGTCCCTCAATAGTCATCAGGAGCAGAGTTTTATTAAAGCCCCATTTTGTCAGAGACAAAGGAAATAAAAGATCAGTGAAGGATATTCACTCTACCTTCATAATCATCAATTGATGTTTCATTTACATCTTGATTTTCTACTATATTTTCTTATGTGAACTGCTGTAGAAGTGCTCTTATGGCATCAAATGTTAAGCAGCAATAGTAGTTACCTCTGGGGAGGACAGAAAAAATGAAGCTCCTTAGGTTTTGAAATTATTTTTTCCTTTACCTAAAGAAGACATTTATAAATAAAATCACTTCCTCTATTAAGAGTTTATACTTCAGAATTGTCATTATCTCAAAAGTCTGGGATTTTTATCTAAAACAAGACTCTGCTGCAACTAAAGGACTAATTGGAATGCTTTCTTCTGTGTGTGGTTTAAGCCACACATGTATGTGATCTCCTCCCATGTAGATAGAAAGAATTCTAAGAGTATTATACTTCCAAGAAGAAATGCTGACACATTCACAACTCTTCTTTTAGAGCAGGGACACTAAGCATTTTCTTTTCTTATGTTGGTGGAAAATAGTCCCAAACTTTGAAAACTACCAGTGTCTTCAAATTTCTAGCCTTAAGTTAATGAGCATCTTGGTGTGAAAGAATTCCTAGCCATTAAATGAACATTTTGCTCAGGCAGATCTGGCAACCCAAAGCAGACAGGGACTCAGAAATTGAGCTGGGCTTATTTGGGAAAGGCGGTGGGTGTGTAAAAAGAGAAAGAAGGACGTAGGAGTAATGCTAAACGTCCAGTTTAGACAATGTTTGTGCCTATTCCCTGTCCAAATTAGGAGGGTGGTTATGCACAATCTCTTTGGAGTGGTCCTATTCCTTAGCTCTCCTATTAACATAAATAAGAGGGTGTTCATATACAATCGCTGCACTGTATATACATTAATACCCACTAAAGATAGACATATGCATATACGTAAGTGGACACATACTTCTCTCGACATAGACATACACACGGGTACGTTCACAGGTATGTTCCCAGTTCACCAAAAGGTATTTACACCTATATATCGACAAATCTCCACAGGCCCACGGAGCCCCTTAATTCCAGCCCTACTCACAGACAGTGATTACTGCATTCTCGCAGAGTTTTTAAATCAGTCCCATTTTGGAGTTTTTCGAGGGGAAATCCCAACTCTGAGCCCACCGTGAGTACACTAGATAAAAGAAAAATGGGGCTAAATACTAGGATGACTCAGAAGAAAAGACACAGCTGCCCTCATCCCTTCACTCGTGGCCCCAATCTCCTCACCTCCCATTCCCATCTTCTCCCAGGCTACGGGCGTAGTCTGGCGGGCAGGTGAGTTCCCGGTGCTACCTGGGCGCTGGGCTTGCGGGGAGGGAATGCTTTGAGTTGCTTAGCAGGAAGGAAGCTGGAGCTGGCCAGTTAGGGAAGCTGCGATGGTTCCTCT
This sequence comes from Gymnobelideus leadbeateri, assembly GCA_011680675.1. NCBI lineage: Eukaryota > Metazoa > Chordata > Mammalia > Diprotodontia > Petauridae > Gymnobelideus > Gymnobelideus leadbeateri. The sequence continues at coordinate 103,480 of WOXC01003815.1, forward strand.
TGGAGCCTTCCCTACTCCCTCCCCCTCCCCCAATTGGGAGACCCAGGACTCACCCTCATCCCTCCCTCCCTCGCTCCTCCTCCCTTTCCACGACAGGTCCCCAGCCCCTCCGGCCTGGGCGCACAGCTACAACACGCCGGCGCTCACTCCCCTCCACCAACCTGGAGTGACGCAAGCAGAGACTACTTAAGGGAGGATTAGAGGCGGCAAGACGCGGATTCCCAGTCTGCTCTTCTCTGTGCACTCAGGGTCGCGATCCCGGCCCGGCCTCTGAGGCGGGAAGTAAGACAACAGCCAACACTCTTTGAGGCTGCAAGATAGGGGCGGGCTGCCCCGGGACAGAGACGAGGCAGGGACCTCGGCTCCCCCACAACCTACCCGACTGGGAAATAGGAGCAATAGATCTCTTTCCAGCTAGCAGCAGCCTAGTGACCAGTACATTCTCCCAGTCACCCCCACCCCCTGCCTGGACAGAAGCCACACAGGGAATCTTCCCCAGGCTGGACAGCAACTGACCGGTTGGTGCCCTAGTGCCTGGACAGCACCAGCTGCTACCCCACGTCTCTGGACTTGCTTGGATTTTCCCCCCTCTCTTTTAAGTGGAAAAAAAAAAGAAAGAAAGAAAGAAAAAAAGGGAGGGAGGGGGAAGAGTAGTGTATTAGGTTTATTTTGCTTTTATTTTTGGTCTTTAGCCCCCTGTTGTCGGGTGGTGACTGGGGAGGGGGCCAGGAGCAGGGACGTGCCCAGCGCTGCCCAGTCTTTGTCTGCTGCCTCCGAATGCACAGCGATGGGGGAATGGACCATCTTAGAGAGGCTGCTGGAAGCCGCCGTACAGCAACATTCCACTATGATTGGGAGGTAAGGGAGCCAAGCCGCGCTGGACTAGAGCCTGACAACGTCTACCCCTTTCCATGGCCCCTTTTCCTCACCGATTCGAGTCCTCTTTCGCGCCCCTTTCCCTCCCCCGTCTTTCCCTCCCTCCTGCCTGGGCCCCTGGGTTCTGGATATGGTGGGACCATCCCAAGCCCAGAGCTGCCCTCTCTCTTCCAGCTATTTCCTTCTCTCCCCGGGATCTTCCCGAAAGTTGGTCCCTTGCTGGGAGACCCTTTCCATGGGGTAACTTCCCCCATCGGAACCGGAACTCTGGGCACGGGTTGTTGGGTCCCCTAGTGCTCCGAGTCAGAGCTGATCTCCCTTCTGTTTCCTAAATAGAAGCTGGAAGGGAGTATGGTGTTTGGAGAGAGAAGGGCGAAGAGGGAGATGGAGTCATCCTTTGAGGCTGAAGCGTCTTTCCTCGATTTATTCAAGAAAGCTTATAGTGTGAGAAACACACACATACACCAGGATTATTTTTGTGTGTTTATACATATAAATAGACTATTTTAAATACAACATTAGGGACAATATTTACATAGAGAATGAACATTTATAGAGTCCATTCACACGATCCATATCCCTAGTTTGCATTTGATGTAGTGGTGTGTCTATGCCATATACATAATGAATATATGTGTTATGTAGAGATGCATTATGTATAGATATGTCGGAATCTTTTGCATATACACACGTCTCCATATATATTATATATATGTATCTATATATATTATATATATATGTATATATGTATATATATATATATACATAAAGAGGCATACGTGGGGCCTCTGAAACAGAGGTGTACAAATCCCAGATGATCAGAAAGCTGAAAGCTTCATTGCTCTCAGATTCTTAGTTCAGGACCACTGAATGGTGGACAGCTCCCCAGCCAAAGCACTAGGGAAACACCAGGGATGGGATGGGAGGAGCAGGGGATCCCTAAGCCAGCAGCAGGCCACTGAGTGACTCTCAGCCCATGACATTCTTTCTTTCTCCCTCCCTCCTTCCCTTTCCAGGATCCTGCTGACAGTGGTGGTGATCTTCCGGATCCTTATCGTGGCCATAGTGGGTGAGACAGTGTATGATGATGAGCAGACCATGTTTGTGTGTAATACCCTGCAGCCAGGCTGCAACCAAGCCTGCTATGACCGAGCCTTCCCCATCTCTCATATCCGCTACTGGGTCTTCCAGATCATCATGGTGTGCACCCCTAGCCTCTGCTTCATCACCTACTCAGTGCACCAGTCTGCCAAACAGAGGGAACGCCGTTATTCTACTGTCTTCCTTGCCCTGGACAGGGACCCTCCTGAGTCTATTGGGGGTCCTGGAGGAGCTGGGGGTGGGGGCAGTGGTGGGGGCAAACGGGAAGACAATAAGAAGCTGCAAAATGCCATTGTAAACGGAGTACTACAGAATACAGAGAATACTAGCAAGGAAAATGAGCCAGACTGTCTTGAGGTTAAGGAGTTGGCCCCACACCCATCAGGGCTGCGAACAGCAGCACGCTCCAAGCTCCGTCGGCAAGAGGGCATCTCCCGCTTCTACATTATCCAGGTGGTTTTCCGTAATGCCCTAGAAATTGGGTTCCTGGTAGGCCAATATTTCCTTTATGGCTTCAGTGTCCCTGGACTGTATGAGTGTGACCGCTACCCCTGTATCAAGGAGGTAGAATGCTATGTTTCCCGGCCCACAGAGAAGACAGTCTTCCTTGTGTTCATGTTTGCTGTGAGTGGCATCTGTGTTGTCCTCAATCTGGCTGAACTCAACCACCTGGGCTGGCGCAAGATTAAGCTGGCTGTTCGTGGTGCACAGGCCAAGAGGAAGTCAGTCTATGAGATCCGCAACAAGGACCTGCCTCGGGTCAGTGTTCCCAATTTTGGCAGGACTCAATCGAGTGACTCTGCCTATGTGTGAATGGATAGATGGGGCAGGGAGGACTTGGGGAGACAGCAAGTAGCTTCTCTCTCTCCATCCAAAAATGGGATAGGGCTGGTTCCAGAGAAACTTTTAGACAATGATCTCAAGAAGGGGAAAATAAGCCCAATCCAATAGAAACATGGGCAAATGCTACACCATTGAACCTATAGAGTCAACTGGCAAAGAAAAGGCTTCATGTGGAAATGGGCCCTCTTTACCCCATGGGCTGGTATGACCTGACTAGTAATGGACACAAACGGTTGCTAGTTAGGATCACATTGAGATATGGCTGGGCCCAGGACACTGGAGAATGGTGGGAGTGAAATACTTCCTTGGTATAAAAATTGTGATCGACCTCCTCATTTTATCCCCTCTTCCTGGAAAACAGGACAGGCATCTCTGAAGTGCTCCTCTTCTTCTCCACCAGCAAGCCCCTCCCCAACACCCTGGGACAGCTTGCCAGCTTTTTCTATGTATGACCTTCCAGCATACCTACCATGGCTTTCTTACCAGTCAACCAGAGGGAATTGTTTGGGGTATGCTGTTAGGACTGGCTATTGAAGAGGTTTGCATTTGAGCCCAGACTGAATGGTCCCTACTTATGATGAAAACCTGTAGAATGTCTCAGATTTCCAATTTTCTAACTCAAACTGCACTGGTGCTGTTTATTAGGGGAAAGGGGTGGGTGGGAAGGGTATTGTAATATGCAAATACAAAAATACTTATATGAGGGTTGTTGCACTGTTTGGAATTGACTCATGAGCCCCAGGACAACTCTTCTGCCTAGCTCATGAATTTTTGAGAGTGTCCTTTTTTTTTTTTTTAAATTTTGGAAGTCTATCAGAGCCACAGAGTTTGTAACTTGGTGTATCTCACTTGCTATTTTCTAATGTAGTTCTCTTGCACAGCACTACAGTGCTTGATTTTTGCCATGTTTTGGATTTGCCTGTGCGCTCACACCAGAGACCTTAATTATCCCATGTGAATTCTGGATTCATCAACTTTGTCAATTCTTTACAAAGACACACACACACACACACACACACACACACACAATAGCACTAGCACTGGCCTAAGTAACCTGGAACTAAATACTCTCCAGCTAACTTATGTATTTACTGATGTTTATTTGAGACATATACCAAAGGCTCAAGTCATTGCTTTGGACTGTGAATAAATATTACCTTCTCTCTGCTCTTATTAATTTAAGTGCCATATAATAACCTTGAATATTTCACTATGTATTTAATCAAAGAGTTGGCCAGGGGTACCACTTGGAGTAATATGTTTTTATGAAACCCTTCATTTCCTTTCCATTATGACCCTTGACTTAGATATGACAGTGGTGTAACATATAACAGTGATCCATCTCAAATAAAGGACTTGCCTTTTTTTTGTAAAAATAGAACTTTCTGAGCTTTCTTTCTCCTTTGCTGGGCCCTCTTTTATTTATAGAAACCTTGAAATTTTTATATTTAGCAGAGAACTGGGAAGAGAGGACAGCTTAATCAACTTTATTTGATGATGACTCCAAATCCCAAGCCATCACTCAAACATGAGTAATGTTTCAGAGACCAGTGTATTTTGTGACATTAGGGGTGGGGGTTAGCAGTGGGGTCTTATAATTGTGAGTGACCTTATGTTTAACCTCTCATTTTGCTTTTCCATCTGGATGCTCTCTGAGTATCTGACAAAACTCCTAATGTATGTGCCAGTAACATATCACGAGTCAGCTGGCAGGAATTGGTTCAAAGAGTTGAATGGTCTCTGCTTCCATCACTTTAACCCTGTTGTAACTGCCCTGTGGAGCAGACACAGTAGACCTCATGATCTTTTCTTCCAGGCCCCACATTCCCAACTTGAGTCTTTCCTGGAAGACAAAGAAAACCTCATCTGCCTTTTAATCCTTTATTTTATGTTAGGATATTTCAGAAGGGAATATTTCTTTGCCATTGGAAAATATCCCACATTTTAGAGCTTTCCATGTTCTTGTCAGTGATAGCATTCTTCACTAGTGTATGATATCAGGTTCAGTGGACTTGGCAGGGTATTGAAATAAGTTCCAGATTCAAAGTTAAAAAACTTGGTTTGAGTCTTAGCTCCACAATTCATTGGCCAAGTCATAACCTCTTTGGGTCTGTTTATTTATGTATATATAAAATACACGCATTTATATATAATATATCATAATATATAATATAATAGATATAATATGCTACCCAACTCCCAGGCTCTTATGAGTATCAAATCACGTAATATATACAAAGGTCCTTTGCAATTATAAAGTGCTAAAAATTTGTGAGTTATTATTATTATTTGTTTAAAATTTGGTTTGGTCATTCATTGCAAAGATCCCATGGAATTTCTTAGATGATTGTTATAAAATACACAAGAATCTTATTTCATCCTTAATTCATAGAACATGATATTTTTTAGAAAAAAAATGTGAATGGTCTCACATACAGGCCTTCATCTTTAATATAAATATGCTTCCCAAGAATACTATTCCTTGGAGAAAGTAATTCTCTATTTTTCATTTTGTAAACTTGAAAGTAAAAAAAATGTTTTAAAACACCTCTGAGAGATGGAGAAAGAGTGTTGCTTGATAGCACTAAGCATATGGTTGAGTGTGAAAGACATGGGAGTGTAGAAAACAAGGGCTGTTGCGTTTATGCCCCAATATCATATGAATTTTCATATATTCTGGGAAAATTGAATTCCACACTAGTTTTCTGATACCTAATTTATTTTAGGTAGGCACTTCCAAGTGTCCATACATTGATCTTAAAGGAGAAGAACCTTGTACCATTATCTCAACATGTGTAAACACCTACCACAATTTGTGAAACATTAGTCATTGTCTCTTTTGTTTATTTTTTAAAATTATTTATTTTGCTTTATTTTGGAGGGGGGACGGTAGGGCAATTTGGGTTAAGTGACTTGCCCAAGGTCACTCGGCTAGTAAGTGTTAAATATTTGAGGCCAGATTTGAACTGAGGTCCTCCTGACTCCAGGGCCGGTGCTTTATTTACTGCATCACCTAGCTGCCCCTTTTGTTTTATTTTTAAGAAGGTAAGCCTGCTAGTAGGTTAAAGGAAGATGTGATCAGTTGGGCCCATTAGAATGGGGTGAGTTGAGGAAGTGTTTTCATATGAGTTCTTAAGTTTAAGGTTTTTATCCCCATTGATCCTTTTTGAAAGAAAGGACTTTCTCAACATTTTTCTGACCATCCTCTTCAAAATTCCTTTCCATCCTCCTTCTGATTCAGTTCATATAATTCAATTCACTAGAACAAACTTTTTTTTAAGTAACTGCTATGTGCACAACACTGTACTAGGCACTGGTAACACAAAGACAAAATGAAAATAGTTCCTGCTTTTGAGGAATTTACCTTCTTCTAGAAGAATATAATACATAGGTAGAAAAGTAAATAATAGATCATTTGAGAAGGGAGAGAGATCACTGACAGGCTTCCTATAGAAGGATTCTAAGACACAAAGGTAAGGAGGAACTGAGTTCTAAGGATGGGGAACAGCCTGGACAAAGATATAGAGGTGGGAGATGTCTGGGGGACCAGCAAGTAGGCCCACTAGGCTGGAATAGCATGTATAATATATAATATAGAGGGGGTGATGCAAAATGTCAGGAAAGGTAGCTTTTCCAATGCTATGCAGAAGTGACATTGTTCTCATTCTCGTTATGTGTAAAGATTCAAGTTCAAGAACAGGCTAAAGGAACTTGAATTATTAGGTCCCAAGATGGGAAAGTGGAGAGAGTTTACTTGATAACATTCTGTAAGCTTATAATTGAATATTTCGAAATATTCATGATTTTGCCAGTTTTCGTACTCTCCCTCCACTGATATGCATTGTAAATTGTTTCTATACCTTAGCAGCCAGTATCATGATTTGATAGGATGGCAGAAGGGCATGGGAAATCATCACCTGATAATTAGTCTTCTGGTGATGACCATTTCCAAACTTAACTAGGCATGACCTTAGATGATAACATACAGTCAGTCTCTGGTTCCATTTGAATCTTTACTGACCTTATTAGGATTTGCCAAAGCTTATGGTTCATTGGCATAGCCCGGGAACATAAACCCAGGGTCTCTTCTGTACCATGGTGAATTATCAAAGTAGGATTATAGTAGAGATTTAGACCTATGAAGGGTTAAATAATAATAATTATAGCAGCTGGCATTTATATAGTGCTTTATTTTTGCAGAGTGTTTTACATTATGTTACCTCATCTGATCCCACAACAATCTGGTGAGGTCCTTACTATTATTATCCATAGCCTAGTTGTGCGACCCTGGGCAAGTCATTTAACTTCTGTCCACCTCAATTTCCTCAACTGTAAAATGGGGATCATAACAACACCTACCTCCAAAGGTTGCTATGAGGATCAAATGAGATAGCATTTATAGGAGAATTTATATTATTTTATTTATTTATTTTAATTAATTAATTAGTATTATTTTATAATATAAATTATAATATTTATAGCTCAGTGCCTGGCACATAGTAGATGCTTAATAAATGATTATTCCCTTGAAAATACTTATTCCTTTTAAAAACTTTTATTTATTTGATTCTAAACTTAAGAAATAAAATAAGCATTTCCATAACATTATAGAATAGGAAAAAGTTGATTGTGCATGAAGCTACAAATCTATTACGTCCAACTTGCGATTCCTTTTAAATATAGGATAAAGTTACCATGTAACTTTCTTTTTTTCTTCCTTCCCTCCCCCATTCTAGAGGTGACTATCATTAGGCACAAATATGTATGTATATCTGTACATATGTACATTTATATGTAAAATGATTCTATACATACTTCTATTTTTCAGTTCTTTCTCTGGATGCAGATAGTATCTTTTTTTCTTTGTAATTAATCTGGGTATTTGTAATAGTCAAAATGACTTAATCACTCAAAGTTGTTCTTAAAGCAACATTGTTGTTACTATATAATGAAAATGAAGCTGAGAGGTTAAGTGACTTACCCAGAGTCACATGGCTAACGAGGTTCTGAGGTGGGATTCAAAATCAGGGCTTTTTGTTCAATTCATTGCATCATCTAGCTCCCAAAGAGGGTGAGAAGAGATAGTTTATATTTCTAGAAGGCAAATAAAATGGGTTTTAGATAGGGTGGGAGGAATTTAGGGAAGATATTAGAAAAGATTTTCCAGCTATAAGGATGTAGAGTTACAAAAAGAAATTCAAGGAAAGTTGTAGATTTTCTTTATCTGGGAATTGTACAGCCAAAAAAAGGTGGGGAAGGGAATGAGGACCTTTTTAGGGGAGTTTTAAACTCCTTAGAGGCACGAGTTAGATTAGATAACTTCTCAAAATCCAGTAAAGTCTGTTTATTCTGTGGTACATTGGCACCTTCCCATGACAATGTGCTTGGGGTCTCTGATGGCATATTGTACTTTGTATACTGATTATAGGTTCATAGATTTTGAGTTGTAGTACTGTAGAAAGGAAGTAGTACTTAGGGATTTAGTCACTATACTCCAAGCACCAAAGCGTTCCTTGATTCCAAATAAAGTTTGGCAAATGCAACATCAATCAATTGCATGACGATCAATCAACCCTTCAACAAGTTTATATATTAAATGCCTACCATGTGCCAGCTACTGCAAAAGACAATGGGGATAAAAAAAAGATGAGGGGGATAAAAAGAAACAGCCCCTGCTCTCAAGTAGTTTGTCTTCTATCATAGGGAACAACATAAACACATGTAAGTTTATACTTAATAAATAATATATACAAGGCAGCAAAATACATGGTCTTACGGAGGGGAAGCACTAAGGTAAAGAAGCTTTACTGTATGAATCTGGGTTAAAGTCCCCAGAGAAAGTCTTGAACAGATTCCTAGGAAATAATTAGGTTGTTTTTGATTTGTGTTGCTCTTTACTAAGTCCATTGCATATCTTTAGAAGATAAGTTCTGAACCTTTTTATTTTTGGTCATGGCCCTATTTGGTAGCTCATTGACATTTTCGCAGAATAATGGTTTTTAATATGTAAAATAAATACATAGAATTACAAAGGAAACCACTGATATTGAAATATAGTTATCATTTTTTTAAAAAAGTTCACAAACTTCAAATTAAGAACTCTGGGTTTAGAGGAATATTTATTAAAAGTGGTTATGACTTCCTGCATTATGCTTTTCCAATATATATACAAGGAACTCCCTTGGATTGTCCTTAAAAAGAATATGTTTTTCCTATGAAGAATGTAACTTCTTATTCTAGGAGTGGTGAACCTGCAGCCTCAAGGCCACATGTGACCCTCTGGGTCCTCAAGTGCAGCCCTTTGACTGAATCCAAACTTTGCAGAACAAATCCCCTTAATTTAAGGATTTGTTCTGTCAAACTTAGACTCAGTCAAAAGACTGCACAAGGACCCAGAAGGTCACATGTGGCCTTAAGGCCACAGGTTTCCCACCCCTGAGTCTTATTCTATCAAATATAAGAGGTCTGTAATAAAGAAAAGTAAGGAACTCATTGATAAAGGGCATGGGGGAGATGCTACAGAAGAAAAGCATCTCTGTTATTTGTACATATTTGAGAATATAAGGGTGGGACTGGCTAAATCTAGCCCTTGTGAGTATGAACAGGGTGCTTTGACAGAAGCGGTCAGTCCTCACATGAATTTCAGAGCATGAGCAGCTAGGACTTTTTCCAATCTGCTAATCATGTGATGAAGAAAAAAATGGCTTTTGATTGGTTACTGAGACAGAACAGGATTTGAACCCAAAAGGACCAACCCTTCAAAGCTCATAAAGTCATGGTCAAGTTTGCTGCATCTCTAATACTCTTTCACCTAAAGTCACTCGCTGGATGTTTCATGCCAGCTCTGGGTGAAAGAGGGCCCTGGACAACTTCCCTACCTAGTGACTCCAGGGGGTTTCTTTTTCTGATTTCAGTGTACATCTTGGTCTAGCTCAGTAGCTAATCAAAAGTCAGTTTCTTTGCCACATGGTTACCAGATGGGAAATAGCTATAGCTTCACACACTCATAAGTGCTAGGCTTGGTCATTCCCCGTCCCCCTTACATATGGAAATGTTGTGATCTTGAGTACTAAAGTCTATGGCAATGGAGTACAACCTACAAAAATAGACAGACTTCCATGGCTGTCCTCCATCCACCAGTTCCATCCAATAGAATATGTATTCCTTTTCCTAAGGACCAACCTGGTTCAGTCTAAGCAGGTTCATCAACAGAAAACTGGTCACTAGGTGATGACATTTCATGAAGATCATCTACTAAGGCATGAGGGGATTGTTATCTGTGTCAGTGGAGAAACTACACCAATGAAACTGTAGATTTTTTAAAAAGTACTTCAGTACTTATTAAATGTAGGTCATATTTCTGTCCCCCCTCCTTTAAAAAAAATAGCAATAGAATTTTAGTGACATATTGGACATTCTTATGATAACTTTTATTATGACTTTTCTCTCTGTCAATATCAGCCCATCTTTGAATAAGCTCTCCTATGTGTGGAATGGGATCTAATATTGCCACCATTGTTGCTACTACCACCATGACTTCTATTATTATGCCTTCTACTAAGTAATTCCATTTGTGTAACTTTAATAAGTCACTTATAATCCCTGGTTTTCTCACCTATTAAATAAGGTGTTTGGACTTGGTAGCCTTTGAGGTCTCTTTTAGCTGAAAACATATGATCCTCTGAAATCACTTAACCTCTTTGGATCTCAGTTTCTTCATCTGTAAAGTGAGAGGCTTTCTGTAATCCTCCTCCTACTTCCAAAAAACACAAGGGATGGGGGCAGCTAGGTGGCGCAGTGAGTAGAGCATCGGCCCTGGAGTCAGAAGGACCTGAGTTCGGATCCGACCTCAGACACTTAATGCACACACAAATAAAAAACCTAGCCGTGTGACCTTGGGCAAGTTACTTAACCCCAATTGCCCTCCAAAAAGCAAAAAAACAAAAAACAAAAAAAAAAAACACAAGGCATGTGGAAATTAATCTGGAAGGAATGATTAGATTCACCTATAAAGAACAACAGGATTATCCAAAATAACTAAAGATCTCATGAAATGGTTCACCTGGGAAAGAAGCCCATGAAAGTAGAGCTTAAACAGCTTATGTTGGTTTTTTTCCCATTTTAATTTATGAAATAAAACAAGTGTTTTCATATATAGTAGAATAAAAAAGGTGATTGCACATGAAACTACAAATCTGCTATGTACAACACGCTATTCCTTTTAAATACATAAGAAAGTTATTATGTAAATATCTTTTTTCTCCCCATCCTAGAGATGATTACCATTAGACATATATGTGTATATATGTATAGAGACATAAATGTGTGTGTGTGTGTGTGTGTGTGTGTGTGTGTGTGTGTGTAATCATTCTATGCTTACTTCTATTTATCACTTCTTTCTCTGGATGCAGACAGCATCTTCCTTCATATGTCCTTTATAGTTAATTTGGGTATTTATAATAGTCAGAATGATTTATTCACACAAGGTTGCTCTTTGAATGTTCTCTTGGTTCTACTCATTTCACTCTTCATTATTTCATGCAAATAATCTATCCATGTTTTTCTAAAACCAATGAGCTCATCATTTCTTATAACACAGTAGTATTCCATCACAACCAGAAGACGAATTCCCTTTATGCCCCAGAGAGAAGTATGATAGCCATCTACTAAGCGTTGGAGAGTTTCTGATCCTTGTCAGTGGTGGGACCACACCAACACAACTGTGGACTAAAAAAGCTTTATTCTTGATAAGAGAGAGCCTTAATTTACTGGTCCAACACTAGAAGGAAGAATAATCAGGCCGATTTGCTAAATGTATCATAATTGTTGAAAAAGATGGCAACAGTATATTCTTTTATTTCTTTCCTTTGCAATATGATTTATTGTCCACTGAAATGTTATCTCTCTTGCCAGATAGTATGATAAAGCAGAGAATAGAGCTCTGTACTTGGAGTCAGCCTGTTCTGGGTTGCAGAGAGGCACATTTAGGCTCAATGCAAGGAAAACTTTCCTAACAATTAGCATGACTCATAAGTGGAATGGATTGCCTTCAGAGGTAGTTACTCTTTGGGAATTCCCCCTGTGTGGAGGTGTTCAGTTGAAGGTCAGGTGATGCTGCAGAGAAGATGGCTATTCAGACATAGTTTGGGCTAGCAAGGTGGTCTCTGTGGTCCCTTTCAATCCTGTTATTTGGTGGTTCTGTTTTGGTTTTGCCAGTTAATAGCTGTAGTCATTTAATCTTTCTGAGCCTCATTTTCCTCATTTCTATAATGGGAATAAATAATGCTTATTCTGGTTATTGTAAAGGATTTGTTGTAATGTGTGTTCAAATGAGACAATGTAAGTAAAGCATTTTGGAGCCATAAATACCATTGAAATGTCAGTTATTATTGCATTTTCCCTTGATTAATTTCCTATTTTCACATCACAAACCTTTTCCAACTATGTTAATTTGGGAGGAAATAAGTCAACATTTATTAAGTATCTATTCAACAACTAATCCAACATTTATTAAGTATCTATTATGTGACAGGCACACTGAGCTACAAAAGCAAATAGAGAAAAGTCCATACCTTCAAGGAGCCTATATTCTGTGGGTAGTGGAATCACTATGCACACAAATAAGAAAATATTAAGTATATACAAAGTGATTTGAAACAATTTTGAGTAGCAAAGATAGGAGATTGGGAGGTAGGTGGGAATCAAGAATCAACTCATGTAGGAGATGGCAGCTGAGTAGTACTTTGAAGGAAAGCAAGAAAACTTCAGAATAATGTTTTTTAACCTCTGACATCTTTGGTCTAAATGTAATCATGATGGGGTGGCTAGGTGGCGCAGTGAATAGAGCACCGGCCCTGAAGTCAGGAGGACCTGGGTTCAGATCTGGCCTCAGACACAACACAAAAAATATCCCCGGGACCTTGCATAAGTCACTTAACCCCAATTGCCCTCCAAAAAAAAAGGCAAAAAAAATAACTATAACCATGATTTTAATGTAATCAACAAGGAATTAAGCACCTACTATGTGCCAAGAACTATAGTTTATGACTAAGTATGCATCTTTTAAAATAATAAGGGGATAAAATAGAATTATTACCTTAAGTTCTTCCCCTTCTAAGTCTCTGCCTTAAAAACAAAACAAAAAACCAACAACACATTCATAATTGTATAGCACTTTAAGGTGTCATTACTTAGTCCTGTCTGTCTTATCTGACTCTTTGTGACCCCATTTGGAGTTTTCCTGGCAAATACACTGGAGTCATTTGCCATTTCCTTCTCCAGTTTATTTTATAGGCAAGGAAATTGAAGCAAACAAAGTTAACTGACTTGCCCAGGATCACACAGCTAGTAAGTGTCTGGAACCATATTTAAACTGAAGAAGATAAATCTTCCTGATTCTGGTGCTCTATCCACTGTGGCACTAGTTGCCCTCTTGAAGGTGTACAAAGTGCCTTTGTTACACCAACCTAATGAAGTCAACAGATGTATACCTCATGTATGAACCATATTGATTTGGCAGGAGACAGAATTGGCTATTTTAGAGGTTGATTGGGAGTGAACAATTGCTGAAGCAACGTCTGCTTGAATTAAACCTGTGCATAATTTGAATTACTCCCTTTACTAGTTTAGGAGTCATCTGGGTGATGTGATAAACATTGGCCTAGATTTAAATCTTTGGGAATATGTTAGCGCTGGAAGAAAAAGAAATCATGGACTGCCATGTTGGATCAGACCCATGGGCAATGGATTTCTGCCAGTGACACCAGACAGTCTCTAATGTCAACTTCTAATAATTGAAGGTCATATTGATATAGCACTTTTTTCAGTCTGGACCTGTGATTTCATTGGTAGAGGGGACTGCTATTGAAATGGTTTCCTCTATAAAAATAGCTAACATTTATACAGTTCTTTAAGGTTTGTAAAACCCTTTACACATGTTATTTCAGTTGATTCTTACAGCCCTGTGAGGTAGGTGCTATTATTATCCCCATTTTATAGATAGGCAAACAGAAACTGAGAGAGATTAAGTGATCTGCCCTGAGTCAGACATCTAGAAAGCATTTGAGGGGGAATTCAAACTCAGATCTCCCTGATGTTCTAAGTTCAGTGTTGTAACCACTGTACTATCTAGCTGCTCTATCAGTCACAGGTTGGCAACAGCCCTGCAATTTATAATCTTAGATAGCTGACTGATGCATTGAGAGGCTGTTATGCAAGGTCACATACTACCTCAAGGAGCTTATGTTATTATATTACATTATTATATAGCCAGTATGTGTCAAGTCAAGAGATAAGGTTTGGACTCAGGGGTTCCTAACTATTGTGCCAGTTTTCTCTTCCAAGAATCCATTCTGCCTCTCATAGGTAGCACTTTACTGCTGAAAAATTTCTTTCTTCATAACAATCTTGTGAAGTGGGAAATGCATTAAGAAAAAAAAAACACAGACCTGTGATTTCATTAGTACAAAGAGTTCTGTTAGGATCTCATTGTAACAAAACATACCCTGAACGTTGCCTAAAATTTATACTCTTAGAAAGTTGCTTGGGGTGCCGAGAGGTTAAGTGACTTGCCTGGAGTAACATAATCAAGACTTGAACCCAGGTCTAAATGACTGAGAGGCCAGCTCCAGGCTACATTGCTCTTCACCTTTAACAGATGAGAAATCTGAGGTTTTAAGAGACTTAGTGTTAGCAAATGACAGTCATGGCTCAAACAAACCCAGGTCTTTTGGGGTGAGTTCCATGTTCATCTTAGTATGTGAGGGAGCCTCTCTGTCATGAGTGCGTTTACCCAAACCTTTCCTAGAGCAATCTGGGAAATCACCTGCCTCCCTCACCTCTTGGCAAGGACAATCCCCATAAGACTAAAATCTCAATATCGAAGGAGAGTTTGGTTATCAGCTTTCCTTCTGTCACTAGCTTATCATTCCCCCCTCCCTCCCCCCCTTTTTTTTAAAGATCAGCTTTAGTCTCTGGGCAGGTCTATAAGCAAAGTCCTTTTGATATGTCCATTTGCAAAAAAATGGAGCACGTTTCACGCTGCCAACGTGTGAGCCCATGCCTGTAGCAGGCACTCTCCTGGCAGTGGTTGAGGCTCCCCTTTGCTCCTTCTCAGGGTGAGTTCTGCTTTAGGAGATACATTTCAATCTGAACAGCAAGGGATTGGGACAGATATCCAGAGTGATGGCTAGGGATTTGGCAGTGTGACTCCTATGAACATTAATGGGAGTTAGGCAGCTAAATCCAGAGTGCGGAGTGGAACACTCTCGTTCATTCACCAAGATGACCTTCCTGCTGTAAATTGATACAATATTTCAGAACCACTTAGAACCGATTAAGCTTTGCAGCTTCTCTCTCATTTCCTAAAAAGGAGATCTTGCTGAGAATTGCTTCTGTGTACACTGAAACGTCTGTGTTTGTGGGCATTGCTGGTCAAGTAGGAGCATATGGACAGCTAAATATAGACTGTTTTTAATTGAAAACAAGTCAATTCTGAAACCTCTGATATGTCTGATCAGAGGAGCTTCCTCTGATCTACCTATTCTGAAGGTGGGAATTAAAACTTCTATAAATGTCTATCTGTAATCTTCTTGTTCACCCTTCTCACTTTCAAATTCTTCCTATTCTTCCTATCTAGTAAAAAAGATTTTTAAAAATCATTACATAAATCTGAATGTGTTTGTTCATTCTAAGCATAAAGGGAGTTTTACCAGGTGGATTCTTAGGAAACCAGGAATGGGTGTGTCTAAACCTGAAATTACATAGTATAAGTAATATTAGAGTTAGAAGGAAATTTAGACATTATATAGTCCGACTCTCTCATTTTACAGATGAGGAGACTGATTCCAAAAGAAGGGATGGGGTTTGCCTTAGTCACACGACTAGTCCTTTGCATACATTCCCCTTCTCTCCACTCATGCAGCCACCACTATAGTTCAAGTCCTTATCCTTATCATCTCTGGACTATTGCAATAAACCTAATTGACGTTCCTATATCTAGTCTTAGTCTCTCTACTATCTGATCCATCCTCTACCTAGCAGCTGAAGTGATTTTCTTAAAATGCAGATCTATGTAATCCTCCTCTTCTCCTCCCATTCAATCAACTCCAATTGCTCCCTATTACCCCCACGTCCTCTGTTTGGTATTTAAAGTTCTTAACAACCTAGCCACAACCTACTTTTCTAGCCTTACTACACATTACTCCCATCCATGCATTTTTATGGGTCAGTCAGTCTGGCCTTCTTGTTGTTTCTCATATTTGAGATTACAATTCCCACCTCCACCCCTTTGTGCTGGCTGTCCCCCATGCCTGGAATGCATTCCCTCGTAAAGAGGGAATCCACCTTTCTCTTATTTCCCTCAAGACTCAGTTCCTTATTTCCCTCTGCACTCAGTTCCTGGTCCCAATAGCTGCTCTTCCTTCCCCCTCAACCAAGGTTATCTTGAATTTGTTTTGTATATATACCTATATAAGTGCATGTTGTTTCTTATTCTGAAACATGAGCTCCTTAAAGGAAAGGACTATTTTATTTTAGTCTTTGTATGACCAGCACCTAGGACAGTGCCTGTCATACAGTAAATGTTCAATAAGTATTTTTCTAATAAATTTAATAAACAATCTAATAAATTGCATGCATATTGCTTACTTAATTCACTGGCTGAAGGCAGAGCCAAGACTAAATGGTGGTTGGTTATTTTTGTGATAGACTGTTTCTGCTTTAGACACAGCCCCTTCTTCTTCCCATTCCTTCTATGCATTTTTTATGGTCCAGATAATTTTGTCTTCTTGTTGTTTCTCATATTTGAGATTCTAATTCCCACTTCCACACCTTTGCACTGGCTGTCCCCCATGCCTGGAAAGCACTCCCTCTTTACCTTCACCTTAGACTCTCTGGTTTCCCTCAAAAGTCAACTTCTTCTGCATAAAGATATCTCTAAAATCCTTTCCCAGTAGTCCAATATCTGTAATCCCCCTTACTGGCAACTTTCAGGCACATAGGTTATTGATACTGACCTGAGATTACTTCCAATTACTCTGTGTATATTTTGTAGACACATATTTATTTATTTGTTACTTCCTTCATTAGAATGTGAGCTCCTTGAGGCTGGGGACTACTTTTGCCTTTCTTCGCACCCTCGGCATTTTGCACAGTATCTGGCATAAAGCAAGCATTTTAAAAATGCTTATTGACCTGATTTGACCTGCCTGTGACACCAAAAGTGGGAAACTAATCACATGTGACTAAGATCCTAACCCTTCCCATAAAGCATTCGACCCTATTCCACATTGTTCAGGGTCCCAGTTAAAAGGAACTGGTGGAGGGGCGATTAGGTGGTCCAGTGAATAGAGCACTGGCCCTGGAGTCAGGAGGACCTGAGTTCAAATCTGGCCTCAGACACTTAGTACTCACTAGCTATGTGACCTTGCGAAAATCACTTAACCCCAACTGCCCTGCCTTTTCCCCTCCAAAAGGGAAAAAAAAAGGAACTGGTGGAGTGGTGAGTCTGGCTTAACCAGTGCATCAGAAACACTTGCCATGGCATCTCAGCCAAACTCTCAACTTTTTCATTTGATATATCTTGCCCCTCCAGTGGTCTGGTTGTATCCTTGTGTTTCAGATGGCAGAGATTCTGATATATCCTTCCCCTTTTCCCTTTTTCCCTCCTTCTCATCTCCCTCACCCAACTGTCTTAATGTTAAGTGTCTTTCCTTGTGTGAGGTCAAATGTGCCCTTAATAAAGGCCTGCCACTTTTAGCAATGCTGGCTATTTTATTCCTTCTGTGGAAATCTCTCAGTCCCAAAAAAGCAGCAGCAACAGACTGGGACACCAGGTCTCCTGACTCCTGGCCCAGTGTTCTTTCCACTATCCTATGATGTCTCTGTAGGGGGGTGAAGGTGAATGCCAGAAAAGAGGAAAAATCAGGTTTCATTTCTATGATTTATGAGTTAGTACAATGTAGGAAGGAAAGCTACTGCCCAGGATAGGGTGCCCTATCTTGCAAAAGGTCCCTGACTCTGGGTTCAGGTGGACTAGCTTCAGTCTTGGGAGAGGTGATCAGGCTTTTATTTTCTTGTGCTCTCTGGCTTGTATTCCTGACCTGGAGTTTCTCCAGGAAAATCTCCTAACATAGCTTAGGTATGATAACTCACGTCTAGAGCCTCCCTAAATGGATTACTAGTCTCTTTTAGAAAGGTACTCAGGGGAAAAAGTAGGAGATAGTAGCTGGGGGGAGGGGGGCAACTAGGTGGTGCAGTGGATAGAGCTCAGGGCCTGGAGTCAGGAAAACCTGACTGCTATTCTCCCCTTATTTAATATTCGCTGTCCCAGCAAATTAACTAAGGTATTTCGTCACATTTGTCCATATCCCCAATTCTGGAAAGTTCTCTAGGTGACTCACAATTCCTAGTACTTTATGGCCTGAAAGTCCTTTTCTGAACCTGCAATCAGTAGTCTTTGCTGGTCCAAGGAGCTATGCTCCTTGAAGTTGCTTCCTTTTGAGAGTAACTGTCTTTCTGTATTTGTCTGTCTCCAGTATGTCTCCATACTCTGGATATAGATACTTCCCCTCCCATCAGTCTCAGCCTCTTCAGTGGATAATGAATGACTACCACACAGACTCCCAGAGCTTTTCAAAACTCACAAGGTTTCCTAAACCTTTTAATCTCAGGACACTGGGCCACCTACTCAGAGAAGAAAACACACACAAGAGAAGCAGCCCAAGTTTAGGTTCACGTTGACCTAATTAGGACATGAGCTGTATGGAGGTTAGGTGGAAGAATGGGCCAGAGTGCCCTCATATACCTGGTTCTTGGGAGGCAGCTCACAGCAGTTCTCATGCTTTGAAGTCAGGGGGGTAGAGGGAGGGAGAGAAAGAGGGAGAAAGAGACAGAGACAGAGAGAGACAGAAAGAGAGAAAGAGAGAGAGAGAGAGAGAGAGAGAGAGAGAGAGAGAGAGAGAGAGAGATCTTGCTACAATTTGTATATCTAGTGAAATCTAGTTCTGCAGTCAATTAAGGATCATTTTAATCATCTCCAATTTTAAATTTCTTTAAATGGCCAGAAGTAGGTTCCCCCCCCCGCAAGTTTCCATGTGGTTTCTTAAAAGCAGGTAGAGAATATCTATGCATATTCTATATAATTCTCGAGGAAGGGCAAATATTCCATGCCCTTGTTACAGAAGTAGCCTCATCTTCAGTACATCTGGTGATCTATGTCTCAATACAGTACCAAATAGACAACTTTTTTTAGGGTCATTATACTAGTTCTCAGACACAGATTTGCTGGCCTTATCCCTATGTCATTCAAGAAGTGTGACTGAACCCTCTCATGTCTTAGAGGAGTCAAACTAATGGCCCTGGGGCTGCAAGCGTCCTGAAAATGTAATTGGAAAATGTTTAACAAATAAATAAAAGTATAATACAGCATAGAAATGTTAATTTATGATTTCCTAAGTCAATATGCAGCCTACAGGGATCTGTTCTTATTGTGAGATTAAGATCACTGGAATACTGGGTATCTTCTCCCAAAATCTTGATTTGGGTTAAAGGACTACTCTACCTTCCTTTTCCCATATCTTTCAAGAAAGTTGGAGCTTTTAGAAAACCCAGGGAAGAGCATGAAATCTCCAAGACAAAATGGCAAACCCTAATTCCCATCTACTCAGTGGAAAGAGATCTAAGGGCTTCTTCTTTTAACCTTTTGGTGAGTCCTTTATGGCTCTTTCCCATGGCAATGGCAATGGGGTTTACTGGTGCTGCTGGAACCACAATGGGGACTTTTTTAGAGTTATGTTTCCCAGTTCAGGGAATTATTTTCTCTTGTTTATTCATTCAATAAGAGTTTATTGCCTACCTCCTATATGGCTA
Organism: Gymnobelideus leadbeateri; assembly: GCA_011680675.1. Taxonomy (NCBI): domain Eukaryota; kingdom Metazoa; phylum Chordata; class Mammalia; order Diprotodontia; family Petauridae; genus Gymnobelideus; species Gymnobelideus leadbeateri. Next base: position 123,169 of record WOXC01003815.1, read on the forward strand.
GCATTATACTAGAAGCTAATGGGTTTAGGGAAGAATGTGAGATACAATTCTTGTCCCTGGGAGGATTATATTCTAGCTGGAAATGTAAGGCATACAAACATGAAACAGTTATTTGACGTGGTGTGATGTGTCAAATGTGTATAACTAATGCAAGGTGGGGAGGAATGGTACTATGGAAAGACTCAGATTTCGGATTAAAGAAACTAGATTCAAATCCTACCATAGCTCTCTTATTTGCTACCTGTGTGATGTGGGTCAACTCACCTAATCATTTTAGCCCTCATTTTCCTCATCCATACAATGTAGGTATTGGGTTCCATGACCTAGGGTCCCATTTAGTTCTAAATCCATGGTTCTAGAATTTTGGAGCTGGATTATGTTCCAAGTCTCTTATAAATAGGTGGTGAGACTCAAGAAATGGTGATTAGTCTGGGTTCATGCAACTACTTAATGACAAAGCATGGTCTCTTGACTCTGAGAACTCTTTCCATCATATAATGGCTTTCTTTCTAAGATATAGACTAATAGCTAGATTATCTTTCTCAGACAGTTTCCTTGTTTTCAGGTTTTCTGTTCCATACTGTTGTTGCCCAGCTTTTTCATAAGTATATGCAAAGACATCTCTTTCTGTCTCCATCTCTCACTCTGTCTCTTGTATTATATATGTGTATTTCTATAAACACATATGTATATATATATACATAGTAATGTATTTACTTATATGCATGCATACACACACACACATATATATATCATATATACATACATATATATGATAAACATTGCAAATGGAGAATGAAGTCCAGAATTGAACTGGGGGTGGAGGTGGGGATGGGAAGGGAAGGGAGAGCAGGCTGAATTGCCTTTAGGAAATTGCAAAATTCTTTCCTTTCTTTCTTCTTCCCTTCCTTCCTTCTTTTCTTTCTTTCTTTTCTGGCCCAACTTTTCCCTGAAACAAAGTCCAATATTTTTAACAGCAGAATTCTTCCCATATGATTGAGCTATGGAATATACAATCTCCAAAAAATTAAAATTTTGAGCCATCCAAAGGATGGGAAGGAGCATGGCAAGGAATTATAAAGGAGAAATGAAAAGAGTAAAGCATGTCAAGGATATGTGTAAGTGAAGAGATAATGGATTGATCACATAGCAAGAATGAGGGATAGATAATTGTTGAGCAGTTTGTATGTTCCAGTGGTATTCTTGAGATGAAGAGAGAAAGGAAGGCCTCAGACTGTTGGATGTACCCATTGTGGTGAACTTATAGAAGGGTTTGGACAAGAATTAGAGACATGGGATTTGATCAGTATCTTTGCAGTGAATATGAGTCTGTAGGAGAAAGAGAGGCTGGTGACTTTGCATAGCCCTCCTTTGCTTAAATCCAATTCACTTGCATATCATGGCATCAACTCCCTGATGTCATAGTCCTGTTTGATAATGGAAGGACAAATAACAGCAACAACAATAGCATGTACAGCCATTTTCAGACTTGCATATTTGTTTGGTTTTTTTTAAAGCAATTGGGGTTAAGTAACTTGCTCAAGGTTACACGGCTAGTCATTATTTATGTGTGGGTGCTCATTTTCTGAGGCTGGATTCGATCTTGGGTCATCTCAACTCCGAGGCCGGTGCTCTTACTCACTGCGCCACCTAGCCGCCCCTAGACTGGCATATTTGAATACTAGTATTTCATGAGGGAAGAATGGAGACACCTTAATAAGAAGGATTCTAAAGTTTTTGTAGGCATTGATATTGTATGCATTGGAAGGAGTAGGAGGTAGGAAGTCTGAGAGGCAGATTAATACTATGGAAAATTGCCTGCCTGAGAGAGTTGGTTTATTCAGATGATTATATGGTTGCTTGCAAAAGATTAGTTAGTTAACAAGCATTTATTAGTCACCCTTTATGTATTCAGCATTCTACAGTCACTGCTTACTTAAAGTAATGTGTGATAACTAAAGAATTTCCTCAGAGTTGTACCTGAAATGGATTTTGTTGTTAAAAATGAAGCAGGAGCAATATGCCATGGTGGAAGAGGCTCAGGATTAGGAAGTCAAGATACAAGGATTTATGCCTGAGTTCTGCTTCTAATTAACTACATGACCCTGGATAAATTGCTTAACCTCTATGGTCCTCAGTTTTATTATTGGGAAAAGGAAGGAGATAGTTTAGGATAGAGGCATCAAACATACTACCTGGTGGAATGCTCTCTACAATACTGAACCAGATTAAAATGTAACTGGGAAATATTTAACAAAATAAATAAAAAATACCTTAAAACATAATGTCCATTTATAACTAAGTCAATATGCAACCACAAGTATCCTTATGCATGGTTCAGTATCTTGTTTCTACTTGAGTTTAGAAAAATCCCTAAGTATTATAAAGTTCTAAGAATTTAAACAAATTCTATTTTCCCCATTGATTTATTTTCTAATTTTAGAGATACTTTTTCTTAGTTTCTGAAAATATACTACATAGAGGAGGTACTATTTAAAAGATCCATAATCTGCCTTTGCATATTAATATCATTGGGCTTTATCAAAGATCACATTAATTTCTATCTTAAGGCAATTTCCAAGACCTGCTTAAGTGTTTATTCTCTGGGGATGCCATTAGGAAACACGCCACTGGGCGAGAGAGAACCACCTTTTCTCTATGAAAATATCTCCAAGGGGATTTAACAACTGAACTGTTATAATATTTGCAAATAATAGTTGAGGTGTATATGAGACTTTCTATATATTATCCTATTTAAACTTCACAATGACTCTATAAGGAATGTATTGTAGTTATTACCATACCCATTTTACAAATAAGGAAGTAGCTTCAAAAAGGTTAAGTAATTTTCCTCAAGTCATGTGGTCAGTCAACAAGCATTTATTATGTCAAGCATTAGGCTAAGTGTGTAGAATAAAGACAGACAGACGAAAGAAAGAAAGAAAGAAAGAAAGAAAGAAAGAAAGAAAGAAAGAAAGAAAGAAAGAAAGAAAAGAGCCCATGTTCTCAAGGAGCTCACAGTCTAATGAGGAAGACATCATGCAAAGTTATATATAAACAAGACATATACAGGATAAACTGGGGGCTAATTTATCCTTATCATCAAAGTTAATGTTGATAGTCAAACCTATCTTCTTAAGTCCAATTTCCACACGTTCTTTTGACTATACCATGCTATCTCACAAAGAGAATAAATTATAGCAAATTAAACATATGACATGACCTAGCATGCTTCTAGGTTCTCAGTAAATACTACCAATTGAATTAATTATTATCAGATAAATTTTATTTTTATTTTGAATATTTTATTGCTGCCATTTTCAAAACTTTATAGTCATTTCCCCACATCACTCTCTCCCCAGTGAGTCAACTATTCCTTCTAAAAAAAATAGTTAAGCAAAACTGATCAACAAAGCAAACACATTTAAAAACACTTTGCAGTTGCCTGTTGATTGGTTTCTCTTTCTCATGTCTCTCCTCATTTCAATCCATCCACCACTTAGCTGTCAAATGAATCTTCTTAAGGCACATGTCTAACCTCATGTCACACATTACCATTCAATCAACACCAGTGGTTCTCTACTGTCACCAGAATCAAAGATAAACTCTGTTTGGCTTTTAAAACCATTTATAACCTGGTCCCTACCTACTTTTTCAATCTTTTATACTTTATGCCTCTCCTAGTCCTTTGGGATCCAGTAACATTGGCCTCTGTGCTGTTCCTCTAACAAGGCACTCCATTTCCTAATTCTGGGCATTTTCACTGGCTATCCTTTATTCTGGAGCTTTCTCCCTCTTCATATCCGTCTCCTGGCTTCTCTTGGCTTCCTTCAAGGATCTGCTAAAGTCTACCTTCTACAAAAAAGCCTTTCCTAGTCTTCCTTAATCTTAATGTCTTCTCTCTAATACTACCCTCATTTTTTCTGTACATCTTATTTGTACTTAGTAGTTATGATGTCTTCCCATTAAACTGTGAATTTCTTAAGAGGACAAACTGTTGATTTTTCTTTTGGTCTTTCTTTGTGTACCCAGCACATAGGGCAGTGTCCAACACATAGGAGTTTGATAAATGATTGTTGACTTGACAAGTAAGTATTCTGTCCCCTCTAATAGTAAAAAGGAAGCACATTTCATGATCTGGTCTCTAGGACCAAAACTGGGCATTGCAATTACAACTAGGTCCTGATGGGAATGATGAATCCCCTGAAGTGGTTGTATGTATCTGACTGCACCATCAAAAATTATTATTATATAAAATATGGTCACTGGTTGCAGTCCAATGAAAATATTCAGTGCAAATTTGCATAATGCCACCACTTCGAGGGGATTTATTATTTGCACAAATTAGGACCCAGTTGTAATCTGAGTTTAGTTTCCTTTAAGTATTATTTTCATTTACATTGTTGTAGTTACTATGTTTAATGTTCTTTTTTCTTCCTTTTGCATCAGTACATAATCATCTCCCAATGTTTCTCTAAATTCTTCATATTCTTTGATTCTTATGGTACAAAATATGCTATTGCACTCATAAACCATAATTTAACTAGCCATTTCCTAATTAATGGGCAATTACTTTGTTTCCAGGTTGTTTTTGTTTGTTTCCACTGCCAGAAAAGTCATATTATGAATATTTTGTTATATATGGGGTCTTTCTCAGTCATTTAGTCAATAAGAATTTAGTAAGAGCCTACTATGTGTGGGGCATTTTGTATTTCTTGCTAATTGCTGAGGATGCAAAGAATGTCCCTGCCCTCAAAGAGCTCACTTATGAGGGAGATCACATGCAAGCACCTATGTACAACCATGCTATATACAGGATGGGAAAGGATTCCAGATAGAGAAGAGCAGACTGGACTGTACTTGGGAAACTTCAAATTCTTTTAATGATACCAAATTTCTATTAGATGAAAGGTCCATAATTTTAACATTAATATTGTGCTGGTTTAATTTTATGACTGTAAATCATGAAATACTTATGCTTCCAATGAACTATAAACAAGTATTACACAGAGGACAATGGAGAATCACATAGTTGGTGTGAGCACAGTACAATATGTACCAAATAAGGAACTTAGGAAAACTGAAGTAAATGCTAACTTTAACTTTAAAAAAATAATAACTTTAAAATCATGCTCAATGTGACAGAAGTCCATAATTTCTTATATAATCCTTTCTCATTCTTTTTATATTGAAATGTCTGCATTTGTGGTGATCAGATACATGGCAGGGGGGGAAGAAATACTTGATAAAGATGAAATTATCATAAAGAGAGAGCTGGGGATAACTACTGGACAACTCATATGCTCCATAAGATTCCTTGCACTATCAAGACAAAGTAAGGAAAGGTCTTTTGCACCTTGGTTGAGTCCTCTATGATGAAAGTTCAGGAAGATAATGGGCACCAATCACAACAGGATGGACAGGCATGAATGGTTTCTGATCTGCATTGTTGAAAGAAACTTCCGGATCAAATTAATCACAGTCCCATCTGAATATTTCAGCATGCTATAA